>VXAC01003987.1:56823-136779 GCA_013399225.1 Rhipidura dahli
GGTTTTTGTGGGTTTTTTTGGTTCAAATGCTTACCTTGCTGTGCTCAAGATTTGAGTGATCCCCTTAACCTCTTTCTCTAGGGCCGATAAATGAGTTATTTTGCCACAATATGCCTGGCTGATTTGGGCTCTTTTTCAGATCACTATCAGTTTTGACATAGGTTTTGACATAGAAAAGTTTAAGCTTTCAGTTGTGTTTGTATATCTCCACTGTACATATCTAAATAGTCTGCACCTGGAAACATGGATTCAGTCAGCCAACATGCTGCAGAACAATTTTGTATAATGCATCTGAAGTGCTCCAGTACGTCAAAATATCTTCAAAAAAGGTGAAATCTGACTCATGCTGAGATCCTGAACCTATCCTAATCTCAGCAACTGAGTCTGAAAATGCCTTGCACAGAACTTGTCACCCAGGACAGGAGGTGGACACCAGTATGCTGTTCAGATAGTCCTGGGGTTTTTTTCTGCTGATGGAGATCTTCAGTTGTTGTACATCATATCAGCAAAATGCTCAACTTTCTAAGGATGAGACCCATGGATTTTGCTTGTTCATTCACTTTCCGTGCTGTGACTTGTTTTGCATTTGATATTCTTCTCTGGGTAAAGCAACTGGCACTTATGTGTCACTAAGTGGTAGCCATAAAGAAAATCAGCTATGCTTGTCTCTGCTGTCACCAGAGGGGAGCAATCCTAAAGGCAAAAGAAGATATTGTGAATCATAAGAAGAAAATAAAATTCCCATCTCCTCCTGCACAGTCTCCAGGCATCATTTGTACTCCAGCACAATCACAGCCAGTGGGAAAACTCTAGATATTATTACCACTCTTGTTTTTATTAGCAACAATCTGGAATTAGAGCTGTAGGTATTGCTATGTGTCACAGTGCTATCTGAGAACAAATTACAGACATCATGATGGGACACTGGGGCAGATAAAGTGAGGATCATTTGAGGCATATCTCGTGTGCTCTTGCTGGGACAGAAAAGCTTGTTTTGATCTTTAATATCTTGCAGGTATAGAAGCAAACAGGTTCATATTGCTCAGAAGGCATTAAATGAAACTTTCTCCTGTCCAAGGGGGAGCTGTGCAGTGTAAATTTTTGGAAAGTTACTGCAGAGCTAGCAGTGGAGAAAGACTGAAGCTGTTACAGAAGCAATGGGAAGAGATAATGGCTAAAATGGTGGGGTCTGTGAGGGGGAAATGGACTAGTTGGAAGAGTCAGAAAAGCGTTAAGAGCTGATGTGTGATCAGTGATGTTGAGCTCCTGTTTGTCCAGCACAACCTTCCTGGAAGAGACTTGATTTTAATGGGGAAGCTTCCTGATGTTTACTGAAAACAGATCTTATTAAATTAATTCAATTGGGTTTTATTAGAACTTCAAAACAAAACATCTGCCACTGTTGGCTCTACCAGTACTTATGAGTTTTATAGGAAAATAAAGCTACAAAAGCAATTAATAAATGCACTAATGCAGAAGCTGTAAATATTTTCAGTCCAGTCAAAGTATCTTACATAGCACTTACAACATTTCTCTTGGTGGTACTCCAAGAAGACAATCATAATTCATGTCAATAGGTGTTAAAAGCATTGGTGCTTTTGGATATATTTGGAATTATGATGATTTGCTCTTCTACCCTGGCCTTAATTTTCTGCTTTTTTCACTAATATGTGTGGTCTTATCCATAGAACCCAACCAATAAAGTAAGAAGTCTTGCAGGTAGGGTGCAGGCTGGGGTGGCTCGATAGCTCTGCTTGCTTCTCCCTGCTTCTTCTTCCCGTTCTACCTCCATTGTTGTCTTCATCTCTCCAGGGAGCAGGTGGGACTGGGAAAGAATTGCTATGGCAGCTGTGCCATGTTCTCACACAGCCCTCACCTCTGCCCAGCCAAACACCCAACCCCCAGTCAGAGCCAGCCCAAATTGGAGGTACCTGCAGCTCTGTGCTTGCTGCTCCTCTGCCTCATCTCCACTGACATCCAGCATCACCTGCTCGTTCTGGAGGTGAGAAGAAAGCAAAGTGTGGAAGAGAGTTGGTGTTCTGGGGAGAGGATGTAGATCAGGGGATGAACCAGCTGAGGCAGAGATGGTGGGAGGAACTGGGATGGATGGACTTCAGACTGATGGAAATAATGGACTGTAGGGGAGATTTTCTTTAAAAGAACTGGGAACCACTTTAAGAGTCTCTTTTTCCAACCTGGGATGTAGAAATATTCCATTGGTGTGCACCATGAGTTTTTACCAAATACAGAAGAATCTTTTTGTAAAACATGCACATATACACTTATTTTTCTTCTGGTCCGAGTGTTTGTAAAAGCAATCTTCTTTTGACAGATGTAGTAAACCAAATTTTTCAGCTCTTTGAGTCCTTCAAACATTTATTTCTAAATCTCTTTCCTCTTTATCTTTGTGTTCAATTCAGCCTGTTCACACAATAACTGAAGTATATTTTGTAAAGAGATGGATCTTAAAAAAAATGCTTTCCATGGTGTGTTGTGCATCCTTGATTTGGGACTGAACTGAAACTTAAACCATTTCAAGAAAAACTTGGGAGTTGTTCTTGGGAGTTCATTAGTAACAAAGATGAAGTAGTGGAGATGAAGACAGACACATTGAAAAGGGACAGAAATCAGTGAGCACACAGATGCCTGTGTTTTGGAGGGATTTCTTTTAGCAGAAACTATAATCAAATATGTAATCAATATATATATATAATATAAAAGCATATAATCAAAGGCTCTAATTCCAGAGTGGTGAACATAAAGTGTTAAAAATTATCAGAGCCAAATTATCCTGGGTTCTTTTTTTATCTGGTTTTTTAGGGATTACATTTGAAAGATTTTTCCCTAAAAATAAGGATTAAATATGCTACATGAAAACAGAATTTTCACTTCAGACCTCTGTTTCTACAGTGGGGTATTTTAAGAAAAATAGCAAATATTGTCAAATTCTAAAAGAATATAGCTAATGAGTGATAATACTGTGGTTTGTTTGAATGTCAAGAAAATAATTGCTAAATAATGCTAAGCTATATGTTTCATCAATGCCAGCTATTAATGATGCAGAGGAATAGCTCTCAGTGAGAGTATGTGCATGTGCAGCCATATGCTCTGGAGACCAGCTGTGTCACAGTAATGACCAGCACATGAGCTGTGCCTGTGGTGAGCTCAACCTGCATTTAAATCGTAATAATTGCTGCAGATTTATCATGGTAGAAAAGCAAGTCAAAAGCTGAAAGCTTGGTTGAACATATGAATATGTGAACAAGTATCTGAATGAGGAAGACAGTCTTCTACACAAAATTTGTCACTGTGATAAAGGGACCAGTTCAGAACTTAATAAAAATAAAAATTTTAAAAAAAGAAGCTGTGTGAACAACAGTGCTTTTTTGATAGCTACACCTTCATACAAGTTTGATATGTCTGTCTAATCTGTTCCAGACATCCTTTTATATTAAATGTCTCAGTAATGGAAGGTGATTTCCGTTACTGCTGTTAAGGTCTAGTACATAATCAATATAAAGTAAAAGCAAACCAATTATTTATGACCATGTTAATGAAGAAAATAGCCACAAAGATGGAGCTTGCAGGTGTCCATTTATTTTGCATGGTCGAATTCCAATGTATCATGGAAGCATATTTCAGACTTCTCTAGAAAAAAAGGAATAGAAAAAAAATTACTTGAGGGACTTGGATATGACTTGGGAGACTTACTATTCTATAGTCAGTCATTTATAACTCCAACTCAGTCTCATTTTTGAGTGAGGAAGAGGTTTTATTGTCTTACATCTGTGAGGAAGAAGAGTGGGCATCATGGTTCACTTCTAGGACATTGCAGAAAGAGCCCCAAAAACTTGATCCCCTTGTCTTTGTTAAATAGTTTGTTGGGAGGCAACAAACTTTTGTTATTATTAGAACCACAGGATTCCCCTTAACAACATTATTTTGCAAAGCTCAAAGATGTAGGAAAATGCTGACTAAGTATCCTTTTCAGACTTAGTCTGTCTCGGGAAGTTGTCTGGAATGGATTTTTTCCATGGAGTTTCTTCAGAATAGATTTTTTTTGTGTGTTAGTTAACATATGTCTGCTTAGGATGGAACTTGGAGAAGCATCAAAAGGTCACTTGGAGCAGGAAGAGCATCAGTGGAGGAGGTTGGGAGTGATGGCTCCCATGCTGGCTTTCACCTTGGAATAACTTTCCTGTACAGCCAAGATCTCACCATGGCCAAAAATAGGTTGTCTGGGAGAAATTTGCTTTTGCCATTGCAGGCACAAGGAGGATGAAGTTTTCCATGTCTGCTCATAGAATCATAGAATGGTTTGGGTTGGAAGGGGCCTTAAAGATCCTCTCATTCCAATCCCCCTGCCATGAGGGGCACCTTCCACCAGACCAGGCTGCTCAAAGCCCTGTCCAACCTGACCCTGAACACTTCCAGGCAAGGAGTGTTCACAGCTTCTCTGGACAACAACTTGCAGTCTTCTGATTCATTGCATTGTGTCTAAATGTAGAAGAACCCCATTAGTTTCTATATTTATTAGAACTAAAAATGAGTTTTTTGCATTTTTGAGGCCTCTTTGAAATCATTCAGCTGTAGGTGTATCCTTAATGGAATAACAGTGGGTTTAACCTCACCCTCTGACTAATAGTTTGCAGGTGATACACTCTTTCACTCTAAAGAAATATCTTTGCAGGGGGAAATCTTTTGAAAGAAGTCATATTTCTTGCACAATTTTTTTCATTGCATTGTTCTGGCAGGGGTTCTTTTACTACTGTATCTCGAAGATCTTGACAAAGTTGGTTCTGGCTGTATCATGCTCAGTGCCTTGCCGCAGGGGATAATCCTGTGATAGCCTGAAATTCATAAATCTGTCAGGCACCAGCCTAACATATCCAAGTATCATGGGAGTTCCAAGACTGTGTGTGGGATAAAGAGCAGATCCAAAATGGGATTGTATCTTTATATGTTTGCATTGCAAGAACACACACTAATAATATACAGGTGTCTTAGCACAAGGCTGTGTGAAAAGCAAAAACAGTTCTTGAAGCTTTAATTAAAAAAAAAAAGCTCTTTTCACAAACTTACAGAACATATTAGTCACCTTGCTATAGAGCCTACTAATCTTTTCTATTTTCTATCTTCTGACTGAAAAATCAGCTCCCTCCTTGAACCAAAGCTAAAACCCTCCTCACAGGTGAAAAAGCATAAGCTTTAACAATATGAGAAAATTCATTTTGTACTGCCATCTGCTTCTGGGATGTGAAGAGGAAGGGGGTGGATGCTGTATGGACTCTGCCTTTGTGGTTTAGTTAATCCTGCTGTGATAAAGTCCCACATCTGAAGTAGTGACTGTCAGCAGTTCCTCTGCAATAATGCACATTGAAAAGCAGGTGAACAAAATAAATACAAAGCCAGAAGGAAAATGAAAATGCAGAAATTTCAGCTGTAATACTGCATGTCAGGTTCATGAGAAAATTAAACCTTCTCTATTCTTGTGCCCACTGCTGATTTTCTACATTCTGTAGACTTTCATAGGACACACAGTCCAGTGCTGTGTGGAAAAATGGGAGTTTGACTCACTTCTGTGTCATGGGCTTCTGCCATGACCCCTGGCTTGTCACTCAGGCCCTCTTGCTGAGGACAATGACTTAATTACCTTCAACCAGAGTGAGATTTTGACAACAGATTTGTGTGCAGGCTTCTTTATCCAGAAAATAGCAAGCCTGGATGTCCGTGCTTAACCAGGATGCCATGAGATGCAACTGCCTAGCAGCTGCCAGGAGAGAGATCACAGCACAAGTTCCTGTTATGTGCACTCATACACATCTCTGCACATTATATATCTGGATCTCTCACATAGATATATACATATAAGACCATTAAAAAGTATGTTTTCTTCTTCCATGAAATCTGAACTGATTTCAGACTGTAATCCTTTGTTTCAGTCTTCCAGCCTCTGTACCATGGAAGGAAAGAGTCACCACAGGCATCAAAAATTGTTCTGACAATTGTTGTGAGAGATGCTTGGCACTGAGATTTGAAAAGTCAGAGGCTTAATTCTTCTCAACAAAAGCAGATGGCATTTTGGTCAAAGACAGGGCAAGATCTTGTGACAAAAAAGCTGAATTTTTATAGCATTGTTTGAAGGTGCTGATCTTTAGTCTTCCTGAAAGCTGCCACACAAACTGAGAACAAAAGATCATGAACATTTATTTTATAAAGCTCTTTGTATGAAACACCAGACTTGGCTGGCCCAGATGCAATCTTAAATAGGGTCAGTACCACATCTCTTAGAAAATATTTGACCTAGTTCAATGACAGTTTAAAGAATTCAGAGGTAGGAACACATTAAAAAAAAAGGGTTTTCCCTGCTGCATCGAGTTAAAGGGTCTAATGTCATGGAGTAGCTAAGAATAGATGATTGCATTGCTCCCGCTGGTCTTATCTTGGAAACCACATATGCCTGCAGTGGGAGATCTGTGACCTTTGCTAAACTTTGTAATCCTCTCTTAAATGTAGCCTCAGAGTAGCTACTACTCTGTCGTATTTGTTAATATTGCCCTCAATTCCCATCAAAAAACGAAGTCTGTGTCAATGAAAAATGTATTTTTAACAGATTGCAGGATCCTTGTGTTAACTCTTGTAAAGGTTAAAAATGCAGTCTTTGATAATCCAAGGACACCAAACTTTAAAAGTAAATGTGAATGTTTGGATGAAGATTGATTTTGGACTGTCTGCCAGGCTTGTGTGCCCAGCACTGAAGACGTGCTTGCCAGCAGGTCTAGGCTGGGAGATGGTACCTGCAGCAGGAGACACTTTTGCCTAAACTGGAAAACATCTGAGCTTTTTGGGCATGCTGGGCCTCCAGTGTGAAGAGCAGGAGCTGGGAGGTATCCCAAAGTGCTGCTTGTCCTCTTGGATTTGAGCCTTATGGCAGAAAACCTTCAGTGCTTTATGGTTTCTGGTGACTGTGGGATCATGTCTGAAGTGTCTCTAACTGGAGCTCAGGCACAGCTGGGTACTCTGTGCCTGGAAAAGGAGATTCCATATGACTGGCCCTTTCAAATTATATAGTGTGGTTCCTGGATAACATGAAACATGAAATGAAATGAAATAAAACTGAAATAGCAATACATATTGTTAAATTGACACTAGAGTTGACTCAGGGTAGAATTCACAACTGAGGGCTGTGATTTAGACATCTTTGTGCTGTGCTCTCTGTGTTCAAGAGACTGTTTCTACCTTAACCACCAAAAAACCCCAAAAACTGAATGGTATTACTTGTTTCTTTCACTGGAAGCATCTTTCTTAATTTATTTTAAGCAGTTGGTGTCAGATATTGTCCCTCTATAAGGATTGTGAAAGGCAATAAATATCTGCCATGCAGACAGCCAACTCAGCCATGGCTGCTGGTTTATTTTAAAAAACTACTTTGATTTTTTTCCTTCAAGATTTACTCTGTAGTAGAAGGTGACATTGTTGTCTTGTGCCATTAGTGTTCTTCTCTTCCAGTGACACAGCCTGTTAATTAGAGAAAGGAGATAAATTTAGAGCCAGGTGGAAATCAATAGATCTTGATTTTAAAAGATTATTTTCTTTGTTTCAGGCTGAAGCACCTTTATTTCAGTACAAAAATAAAAACAAGTGTAGTTTTTATAACCTCTGATAGCTGAGTTTCAATATTGCTAATGTTACAGTAGTGTTTAAACCATCCGACCTCTCAGTGCCTCTTATTATTTGGTCATGTTACTTTTTAGGTTCTTTTTCTGACTTAGAGATTTCCACATGTTGCTTTCTATTCTTTCAGTTTTCCTCACAGTGATTATTTTTCTAAAGCTGCCTGATGTTTTTTTTCCATTCTCCGCAGATTTTTGAGAAGTGCAGCAGCAAATAATTTGACTCCCGTAGAAAGCATGAAATTCTGCTGGCAGGTGCTTGAGGGTGTCTAGCTGTGTCAGAACCAAGGAATGTTATTTACTGCTCAGTGATCCTTTAGGCCAAGGGAAGATCTATCCCTTTAAAGCTGTACCTGAGCAGTAGTGTGAGAGCTGTGATGGGAGGAGGAAATACAGCAGCAGTGATCCAGAAATCATTGCTGCCCTGACTCATTCCTCCTTTTGGTTTGCCTCAGAGCCAGAATTAGCTGACCCCTTGGTCAGAGCACAGAAAAGGGTGGTTGCAAGTGGGAGAAGGCACAGAGAGAAGGATTCTTGACCTGTTGTGGAGACTTGCTTGTGTGGATGATTTTCTTGGTGGCCTGCAGCTCTGGTTTTCCAGCTCATTTGACTCTGACGAGTTTAGTGTGCACACAGAGACTCTCCAGGCAGGCTGTGGGCAACTGAAGGCGTGCACAGCAATTCTTTGTTGGCTAATATCCATGGCAGACACCTGGTTAATGAGCTGGCAGGCTCAGCATTAATATGCTCACCACAGTGCTCCTGTTGGCCAGGTCCTCATCAATCAGGCGGGGAAGGGCTCATCTCCATTGCTCCCTGGAACAGCCTGGTCCCTGCTGCTGCCATCTTCTGATTGCCTGTTTTTTTAATTAGGGTCTCATACCTTTTTGGTGTCAATAGTTTTTCCCTCTTGACTGCTAGCACTGCTAGCTAATTAGCTACCATTTTTCTGTCTTTGTTTTCACCTTTCTGGTCTTGCATGGTTTTAACTCTTGTGTGTTCTCACCATGAGGATGGACTTACTCACTACCACCTCCCAGCACTTTTATTAGGAACACAGAACCAGGGTTATGCAGCTGTTCTGCACCAAGATGGGTCTTGGTTCACAAATAGCTGAGTCCTTCAGCCAAGGGCAATCAGAGCCATCAGGAAAAAAGGAAAAACCTGGCACTTATAAATTAGAATGGGTAAGTTTTTACAAAATCTTCTAATAGCTCTCCAGGCTGCAGCAGATTTTGGATAACTGAAAGAGAGTAGGTTTAGAGTAGATACTACTCTCAGGGTGGAGAGGCACTCAAACAGGTTGTCCAGAGAAGCTGTGGATGCTCAGTCCCTGGAATTGTTCAAGGCCAGGCTGGGTGGAGCTTTGACACTGGTCAAGTGGAAGGTGTCCCTGCCATGGCAGGGGGTTGGAACTGAGTCCTCTTTAAAGTCCCTTTCAGCCCAAGCCATTCTAAGATTCTATGATTCTATAATGATATGATTTTACATTACAGTATTTAAGAATAGGTTATGGACAGATTTATAACCTGCTACTACTGGAGGTGCAGAAGACAATATCAGGTCAGAGAACTCTAATTTATTTTAACCTTTTGTTAACAGAAGTTAAACAGTGTGTACACTGCTTTATGGTCCATTCTTGCCACAATCAGTTAGCTGATTTGCTAATAGACTGCTTTTTAGGGTTGTATCTGTAATACACTGGGATCCATTTGAGCTGTTTCTGTTCCCTCAGAACTCTTTGAAATTTGACCTTACAGAGTTGAGGACTGGTTTCCAGTTGAAAAGGTAATTTTCAAGTTGCTCCTTTCTCCTATACCATCTATCTTCTTGTCAACAATCTAAAATGCTCTTTGTGTTACACTTGGAGTAAATACTATGGATCTGATAGCTGTGTGCATAAATCCTTGCTGCTTTGTTGACTTGGATTTATGCTTGGAGTTACTGTATTGATTGCTTAAGATGACATCTGATTTGTTCTTTGAAAATATACTGTAAGAAACAAACAGAACTGGTCTGCAGCTGAAGGCTGATCTCCGAATCTGTGCCTCCATCCTCTTCCTCTCTGTGTTTTCAGTTCAGCATGTATTAGGTGGGAATGGACTCACTGTAATGTGTTAAGCAACCATGCAGATATAATGCCTGGCAGAACAGCAGGTCTAAATGCACCCTGTTTTTCTTTTTCTATATTTTTTTCATTTACCTTCACTTCTTATCCCTGGTTCCTGATGTGAACAGTAACTTAGTGCCCTGATTCTTGGCTATTCCTATGGCTATTTTAGTCTAGAAAGCTATGCCCAGGGTAGCATGAATTAAAGAGGAAGAGGGTCCACAGTATCATATAATGGCTTGGACTGGAAGTGACTTCAAAAATCCTGTCATTCCAACCCTCCTGCCATGGGCAGGGACACCTTCCATACCCAAGGCATGGAGGTTGGCATTAGGGTTGCTACAGCATTGTCAGAGTGGGACTCTTGGCTTCCAGAGAGAAGCCTGTATCAGCTCCAAAGCAGAAACTCCAAAGCCAAGGAGCACCATTTTCACTGTGGAAAACAGATGTTTCAATACCTGTAATCCTATTTCTGTTTTGGAAACCAAATTCTGTGGCTTTGGTGAGTTTTGTGATTTTGTTTGGTGAGTTGGCAAAAGGTTTAGAGGTACCATGTTGAGCTGAAATTCAAACCTTTTCATTGCTGCCCTGGGTCAACAAGTATTAACAGGAGTAGAGGACCCAGAGCTGTAAAATGGAAGCAGAGTTTTTACATAACAGACTAGAGAGCTGATGATTTCAAATAAATCCAGACTGCACTGTTTTTCCAAAGGACTGAGGAGGATGCACTTAAGCATCAAAGTTCTTGCTGACTTTCCTGTTTATGCCCTGGTCTGACACCACACACATCTGAAGCTGTGTCAGGAGCTCCCTGCAGGAAAGCAGGAGCCTCTCTGCAGAAAGAGACCTTCTGTGAAACTAGTCAAGGTGAGATAATTCACTTTTTGGGTAATTCAGGGGCTGCCTCACGGGTTCTGCTTGGGTGCAAAGAGGCAGCTGGACTTGAATTGTGTCAAGGTAATTTAACCTTCCATTAATGAAATCCCTGCATACTCCTGCAGGCAGAATGTAGGCATGAACCAGGGCTTGGTGGAGCTGCTCTAAGAGTGTTGAACAGAGTTTATGATCTCTGTGTTGGACTTTGTGAAACTGAGATTTTTTTGTTTCTTGTGAACTGGACATAAGATAGTCAAACACTGGACAAAAGCAGATTAAACCAGACTTTTCTAACAGGAAAGATACATTTTGAGAGGGGTGAAAAAGGCTATTGCTATGTAGTGCACCCTGCAAAAGCATTCACAGATGGGATATTTTGATGAAGCAGCTGTCCCGTCCAAATGTAGCTGAAGCAGTTGGTTAGTTCCCACTGAGACCAGAGACACACTTGGCAGGATTCTAACAAAATGTTAATGTATTGTGAATGTATCTGCCAGCCAGCCATTTGAACTGTCACCGTTCTTTGCTACGGGCTGCAGCACAGCAAGGGCAGGGCCACGGGCACTGGATTTCAAGGCATTTGTCAGAGCTGTCGTCTTGGTGCTGTCTCAAAGAAGAATGCACGCCAGCAGCCGAGTTTTGTTCAAAGGGAACATCCAACTGCATTAGTGTCAGCCTCTCTGCAGCACTGCAGGCTGGCTGTGCCTGTCCCTGGGTCATCTGCTGTCTGAGGACAAGGCTTGCTCACAGGGGAGCAGGGACACCTGATGATTCCTATTTATTTATCTATTTTTTTAAAGTTTTAAGCAACTTGTAAATCAGGAAGTCGTACTTTCTGAGCAGCAGTGATTTGGAGGAGAGAAGAAGCACAGTGTTAGACAGACTTTGCTGGCTTGTGCTGTATAGCTATTAAAAGACTGGATCACAGCAGGAACTTGGGCATGGTGAACGGATGCATCTTGGAGGGGTGGAGGGGACTGTGCATCCCTAAAATAGGCACAGTGTTTGATGCAGCTCTTCATGACACCCAAATTAGAATAGTGGTGGGTGTGTGCCTGACAGGTTGTCCCTGCTGAAGATGTTACTGTACCACTGTCATCAACAAAGATTGAAAATAGGTAGAAAACCTGGAGGATAATTGTATTTTTGAGAGATGACTGGAATGGCTTAAAGCCTAGGAGAAGACCACTCTGGTCAGGTGGTGCTGTGTGCTGCAGGCATCCAGATTTGCTGGCACTTCCTAAGGGTGGTTCCTCTGTTGAAATTTTACAGAAGTCCATGTAGATGTGTCTCCAGTTGAAGTTCATTGTGTACTCCAATCCATGCTCTATCCTGCAGTGTCCTACAAGGTATTGCAACATTTTAGTTTTAGCATGAACAGCTCCCACTGTTCCCAGAAATGACACTAACCTTGATGCATAAATCCATGCTCATTTTATCTGAGCTCTCTAAAGCAGCATTGCTGCATGGCACCATAGCATTTTTTAAGTACATACCAAGAATGATTGTAACAATTATGCTGGTTGCTGCTCAGACAGGTAAAGAAAGCATGTTTTGTTGCAATTATTGGGGATATTGCTTCAAAGGTAGGAGGTCTAGGGTGAAGTAAATGTGGGCAAAAGAGCAGAGGCTTTGCAAAGATTGAGCAGTGGAATTTTGATGGAATAATTGCTTACCTTTTCTAGAAATGAGACTTATACATATGTATTAGGATTGAAGAATCCCTTTGTTGGAAGCATATTCAGGAAACTCAAATTACTGCAATACTAAGGCTAACATACCTTCAGCAGTTACTAGTGCCAATATAACTAACCTCTTCTTTAATTAATGTTTAATGTAATTAAACAACAGCACAGGGTAAACTTAATGGTGAATTTATCATTGAGGAAACTTTCATTTCCTTGAAGGACAAGAGCAGAGATAAGAATAAAAAATATATAAGTCCTCTGAGATTATGTGAGTGTATTAATCTGTATATTGCCTACAATACCTCCTTTTCTGAAACAACAGCACCAGAAGGTTGTTTTCCTTTCTGTCCCTAAACACAGTGAGCATCATTAAATAGTTTGATGCAATTAATAAAGAAAGTAGCTTTATCTTAATCATTCTGTATCTTCACAAAAAATCCTTGCAGTGTCATATGGATTGCCATTACAATATGAAATGAAAACTAATAGGCACAAAAAATGAAAAGTTAGGTCATGCAGCTTCTGAGATAGAAGTAGCCATATAGGAAAAGTAAAAACTTGTGCTTTTAAATTTAAAAGGCCCTAGAAAATTCCTTTATGTGAGTTTGTTGCTATGTGAGTTGAGTTGTGAGAAGACATCTCTCTGAAGGTCAAAATACTGTGAGTTTCAGGGTGTCTATTTAAAAACATAAACATGTATTTATTTTAAAATAAAACATGGATCTTCTTTGACACAAAGTTGTCAAGTGTGCTGTTTGGATTTGATTTTCAATTGAATCAGGTTCAGTTTACAATATAACAATGTTTATTGAGTGTGTGTTTCCATGAAATGTCTTGTGTTTTTAATGAAGAAGATAGATAGGTCTACACTCCCAGAAAGCTCCCTGTGGTAAAACACAGTGGGATGTCATGAGAGTGATTCAGGAAGGAGCAGTGAAGAAAGAAAGGGAGGCTCAGAGCTGCGGAAGCAAAAGTTTGGGGAAGAAGATAAAGAGGTGATGCAGGCAAAAGGAAGACCATAAAAGTCATTAAAGAGTTTGGATGACAAATACTAAGTTTTGTGCAGGAGAGATGATTCTTACCTAAATGATTATTTCAAAACTATTGAGCTGAGATTTTAAACCCCAGAAAGAAGCAAGGCCTGCAGTAGCTGCAGTGATGGTGAACACCTGGCCAAATGCTTGGGATGGAAGGTTCATGTTGCCAGATACTGAAAAATAATCAGAGAATTTAGATATGCTTCAGACATATGGAAGGCAACACAGAGGATATTCCACCATGGCTGTGGAAGAAAAACTGTAATTAACAGACATTATTAGGGAGGAAAAGGCTATTAATGTACCAATTTAAATTTCAGGCACAGAAATGCCCTTGATCCTAATCAATAACTATTTTTCCCAGTTCCTATTGCAGTCTGAGCTGCAATACACATCTTAGATGGAGATGTCAACCGGTGATGAAAGAAGGTTGGAAAAACTAGTTGGGAGGCATGGGGTTATTTATTTTTTTATGCAATCTTGTTGGAAATTTCTACTGAAAATTATATTTGATTTCTCTGATCTTTCCACACAAGGCTGTAAATTAATCTGCCAGACATGAATGAAAAGTGTATCTCTTGTTAGATTTGGCTGCTGGATAATCCCACGGAGATGTGACAGCAAAACTGGGCAAAGACTAGTTCAGATTTTGGGAACTGGCAGGTTTGGGAGGCACAAATGGATGCTGAGTGATTGCTTGTCATCAAAGGAAAGCCCAAACATGGTAAAAATAGGAGCGAAAGGAGGGCAGGTCCTGGAGGGACATGACCAGTGGTGATGTGTACACGAAGACACGGCAGTGACAACACAAAGCACCTGAATGAGGGCCCAGTGCAGCAGCTGAAGGAATTGTCACTACAGGCAAATAAGACCCATCCACGAGATGATTGTCAATGGCAACAGAAGGAACCAGACTGCCAGGGTGCTGCTGCATTGGTAAATAAAACAGGACAGGCATCCATCTCCAGCCCAGAGGTCAAAGGCTCTGCTCCTCCTCTCCTCCCCTCAGCTCACGCTGCCTTCAGGGAATGGTCCCTGGCAAGTGCTCCTCCTAAACCTGCCTGAAAAGCTGCTAATTGGCATTCTCAATACACCCCAGCAAGCTTGTGCTAACAATTAACAGCCAAGAACTGCAGTTAACATTTAAGTCCATATTTTTATGTACTAACACATCTCACCGATGACACAGGACATTGAGGACATTAAAATGCGAAACAGGCTGTGCCATCCAGTCTGAGTGTAGGAAGAGGGGCTCATATATTCAAAGATAGGGGGTGAAGAGCATGTTCCTGCTGTACCTGGGAGACAGGCAGGAATACAACAGGCACTGAATAAGGAGAAGAGAATTAGGCTGAAAATGAGCCAGTCAGAAACCCTGGAGTGATGAGGTCAAGAGGGCAAGCCAAAGAAATAGAGATCAAGGACAGGGGAGGCAGCTCTGAGTCAGCAGCACTGGAAGGAAATCAAGTGAATTTCTCTCTCATGGCCTGGGGTCCTTTTACATCATTTCTCTTCAGTGCTAGCTGCAGCAATATTTGCTGTAACAGATGTGGATTTAATTAATGTGCAGCCTATTTCTTTCTCTGGGTCACTCTGAAACCTCAAGTGGAGGGCAAGAGTGTGCATGGGGAATTGCTTGCAAATTCAGATGGGGTAAGGGGACACTGTAGGGTCAGTCCTGGAAGTCATGGGGTAAAGGAAGCAGCAATTGGTGCCTCTCACCCTCATCTCTCTGCTGAGGTCGAGTAGGAGTGAGACATGTTGTTTTTTCTGAAATTGGAGCTCTGGACACCGTGGCCAGAACAGTCTTGAAGGACTTTTACAGCAGCTCATCAACCTCCAGACTGTCACATTTACATGGCTATGTAGGTCACGACAAAATTTATTTTCCCCTCAGTTTTCCTGAACCCACAGAAGTCCCCTTCCTCAGGAGGTGTTTCCCTAGAGAGTACTCTGTGATAGCAAAGAGATCTCACAGAAATGGATTGAAGGGATGGTGTCAGCAGGAATGGTCTGCTTTTTTTTTCTGCATGTCTCCCCCTTGTCTCTTGCAGGCATTTTGACAGAACTGCCACAATTGGCATCTAAAAATACGATTTAAAAAAATGCTGAAAAGTTAAGACCCTGGGGGGAAATACTAAAATATGTCTTTGTCAAATTTTGTGGGAGTAAAAGGTCAATTTTTAGAACAATATGAAGATTCTTATTGTGACAGATAGACATATGTGTTGAATGGGATTGCAAAAAAATTAATGGAAAAATTCACTGTATAGGAAAGGTTGGAGTGTACAGTGATATTGGAATAAACATTTCTATTTGAATGCCATTCCTACAGGGTCAATGTCTGATCTTCATGGCAGAGAAACTCTGTAGGCAAATCCATATCAGAAAGGCTGAGGTAGCTGGGCTTTCTCAGGAGGAGGAGAACCTTTCAAACATTTTTGGCTGATGCAAGATTGATGGAGTGTGGTTTCAGTTCATGTGTCACTGAATGGAAAATGACAGCAGCACTGCAGAATTGCTAAATAGGGGGCTGAGAATAAACTGGTCAAGTCATACCAAAAGTTGGAAATGCTGGTAAAGAGGGGACAATTCAGGATGAAGGCTGGGGTGAGTCTGCAGAGGCAGTGTAAGTGAAGATTCCTCTGATTCTTCTTCTTGTCTCTACATTCTTTACATCATTTTGCAGCTCACATTTCCTGCAGAGCCTACTTCTGCATCATAAACCTTCCCTGATGGCACCAGGCTTTGGTCAGGACCTGTAGATGTGCCTGCTAGCCCAGATCTATAGGTTCATAATCTGACATGGAGTAAAGGAAGCTTTGCACAGTCCATTTCCAAGCTCTTATGTGAGGCTCCAAAGAGTGACTGATTACCTTCCATTGCCTGTAACTTCATAAGGCACATTCTGCTGTCAGTGGTTGGCATAACAATTAGTTGGACTGAATTTGGCCTGGCTGATTTATAATAGGAGAAGACAATAAAGTATTTTGGCTCCAGCTATGGGGTCATTAGTTTTTTAATTCCCAAGGCATTGCAGAGCTGTCTCTGATAACTGATTTCTTGCTCCCTCTTTCTTTCTCTTTAGAAATATCTCATTTGTTAAGTGGCTGCCCCACTCTAGAAGCTCAGCCAGGTAACAACAGAGAGATTATATTGAAATGTTCATATTAAAAGAAAGTACTTAAAAACACTACCAAGGGCTTGTTCAAACTAAAACTTTAGGAGGTCAATTTCTCATGGAGGACTGGTTGTTCCCCATTCAGATATCAAATGTGAAGCAGCATTATGAAACCCAAAAATGTCTAGCGTCAGAACAGAGAATATCAGTCCTAGTTTGTAGATAGAAATGAACTATGTTCATTTGTAAAGACTTTAGGGACATGGTTTAATGCTGGTCTTGGCAGTTCTGTGTCAACAGTTGTACTCAATGATCTTAAAGACCTTTTCCAACTTATATGATTCAATTATTCTAAGAGTGATCTTTATAATGAGGTCATTCATTTAGATGATGGTTCTGCCACGGAAACTCCTCTCTAAGGTTGGAAAATATTTTGTATAAAGAGAGAGAGATGAATTAGTGTTACTTACCAAGACAGACAGCCCTCCAGGCACAGAATTCCTTTAAAAAAAAGTGACTAAACATAATTTGTGCCAAATAGTTTCCTGCCAAGCTGTGAGGATGCAAGTGGTTAGATGGATTGGAATGGGACACTGGACTCAATATAAAGCTGAGGCTCTTTTATGGCTAAGCAGGGACCCTTAGAAATGTCTTCATTTCAGGGCATCACCCACACCCTGGGAGAGGGGTCCATGCCTTTCTATCAGTTGTAATAACACTAAAGTGACCCAGCAATGCACTGTACAACTTGCTTGTCTTTGACAATGCAAAGCTGCTTTACCTTCTCATTGGCAAAAGTGCTGTAAGTCCTGGAGGATCAGATGTGGGAAGATGCCACAGAGCAAAACCAGCTCTGTCCCTTTATTCCTGAAGTCCCTTTTGCACTACTAGTTGGCTCACGAGAAAGTCCAAATACACCTTCAGCATTCCATCCTCTTTTGTGAATGGTTCATTCAGAACCAATTTTTCTTCAGTAGGTGCATCAGCCCTGGTTTTTTTTTTCACTCCATGTGTTGAAGTATCAACCATTCACTAGACCCTCTTAGTCAAGCTGTGCGAGATCAAAGGTTCTGCTGGCCTGGGTTTTAAGTGGATATCCAAGGGAGAATAAAAAGGGGTGAGTATCCTCATGAAGTTCTTCCCTGAGGTTTCTCTCCCAGTGTTCTACTGCTTTCCCCTTCAGAGATTTCCTGAGTCACAATTTGTTGCTGTGCTCCTCAATGCATTTCTATTCAATGGACTTATCTCACTTTGACACCATGCAGACTTGTGCACTCAAAATTACTCATTATTTCTCTGCAGTTCCCAGTGCCCCTGTTCAGTCATAGTTCAACATTATCCCATAAAAACCCCCAAAAATCCAAAAACCAAACCAAGCCCTCAAACAAACTCCCCCCAGAAACCAAAACCCCAAATCCACAATTCTTTGCACAGACAAAGTAAAGCAACACGTTTTCTAACTAAGATCTGTAAAAGCCCGGATTGTTGCAAACCAGGAGGGAGTTTCATGAAAAAAAGAAATCTTCAGAGCTGTAGGTGTTTTAAATCAACACCTTTGGCAACTTGCAGGACCTGTTTGCCTAAAGAGTAGGAAGTGATCTATTACAAAATGTCTGTTGATGCTGTGTTCCCCCCTGCTTTGTTCCTTGGAAGCAGAGGGCAGAGGGTGGCCAGGCTGGTGGTGAGAAAGGAGAGAGGTGTTCCCTTTGCTCTCCCCATTGGGTTGGTTTAGAAAATAGCAAAGAGTAAGAAGAAACAAATCTTGTCCATTTTGGAGACAGTCTGCAAGAGGCTCCAGCACCACTCAGCTGCAAACCAAGAAAGAAAAGGTTGGTGAAGCTTTGTCTTTTCCAGTCTCAGTTTTCTACACAGCCAGAGATACCAAGGAATATGGGATAAAATTTCTTCATTGATAAGGAACTGTGGCAATACAGATTACTTTTTATGGGATCAGATGGAATGATACCTTTCTGTCAAGTTGTACCAGTTAGACAGTTCTTTATCAAAGTTTTATGTAGGTCTGTGCTTATTTCCCACATACATTTAACTGGGAAGGTTCTAACTTTTCTGACACATATAAAGCATTCAAAAAAAAATCCCAACAAATGTTATGAGTGAGGAGAAGGTACAGGTAAAATCTGTTGACTCCATGGCTTTTTTGATTGAAGAACTTGATTCCAGTGGAAGAGATTTTTATCTTGGTACTCCCTGAAGAAAAGTATCGAGTAATCAAATTGGATGAAACAAAATCAGCATCTCCACAACCCTTCTCCATTTTATTTCAATGATTTTAGATGTTATAGCATTCTCAGGGATTTTTAAATAGTTGCTTCTGTTCTAGTCTCTTGAGAGCTCTTGTTGCTTCTCACCAGCTTTCTAAACTCAAGTCTCTGGCACTTGGGATCCTGCTCCAAAACAAAAGCATCCATATGAGCTGTTTTGCAGGACACTTGCATAGAGATGTTTTCTACCTGCTTTGAACCTTTTTCAGCCTTACCATCTCTTCCATACTGTGCTGCTGGTTTGTGTGTCTCTGGGGTTGTTTCTTTGTATGTTTGAAATTGATGAAACTTCCTGAATTTTTGTTGTCACATCACAGGACGACTGTGAAATGCTCAAGAGGCCAGCAAAGGCAAAATGAAACCTTCACATACCATCTGGTCACTGTTCTTTACTGAGCTGCCTGGTTGCCCAAGTTGCAGGACCACCAGTGTGGAACAGCGACTTTTCCTTTGTGGACACTGAAATTGAAAGGGACCAACTGTACCAGCTGTGTGTTCACAAGTCCATGGTGCCTGATGGGATCCATCCCAGAGTTCTGAGGGAGCTAACAAATGTTATGGCAGGACATAACATTCATCTACAAAAGGTCTTGGGAGTCTGGACAGTCCCTGTTGACTTGCCAGTGCTATTCCAATCTGCAAAAAGGCAGGAGGAAAGACCCAGAGAACTACAGATGTGCTTTTCTAACCCCAATTCCTGTAAAAATTTAGGGAGAAGATGACACTGAGTGTCAGATCCTGGCCTTGTTATCAGGACTGACATGAGGAATTTTGTCTGTGCCGGTACCCCCGGTAGAAAAAGCGAAGATGCTGTATGCTGGTGCTCTTTGTTATTTATTATCTTATCTGCATTACAGCTAGCAAAGCAGCAGGTGCAAGCTAAAGCTAAGAAGAGAGAGTGTAGAAGAAGAAGAATAATGGCTCCTCGTTCCCCGAGCCTCATTTATACTAAATCTAATGCAGTTTATTGTTTATAGATTTAAACCAATGTCCATGTAACAAATCTATTCGTAACACCGGAATTACTGTAGAATTTAGCCAATAATTTTACAGCAGAACATGCATTATGGGAAGAAAAAGGAAAGAGGGAATTCTAACTGCATCACACCACCACCTTAATTTTTATTTCTTATCAACTTACTATAATAATAATCCCAAAAACCTTCACCTTTTTACCCTGTGAGAACTTATATACTATTTCTATGTCCTAACTCAGACTTCAGTAGATTGTAAAGTCTCCTGAAGTGTTGAGGGCTTATTCCAGAACTTTGAATCATAAAAGGAACTGCACAGGGAGGTATAAATTATCCCTGAGGGCTTTACAGCTGACTCAGGGTCAGGTTTTGCAGATGGCTCATGGGCAGGTTCAACAGGTGACTCAGAGTCAGGTTGAGAGCTGCTCAGTTCCCAATCCCCAATATCTGGACCAGGCAGGGAGCTAGTCACCTCCTGATCTCTAACATCTGGTTTTACATCAGGTATATCAGGTAAAGAAATATTCTCCACCTCCTGGCCTCCAACATCTGAGTACAGTTGAAAGGCATTTAAAGAATGATACAATCATCAGGCACAGTCAAAATGGGTTCACAAAAGTAAAGTCCTGTTTAATTCTTTGATACCTTTCTATGTCAGTCACCCTCCAACTACTTGAGGGGAAGGAGGTGTTTTTGGGTTCTTGTGAGGCTTCTGATACTGTAACTCATAGCATCCTTGTGGATGAGTTGTCCAGCTGTGGGATGAGTGGGTTCATGGTGAATTGGCTGAAGGGCAGAGCTCAGAGGGTTGTAGTGAATGTGGCTACATCTGGCTGGTGACTGGACACCAGAGGTGTGTTTCTCTGAGTTCAAGCCTAGTTTCAGTCCTGTTCAATACCTTTATCAATGATCTGGATGCAGGAGTTGGATGCCATTAGCAAGTTTGTCTCCTCTCCTCAATTACATATAAAGGAAGAAAGAACATTGATAGTTAAGTGGCTAAGATTGGTGATACTTCAAATCTGCAGGAACCTGGTGAATCATTTGCCGTTCTCTTCTGACCTCAGCAATGTCAACTAAATTGAATAAACCAATATGTCAACTGTGCTGACACCTGGTTGTCCACATGCTAAATTTGAATCACTCTCTTATCTGCTTTGCTTCACTGAATTGATAACGATGACATAGCTGTTTGTAAAAAGTATTTGGTGGAGGTGTTGCTTGATTCTTTACAGTTTTCAAACTAGGGATGTACAAACCATAGCTCTATATTCAGTACACTCTCAGGAACAGGCTCTGAAAGATTTGTCAGCCTTTACACTGAGCCAAAGGTCCTGAGGATGAGTTCAATGAGAGCTGATGAGACCAGCACATATCTGAGGGCTGGATTAGAGCTGTGTGGCTGGGTTTTGGTTTGGCTGTAGATTGGTTTCTGGAACATTTTTAAGTGCATTACACCTTCAGTGAGCCAAGTAGTTTGGAATGTGCTTTAGCTGTGTGAAAGAACAATGAAGACTCTCGGGGCAAAATAAAAGCTGGGGTCTTTGTCTTTCAAAAGAATGAATATGGCTTCTCACCTTCTCTGGCAAAGACATCAAGGCAACCTTCTATTTCAGACATCTGTGTTTCTAAAGAGTAGTATGAAGCTGTAAATCTTGAATTGAGAGTTTTATATATTTTTCTTTTTCTGTATTTTTCTTTTCCTTGGTTTTCTAGAAGATATAAGATACTCTCTTAGTTTGCTAAGCCCATCCTGCAGGGCTTAGCCCAGGAACTAATTTGCCTATCAGTCACTCAGCCAGCTCTATATTTGTGTTTTCAATGGAGACTTGATTGCATAGACTCAGTGTGGGGTAGATGGTGTCTGGCTCTCAGTGATATACTTGGAAGGATTCTGTATGTGAAAGTATATTCAGCGGGTGATGAAGTGAAAATGCATGATTTAATTCCATCCTTGTTTGATTCAGTGTTTGAGTAAAATGGTAGGAAGTGTTGACTGCAAATCAACATGAGCTTTGCTATCCTGGAAAATTCCATGGGGAGAACCATTTGTTCTACTCTGCATCATTGGACACAGAAGGGCTTTATTACAACAGTAACTGTGGTCTTATGTTAAAAAAACCCCACTGCTTATTTTTCTTCTCCACCAATCAATGATCAGAATTACTTTAGAGGAGAAAGTGTGGCATTGGGATTCTTCATCCGGGGTTTATTGCCTAACCAGAAACAACCTTGTTAGGTTTTCCCAGGGAGATGAAAACCTGGTCTCCCGATGAATGCCTGCTTAAGTTTAGACTGAACCTGTGTGCCTGAAAATGGCAGGGTTTGGTCATATTTGGAACTAAACAAGATAGTGCATGGTACTACTGCACATTCCCTTGCTTTTAACATCATTCTGGATATTTTTGGGTAAATTTGTCTCTTTAGTTCCTCTCTTTTGTTTTTCAAATGACTCAAAGGGAATTCTCTAGAGACCCAACCTCACTTATTCCCCATGACTCCTATTTATCAGGAAATTACATGTTTTGCTATGTCCTGCAAAACAGAAATTTTCCTTGGAGGGAAAGACTTCAAGGTTAATTGGAAAAGCATAAAATGTGACAATAGCCCATGTGATACAGACTTGTTAGAGTATAGACAGTCATGGCAAAGTGGATTACTCTTGTGTTTTCTGTGGCTTAGGAAGGAAAAAAGTTGGGAAGATGTGAAGCCTCTGATCCATGAACAATGGGGCTGTAAAGGTTCATCACACCTGTTTGACCCAACACTTTCCAAAGGGCAGATGGAAGAATTTTCCACCGTATTTGTTTTAGAGTCCACTTTCCTGTAATTCTCCGAGTCTTGCTTTTAGGATTCAGGTGTAGTTAGGTCCTGTGCTTTTTCTTCTAAACCATGCAATGTCTGTGAAGTGCTTGATGGAAAAGGAGGTGTTTGAAGGAGAATAGTAAAGGAGCCCGCTGCATGTTTCTGAAGTTTCCTTGAAGGCAGGAGCTCAATGGCAAGACAAGAAAACATTTGAAAACATTAGGAAGTCTCACTAACTCTGAATGAGGGGTGAAGTGAGGAAGTGCACACAGTGAGGTGACAGGTTAGTGTTCAAACTGGTTTGGGCAAAGGAGGACAGGTTAATGAAACACAAAATAAGCCCATGGCAGGTGAGGAAAATGTCCTTTGAAATCTCATGCTGAGCAGGCAGTGAAGGACATGGCAGGACTGCCTTCACCAGGGACAGGGAAAAGGCTGTTCCTAGTCAAGGAGGGATAAGGGGGACAGGGGATCAGCTTTAGGTATGAGCAGAGATAGCAAAATTCCTGAGAAAGGAACCTGCCAACATACAGGCTAAGTGTACGGACCTGAATGTTTGCATTTGAGTTTAAGACCTTGCAAGATTAAACTTTGTGTTGCAGGCAGAGGAAATATTAAATACAGAGTGATGAAGAAAGCAAAGGAGGTCAAACTTTTAGGGGGATAATAATGCCCATAATTAAGAAGAAGCTTTAGGGCTGCTGACATGCATTGTCACATTCTTAATTTAATATAAAGCAGTACATGCAGAAAAACTGTTTCTAAATGTATTTTATGATTTTCCATTTCTACAAAAAAAATTTGGAAGGGATTCTGAAAACAAACAAAAAATATTAAATGTTTTCAAATGTGAGATTTGTAATTAAAAACAGTAAAAACTAAACAACTCCCCTAATTCCCATATAACCAAACACAGCCTTTTACAGTAACTGTTTTTTTCCTACCAGTTAAAATCAACAGTCATTTGATTTGAGGAGAGCATGCAAAAGGAAAAGAAAAATGTTGGCTTTCACAGAACATTGTATAGAAGTCATGGAGTTCAAGGCACTAGGTTCAGGGCAAGGATCTTCTAATCAGTCAATAGAAGCGCTCTATATGTCAGGAAAATAAAAATATCTTGATATTCTATTTCTTCCAAAGCAACTGGAATCAGACTATAACAAGACATGTTATAGAAGAAAAAACTAAAAGGGATGGTGGTGGGGTTGCAAGAATTCCGTGTAAAGACCTCATTTAGAGACAGAAAGCCAAGATGACCTTCCCAAATAACATTCCTCTGATAGCTGAAATACCTGTGTGAAAGGTCCATGATGATTCTTTGAATGTGTTTTCAGGCAAGACACTGTCGCTGTATTAAGTCATTTAAAAAGGAGATCAGGGTTGAGAATGCAACTCAAGAAGTGTTTAATAGCTTTTTTATTATACCCCACTGCATTGGCTGGCAGAACTCCCCAGATGGATTGTGTTCAAAGCTGCCACAGGCGCATTTTGCAATTTAGCAGTGGACTGAGCTGTACTGAACAGTTTCCTCTGCAGTTGGCATTGTTAAATAATCTGCCATTACTCTGAAAGAGCAGCTTTTGTCTCTGAGATGATCAGGACAATTGAGGTTTTGTAACGGGAATATTTTTACAATCACTTTGTTTTTCTTATCTCTGGCTACTGTTGTGTTGTACTGACAGCGGTGTTAGCACTGACCCGGGCAGAATGCAGAAAGATGCTGTGGGACAAAGGCAGTCGGTTGTCTGTGTAGAGTGAGTTAGCTCAGGAAAGATAAGCCCAGGCAAAGATCCTGGCTCTGGCTCTGGTGGAAGAACTGATTACACCTGATATTTGAAAATCAGTCCTCTGGGTTGCAAAATTTTTTCAGGAAAGCATTTACCAGGCTTCCACGAGGCTGAACGCTTATGAGTCTGCTGCTGGAGAACTTTTCATAACAGAAGCAGGTGAATTTTAGCAGTTTCCCCTTCCCCTTCGCTATTGCATAGAGATTTGCTCTGGGAAGACTGACAGGTCTCCTTCTCACCGAATTGCAGATGTATCAATATTGGTGCATTTGGGAGACTGGCTGCACCAAAGACGCTCCACTGCAGATGGTCTTTGCTTACCCGGCTCTCACTGACCTTTGGAAAAGCTTGGTTTGTGCTCTCACAGCACAGCTCCAGAAATTGCAAGTGCTTATCTACCGTAAGAAAGATCAAAATCCTTGCAATTCTTCAGTCTTAACATAATTTCAGAATCTTTATGAGAAGACTATGGGAAGCAGAATTAGTGATAAACATTTTTGCAGTCAGAATGGGGGGAAAACAGCATGGGGAAAATATTGTGGCAGTGTTGTAAGAAGGTAGAATTTGCACTGTTACTGTGAAAACTGCATTTTAAAATGGGAATTTAAAATTAAGATGATACCCTCTACCAATTTTATTTGAAACTTTTGAAATTTCTGTTTAGAAAATATCTTAAATTTTTTGTCTTTGATATTTCCCTGCCCTGCTTCTCTGCCACACCCTTTGGAAGCCCTAACATTATAGGTTTGTATTGTCTCAAACATTTGTACTTGGCTGCATTTCTCTCTAGAAAATAATAATAAAGTATATATAGCGATTGAACATACTTACTGAAGCAGAGGTGCAAATGAATAACCCAGATAGCCTGAGAAGTTTAAAACATTAGAATCATGGAAAGTCTCAGACTGGAAGGGATCTTAAAGATCATCTCATTCCAGCCCTCTGCCGTGGGCAGGGACTTCTTCCACAGAACAATTTGCTCAGAGCCTCATCCAACCTGGCCTGGAGAATTTCCAGGGGTGGGTTATCCACAACTTCTCAGGGCAACATTAGGGAAAGGGATCCCGATCTTTGCTGATGATGGAACTGCAAATGTGAAGAATGATGCCTGTCACTTCAGGCTCTGGTGTGATAAAAGCAGAGAAGCAACCGCAGGAGATGCTGGTGGAAGCAGACAAAGTCATGCTTCTCTCCTGTTTATCATCCCATGGCTGGAAGGTGGCTCTTTCCTTGCCTGCCTCAGAATATCCTGGTCCCCCATCTTCATCAGCTCCTAAATCCTTTGCTGGTATCTGTCCATAGGTGGAAGATGATTGCTTTAATTTCTGTGGTAGGTGTTTCCCCTGGTTTGTTTCAGACAATATTCTGTGGTTTTTGTGAGCTTCCACTTTGGATACCTCCAAGTGTTCGCTGTGGCATTTGTACTTTGGTATCTACTGATGAAATTTGTTTGTCTGGAAGGTTCCTTAGGGAGTTTTTCATTCCCTCCTCCTCTTCTCACATTTTATTGTGTTTTTTTGTGCCCGATGAAATTTGATACCCAAGAACATCCAGTTGTCTTTGTTAATTTATTGTCTCTCAGCCCTGAATACACCAACAACACCACAAAGTATATTAGCAACTTTCAACAACCTGGGCTTTCAACTTGAGTTCTGAGAATTTGCATGGGAGTTTAACCATATTATCTAACAAAGTGGGTAAGAGAAACTTTTACTTTTTGGCAAGACCATACTGCTGATCAGTTTTGTTTCTCTGCAGTGCCTGAAGGCTTAGGGCATTCGTGGTACTGTGCAGCTTTCTAAGGACAGTCTGGTTTGCAGGCCATGCTTGTAATTGGGATGTATTTGCCATTTAATTGGACTGATTAAAAAAAAAAAAAAAAAGAGCCAGGAGAAGATATTAAATTTTCATTTTCTTTCATAAGAAAATTAATTTCTCTGGTACTTCTTGGTGATGAGAAGGGCATGTTTCTGTCTAATTATGTAGCAGGACTTCCATAATTACAATTTAGCTCTTCTGGCTTGCATCAAAAACTCCCTCCCATGGCTCTTAACAATTCTTCTAATGGGTTTACAACCATGTTGGGGGGTTTGTCTTTTCCCACACAGATGAATTCTGCTGAGCATGGGGTAAGACTCATTGGTAGTGCCCTGCTGCAGAGACCTTTGGCACATCCCAAAAGTCCAGTTCATCTGTAATCTTTCATCAATTTGCAGTTGAAATATGATAAAAAAACTATTAAAAAAAAATGTTGTGATTTCTTTATTTTGTTTTTGATGGAGATCTTTTGATTTACTACGGAGGAGATCATGTCTGTGTTGATTTTGATTTCTAACTTTGATTAATTCATCACTGTTTCCTTTCACTTTCACAAATGAACTCCCTCATATCTCTAAAAAGATCTCTGTTGCATCCACACTATTGCTATTTTATACTTGAAAAGAAAGTTAGAAAAAAAATCAAATTTAGAGCTAGGCAAAGAGGAAATAGAAACAGAAATCAAGATTAATTTTGTGCCCTGCTTCTGGCAGTTGGCCTTTGCTTCCCACCTTTCTCTCAGCACTGTCTATAGTCACTGTCCAAAATACAAACCCAAGAGAATGAGATTAGAAGAGACAAGATGGGGGAAAGAAATCACTTCTTTTCTTCCATTGGCTTCCATTATTCACATTCAGCAGCACACTGATGAGTGGCAGATTCATGGTGTCTTTTGCAATAGCTCAGGCTTTCATACAGAAGGGGGAAGGTATTTCAAAAGCCAGATAATATGATTATGAAAGCATAAAGAGTATCAGAGAGAATGTGCAGACAGAAGTAGAACTCAGAGTGATAGACTTTTTTTTTTTCAAGGAGGCTGAATTTTAAAGTTTCCTTTTATGTCCACTGTAAATGGAATCACAGTTGGTGTAGGGAGAATTGGAATCAAATTTTACATGTATATAAATGAATAAACAATATATTTTACTTTCTTGGAAATCATCTCAAACAATCTCTTGGTCCAAAGTGGGATGGCTATCATTATTTGGAAAGAAAAATAAGACTATGAGACTACCTTTACAGTTTTAATTGCTTCAGAGGAAGTTTCATTGAACTAAAAACCCCAATTAGGCTTGGTTTGGTCAACTGCAAAATTAAACAGCAAAGCAGAAAAATACATGGTGCTTTATATGGAGTGTGCTAGAGGCCTCTAAGAAAAAAGTGCATTTTACTTGAGATACTATGAGTACAACTGATGCCTTATCTCAAAAAGGATATTTTAGACCTCAGATGAGTGCAAAGAAGGGTGATGACTCTAATATAAAGTACAGTGAGAGGTCTTCTTTGAAGCAAAGCTATGAATTTTAATACTATTAAAAAAAAATACCAAACAACCAAACAGTGTTTTTGAGGAAGTAGATCAAGAGCTTCTGTGTTTTCTCTCTATCTGAACATTTGAAACTAAGCACAGTCACTGAAATGAAACAGTGAGGAATTCAAACTGAACCAACAAGTTCAGTTTAGGGTTTTTTTTCCCAAAAAACTTGTGATTAGGATGTGCAAAGTCCTGAGAACAGCAGAAAGCGATGAGATGTTTGTACATGACAACAAGAGGCTCAGTAATGTGTCTGGTGACTTTTCCGAAGTGGATCCTAAATCTTGTGCTTTGGCATACAGAAGGCTGATAAAGATCAGGTGAGATGGATCAAATTTCCCCCTTGTGGGTTTTAAGTGTGTCATCCCTTGGTCCTGGATGGCATTGGCTCTGTAGGACACAGGGGAAATTTCAGAAGCTGCCCCCAGAGCCCCCCTTTGCCCCACATGAGCTCAGTGCAGTACCCGAGGCTTCCAGCTGAGTTGGCACATGATTCAGCAAACCACAGGAAATAAGAATATGCTTGAAAATAAACACTTATCCAAATGTGTTGTTGCATAGGAATGTTTACTGCCTAAAAAATCTTCCTCTTCATAAAATGCTATAGGAGGAAGCTGTAAAAAAAATGAACCGAAGTCAGCATGAAATGGAAGTTTTCCACTGAATGTTTGAAACTGCATATTCAGCCCTAATGCTTTTAGAGAATACTTCAGGCAGGCCTCGGGTTTCTTCTGCTTAGTGAAATGTTTTCACTGCTGCAATAGTCTCTCCATCATAACTGGCTGGTTGTGTGCTTAATTCTTTTTTATCACAGTTGTTTTCACATTCAGGAGCTACGTTCTAAATAGAGCCCCGTCTGTACCAAAACAAAACCTTTGAGTGACTTGTGAATACCTCTTGCTCCTTTGGTTGCAATTAAAACCTGGCAAACTTAATCCAAGGGGGGGATTTTTTGTGTCTAATTAGCTGAATGTGGTCCTGCTGACCCACCTCTATCTCTGTGTGTGCTGCCTTTATGAAAATATCAATGAACGATGAGACAGCTCAGGTGTTCAATTAACGTGGTGCCTGGAGTTTGGCACTTTGTGGATTCTGTGGGGCAGCAAAGAACAGTTTAAACTGCTCTAGGTTGATATGAGGCTTTTGAGAGATGTGGGGTTTCTTTTCCTGTTCATACAGCATTTGGTACAGCACAGCTACAGGCTGAAGCATGTACAAGTACACCTATATCTCCTTTCTCTAGGGAAGTATAAAGAGGACACAACACATAGGTGTGTTGAAAGTATATTTCTGGATGCACAATTAATTTCTCTGGTATTTTATATTTTAATTTCAACTTGAGGTAAATATTGTGGACAAGAAAAAATCCTTGATGTGCTTTTGCTCAAGAGCAATGTGTATGCTTCCTTTTTAATGGATTCATAAAGGGATGGTAGCAGGGTTGTTTCAGCCTTTCCCAGCGTCTAAATCTTGATAAATAATTCAATAAAAGTCATTGCCACAGTGAATAGTAATTAGGTTTATGAAAGACAGAACAGGTGCTTCAGATAAAAGAATGAGGGCCCTATTTCTCACACTGCCCAGAAAAACATCCATCACTGCTCACTCTCAGTGTACCAGCAGCTCACAAGTTTCATACAAAGCAAGCAGGCAAGTTTCCACTTGAGAAAATTAATGATGAAATATATCCTTGTACTTTTTAGCACAACTGCTTTGTGTCAGTCAGCACAGTTAGCCTGTGCTTGGCCCTAAAGCCAGCTGAAATTTAAACTACAATTTCAGAGGAACATGAGATTTACCATGACCAGCTCTTAAAAAAATGAATCTCTGACCTGTCCTCAGGTATTTGCCAACTTTTTCCAGTTTAGATGACCAGAGTGTTCAGAATAACTAATTTAATTTGTCCATCTAGACCACACCAGGTGCTCTGTGCACTGCTAAGCATTTAAACAATGATCAAAAATATTTAAAGGCACAAACTTTATAAGAAGATCCCAAACTTCTCATTTATAGCCCTGATATGGGTTTGTCATTCAACCATCTACTTTTTTTAGCCATTCACCTAAATAAGATGTCCCTGCTTTGTAGTACATCATATGCTGTCCAGTTTCTTTGACTGTTTTGAGTAGTCCACAAATACTCAAAGTTCACTGTGTTGTTGAACATCTACTGCTGTGGCTCCTTCTTCAGGGGGTCAGAGGAGGGCAACATAGTCAAATAAATTTTTGAACCAAAATAATTGCATCAATTCTATTTAGTTTGTCTTGTCAAAACCCTTTCAACTTTGTGAAGTTCTGCATTTCAAGGGATAATAGACCATAAAAAGACCTTTTTATTCCCATTGAAAACATTAAATAAATAATGACAAGAATGAAAAATACTGCACTACACTCTAACATTATGCAACCCGCATGACTGATGAGATTTATCAGTCTCTTACAACTCCTTTTGCTGCTAAAGGAACTGTTCCATGAAAAATATTCTGTAGAGTAGGAGAGATGTGAGGAGATTTAGTTACATCTTATTTTTATGACACACATCAGTATAGATTCATTAAAATTGCAGAAAAAAAGCCCGCCAGTGACAGAAATCTTCCCTTTGCTTCCTTCCATCCTTGTTTTCCACCAGGGTTCCCCACATGGGGACTGTGCCCTCCTCCTTTCCTCTGAACCACTGAGCCCAGAGCTGTATGCCCACAAGGAACTCAATTGTTTTCCTTGCTATACACTTAATATTTAATATGTAACATTCAGCTCCATGTTCTAACTTAAATCGTTCAATAGATTATGTATTATTCAACAGAGAAAACTTAAAATGTTAAATAAGCAGGGATTCCAGATCCATTTATATGAGTGGGCCTGATCACGTAACATTTCCTTGCTTTATTGGAGGTTCATTATCACTTTTAATTCTTACACTGTTTGATTAAGTTTAAAGCAAAGCAGTTTGCCATCCAGGACACTTCTAGCACTGACCTTCTTTCTTCTAGGTAAGTACAAATGTGCAGTTAGTACTCAGCCCAAGTGCATAATGCATGCAAAATTAATATATGGGCTAGATTTGCTTGAGTGTTAAAAAACCAGGACAAATGAATGTGCTGGGATATATTTTCTCCTCTCCATACAGTTTCTTGCAGACATTTAGAGGTACTTTTGCAGAGTATTCTTTTACTAAAGAGGGTGGAGGATTCACTCCTGCTGGCACATGTGAATTAATTATGCATTCCCAGCTCCTGTTGTTATTTATCTCACAATAAAGGGAAGCACATACTCTGACTCAGGTGTCTTCAGTGAACCACAGAGCTCAAAACTGAGTCTAGAGAAAGGCCAAAGAACAGTAGCACAGATTTTCTATGTTATATTTATTGACCAGGGATTTATGTATGAAAAATAATTTGGGGCCAGTTTTACTGAGGTGTCTGGTTGCCTCAGTTCCATTTAAATAAATGGGAATTAAGTGCCAAACTGCTGCTTAAAAGACTGGCTGACAGTGATATCTAAAAAACCAAATTATACCAGGTCTTGGCTAGAGGCATAAAATGCCTTTAAGTTTTCTGACACCCGTTCCAAAACAAACCCATTTTTTAGCACAACCACTGGGATAATTTGATGCCTGATAAATAATACTAACCTTCCTACCTCCCAGTGTGAAACCTGGGAGGAGCTGCTATGAAATGATTCCTCAAGAAGTAGGAGATGTGGCTGTTAGCACTTACCCTATTCTCCTGCAGCAGTAGAAATTCAATCTAATAAACCCCCTCTGAGATCTGAGGAAGAAGATGAAAAGTTAATCAGTATAAAGAGAAGCAACTTTTTTCTTTCTTCAGTCCATGACAAACCTTATCAATCTTGCCTGGGCAAAAACCACCCTCCCTAGATTGCTAGAAATCATCTTGTAATTTTCCAACCTAAGTCTATTTCTGAACATTATATATCCCATTGATCTTGTGCCAGTGTCATACTTAAAGTTAGCTAACTCTTCCACTGTCTTGACATTCAGCCTTTACAAGTATGACTCACCATATCCTCCCACAACCTTTATATCCCTATGCCAAGCTGAGCTTTTTGTGTATCCTTGTCCACAACAATCGAAGTCACCTTTGCAGTTACTCCTTCCATTCCCTTCTTTTCCCTTGAAAACAGGTGCTTAGGAGCACTAAACACAGTTCCATCTGATGCTACAAGCAGGCATTTTTTAAAACTGTGTGGGTAATTCCTTCCCTATACTGAACCAAACCCAGAATGCTTTGCCATTCGTACCCATACTGTATCCATGGATTCATGGAATATCCTGAGCTCTAAGGGACCCACAGGGATCATCGAGTCCAGCTTGTGACCCTGTACAGAGCAGCCTCAAGGATCACCCCAGAGTGTGTTGTCCAAATACTTGAACTCTGTCAGGCTTGGGGCTGTGACCCCTTCCCTGGGGAGCCTGTTTGGTGCCCAACCACCCTCTGGGTGAAGGAGCTTTCACTGATGTTCCACCTGAACCTGACACAGCTCCATTGCCAACCCCTCAGGTCCTGTCGCCCTTCACCAGAGAGCAGAGATCGCTGTCTGTCCCTGTGCCTGTCCTCACAAGGGAGTTGTAGAGTGCAGTGAGATCTTCCCTCGGTCTCCTCCAGGCTGAACAAGCCAAATTACCTCAGCCACTTTCATACAGCTCCCCCTCTGGCCCCTTCACCGTGGTAGCCCTGCTTTAGACACTCTCTAGTGGGTTTGTATCTCCCTTACACTGAGCTGTGAGGAGCTCACGGGCTGGGCTCCCCCGAGCACAGAAAGGGAGCTCTCAGGAGAAGAGTGAAGGTGAGGCCCATTGGAATGCGGTAACAAGGGAGAGCACGGAGGAGATAAGTTAACTTTGAAGACACAAATCGTTGTTTATCTCATCTCTGGGGGATGCAGTTTCGTCCTTATCGGGACATGATTTAGTGTCCCCTTGCATTTAGGTCATGGAACGGAGTTTTTGCTTTCCACACAGACATGTCACAATAACAACTCTGCTGAATTCACAGCAAATTCGCAGCAAATTCACAGCCTCGGAGAGCCCCGGCAGGAGCATCTGTCTCCGAAGGGCTGGAGAGAGACAGGGGAGGAGGGAGGGGCAGCCCGGAGGGGCTGGGAGGGACCAAGCACTGCCCCATCCCCACCTGGCCGGGGAGAGGAGCCAGGAGTGAGGTGGGGAAGGGGGGTCTGGTGAAAAGCTGGGTGCAAGGTGGTTTTTGTGCTCTTTGTCTTTCTTCGTCAATACACAATATATTTTAATTGTGAATAAATTAAATTAATTTTCTCCATATAATCCTGTTTATGCCATGGCAGGAACTGGTAAATGATCTCCCTGTCTTTACCTCTGTCCATGAGCTCTCTCATTCTGCTTTCCCTCCTTGTAGCTCTAAGGAGAGGGAGTGACTGTGTGGCTGGGTGGTGTTTGGCCCTTTAGCAGGAATGACTGTACTGTCTCGTTCTTTTCAGGCTTGTCAAAGGGATTTTGTTCTGGATCTCAATGTCCATTTAGTATGGTTGAGAGAAGTGTCTTGGCTCTCCAGAAGGCTGGATGCATGAAGGTTGTGGTCTGCATTTCTGCATGTGTGTGAGAGCCCACCCTGAGCCCGAGGCTATTTAACATGGGTACACCTGTCTGCACCCCAAATTAGTCGGTCCTGAGAGCCCCTGATGTGCATCAGTTCAGGCTTTGAGCCCCACGAATGCAGCTCATGTCTCTGTCTCTACACTCAGGCAGCAGAACCCGGCTATTTTTGTTTCCCCTGCCAAGGGGGAAACAAAAATCCACAAGATACATTCTAGATGACCCTAGACTGAGGCTTGCCAGGAAAAAAAAAAAGTCTTGAAGAATAGCAGATTTGTTTTTTATTTCAGCATTTAGGAGAAAGCAGCTTCCCAAACATCTAGGCGTGATCTGCATAGCAGTAAATGTTGTGTGTGTGAGGTACTGCAGAGGCTGTTTGTGCATTTATGCTGAGAGAGCAATGCTGCACAAGGAGGTGTGTTTGTAAATAGTTCTGAAGCATCCCTCTGAATTACAGCAGTCTGCCAGGCTCCTGGTGGAGAGAAGAGACATGCTAAGGATGTGCAAAGGAGTTAAGCAGGATTGCTTCATCCCAGGTGTGATTCAGAGGTTTATGTGAGGCTGTGACTGACTTTTTAAAAAAGCATTTGCTCAAGCTGTCCTGGCATAGGAGGTGAATTGTCCCAAATGTTTAGAGAATGGCTGTTCCTGGCAGCATGAGGGATGATGATCAGAGGGATGGGGGCTTATAAAAAAGAGAGAGAAAGATTTTTTACATGAGCAGGTAGTGATAGGACAAGGGGGAATGGTTTTAAATTAAAAAAGATTTAGATTAGCTGATATTACAAAGAAATTCTTAACTGTGGTGAGGTACTGGACCAGGTTGCCCAGAGAAGCTGTGGATGCCCCAGCCCTGGAAGAGTTCAAGGTAAGGCTGGGTGGAATTTTGAGCAAGCTGGTCTAGTGGAAGGTGTCCCTGCCCAGGGCAGGGCATTGGAACAAAATTATCTTTAAGGTCCCTTCCAACCTAAGCCCTTCTATTATTTTATGATTCTATGATAACCCCTCTTATGTTTATGAATGTGTGTGTCACTTCTGCTGTGCATGTGAGTTCTGCCTCTCTGTCAGAGGCTCTCAGTGACAGGGAGTGACAGAAATCCCATCTTTTTCAGCTAAATTCAGGAAACTCAGTGTGTTGGGTTATAGGAGGGGGGACATGTAATTGCACAGAGTGTTTACAGCACTGGAACAAGTCTGCAGTGAGGAAAAGCGCAATAAAATGAGAGCCAAGCAAGTGAATCTCATTTTTGATACAAATGTATTAAATATGTAGCCCTGGATGCTGGTCACTGTAACTCAGATTTACCTGCATATGTACCAGTTTGGTTGGCTCCAGAAACCCCTCTCTATACAGAGAATAAATTATTGCCATGGGTTATTTCCCACTGGTTGCAGTAAGTAACAGCCCTCCAATCTTGAAGTCTCTATGTGATTTTTCTTTTCATGAAGTTTCCTCTTTGCTTCTCAAGGAATATTAAGGAGAAAATAAAATGCTATGCAATTATGACCATTGGCACAGATATTTAAAGTGAACATAATCACAGGTTGCTTGTGGAATTAAAAATGAAAGAATCAATTTACTGGAAGAAAATTTTTATTTCAGGGACTGAATGATGAAGGATAAACTTGATGATTTGTTTCTTATCTGCCCTCTAGTGTTCAGGACTCCTTTTCATCTGGTGTGTGCTCATGTCCAAGGAGTTCTTTGAGCATGGGAAGTGAATAAAAAAAGAAAATGGCAAAATGGTTGAGTTTGTGGAAAAAAACTTTATAGTGTCCTTCACCATATGAGTTCAAAGGATTTGGTTTATTTATTTGATTTGTCATATTAGAGAAACAGGAGGACAAATAAGTACTCAATCTCATTTCCAACCTCATCTCAAACTTCTTAGTCTTTTTTAGAAGCTGACAAAGCCTGTGCAAGTCTGTGAAATGGGAAAGATTGAAATAATCATATATCATTTTCCTTGTGATTGAAACAGATTTGTTGAAGTTTCATAGGAATGCTCTTTGGGTAATTGAAAATGTTAATTTATGGTAATTTAGAACTTGAAAAATACAAATATAAGAATATTTTAGAAAACAACTTTTTTTTTTTGAAACTGAGCTTATCCCTTAGAGCCAGCATTGTATTAGTCATCTTCCCAAAATATTTTTTTTTAATTTCAAATTCAAGAGGAAAAGAGGTTTTACATTAAAAAATATTAACTTATTCTGGGAACTTGGATTGAACCTTATTTATGCTAAATGTGCACTAAACTGGTGTGTAATTGGATTAGTAATACCCCAAGTTATTTATACAAAAGCACACACACACACACACATAAAATATCTTGTCAACATGTAATTATGGACCAATTCATAGTGTGTGTGTGTATACTCACATATTTAATGTCTGTGTGCATTTTCAAAAATTTCATATTTAAAAAAAGAATATATTTGTGGATGTGTGTACAAATGTATATATATTTATATATTCAAGTGTGATTTTAACAGTGTCTTTAAAACATAAGGAGTGAGGAAACCTGGACTTCTGAAATCGTTTTGGAGCAAGGTGCTCAGCTGAGTTTCCCACTCCAGCACTTAAATAATATTTAATAATATTTAATTGACTCTCAGTACCTCCTGGAAGTTGGAATGTGCAACTCCCTCTGTCCCAGGGGAGACCCTTTGGAGCCTACAGTGCCTCGATCCCCCTTGCCTGCAGCCTGCCCAGTCAGAGAGTCACTGAATGGGCAGGGAGGTCACTGTCTTGGGTGAACACAAGTTTTGGTCTCCAGGAAAATCTCCTGGAAGCTGGGAGCCCTCACAGGCCTCCAGGGCAGAATTCAGTCTCCTTACGATGGAGTAGCTCAAAATGATTCTTAGCTCAATTCTGATGTTTTCCCCAGCTGCTGGTGACACTAGGCTGGAGATAAACTCAAATGGGTGTCCTTTGGGAGGTATTTTGGGGACCCCCAGGTCTCTGCAGGAGAGGGAGAGGTCTCCAGTCTAAGCAGGCTGAATTCCCTGCTGGGTTTTATTTTCCTCAGGGCTGCAGTGAAGATCTTGCAGCAGGACTAACCACAGCACACAGTCCTGCTGTTCAGGGCCAATATTAACAAAGCCTCCCTTTTCAATCTCTGCCTGAGCAGAGTCACTTCCAGCTTCTTGTGGGTGACACATCATTACTCTGCACCCACCATGACCCTGTTTGTTCCTTTGGTCACAGCTGTACCTCAGCAGAGGATTTACTAAAGTTCACCTGAAATGAGTAATGGTGGTGCTTGTTGACAGAACAGAGTTAACAAAAGGGTATCACTTTTTTCCCCATTTCAAACAAAAATACAGGTGGTGGTATTGGCCACAATTAATGAATGAAGCTGCTTTTGCCTGGAAGGGAAAGGTACAGATGCCTTCTGACGAGTGGGATCCTGGAGGAGCCCATGTGGTTCCTCACAAGACAAGGCAGGGTTGGGATGATCTCTCAAGGTTTTCCCCACTTTGTGTCTAGTGACACACAGCACACAGGGTGTTGTGATTTCTGGTAGGAGGCAGAACTTGTCCTGGTCTGTGCTGTAGCCACTCCAACATAAGGATCCCATTAAAATCCAAATATCATGTGCTGGGTTGGGTTGTTTCTGTAGATTGCAGAGAATGATGCTGAAACTTAATTAACACAGAGGGGCTGTGTTAATGCAAGAAGGGCAAACAAGGGCCTGCTCTGTGGTGGGAATTGGACAAAACTACAGATAAGGGTTCATCTCAACAGGCAGGCTGTGAGAAGAACTTCTGCTGCTTTTCACCTCAATCTATCCCTCCTTTCTCTTTCATATCTCTCATATTTGGGTGTTGGCAGGGAACTGGGTCATGCAGGCTTCCAAGGCAGAGGGAAATGTTTACTTTTCTCTTTGTATTGAAGAGACTGAGCCTCTCTCTTGCCCCATTTAATTTCAGAGCTGGGTAATGAAGTCAATGCTATTGCTGTGTTTGTGACTGAAGAAGAAAGGATAATAAAAAGAATGTGATGTAATGCTCTGATAAATTCCATGATTATCTTTAGCCTCCTTTCCTTTTCCTTTTTATTGGCTTGACATGTACCTGCTGTGCCAATCTGTTAGCCAGGATGTCGTCACTGAGAAGTACACAAACATATAATCTCTGCTTTTCCTTTCACAGGCTGAGTGCAAGGCAGGCTACTAAGGGAAGATTTGGAAAACTGGGGAAGTGACTTCTGTAGTGAGACAAGTCACAGGTATCACAGAATAATCCAGAGGGTCTTTAGCTCAGTTCTCTGCTCCAAGCAGAGTCAGCTGCGGGGCCAGCTAAGAGTGCTCAGAGCTTTATCCAGTCCAGTCTTGAAAACTTCCAAGGATGGACATCACACAACCCCTCTGGACATTGTGCTCCACTGCTTGACTCTCCTCTGGAGAAAAAAGGTTTGAATCTCGCTCATTTAAAATTATGCCTGTTGTTTCTGGTTCCTCTGCCATGCACCACCATAAAGAATCTTTCTCCATCTTCTGGATGATCTCTCCCAATAGGTAGTGGGGGGCTGCTGATCCTTTAACAGTCCATCCAGAGCAGTGCCTTATCAAGACTGGAGAATCTGGTCCTCCACTCTCTCCTTACTTGGAAAGTTCTTCAGATCCCTTCTTCTCAGTGGTCCTCTGACTCCCCTTGCGTTGGGGGGACCAAAGCTGGGTTCAGTATTTAGGTGTGCTCTGAAGAGCACTGAGGCAGAGGATAATCTCTTCCCTTTATCTACAGGCTGTAACCTTGTTAGTACAGCCCTGGAGGACCATTGTCGTTGCTGCCAAGTCTCACCTCCATCTCACTGTCCAGCAAGGACCCCTGAGCCTTTTCTGCAGCTCATCAGCCCCAGTGTTTCTTCCTTCCCAGCCCCCTACAATGAGTCAGGGATTCTAAGGGCACAGCAGTAAGAGCCACGTTTTGCAGCTCTCCTCGCTGGTTGCTGGAGCTATATGTAACAATATTCTGGATGTTTTGCCATGGTGTTGCTGTGGGTGGTGCCAGGTGCCTCATCCATCTGTGTAGGCTGTGGTGTGTGCACGTGGAGTTTTCTTTTAGCACTTAGGTGGCAGGGAAGACCATAAAATACACTCTGGTGATGGAGCTGTGCCCAGGATTTTGGCTCTGTTCAAGGTTTGGTTGCTGATTGTGCTAGGGTGGAATGGCAGAGGGGAGACGAAAACATGTTTCCCCTTCCTTCCTCTAGAAAGCTGAGAAGGAAAACGAGAGTGCCCTTCCTTCTGTCACAGGGGCATCCAGCCTTTGCAGTCATTCCCTGGACTCTGACCATGCTAAATTATATAAGGTGCTCTGCAGCTGTTCCTCAAGAATAACAGGGGCAAGCTACAGGGAAAATACTCAAGTTTTCTTTTTATTCCCTTTGGAGATGGATAATGTCTTTTCTTAACATTTTTGGGAAGAGCATGTAGAAGGATATTCTGTTTTGACTGAACGCTGAATGTGAGTTTGGTGGTGGGGTTCAGTTCACTGGGAAATCAAATCCCTCTCTATTCCTGTCAAGCCTCCAGCTGAGAACCTACTGAACACAAAGACCCAAATCCTCCCATCTTTAGTCATTCAGATATTGTTATCTGTCAATACCCTGGCTGTTTTGTCCCAGTGTTACAGACATGCCCACGTGGCTGGGACATGCAGTGAGTATGTTGTCATCGTCCCAGATCAGCTCTAACTCCACATCTACTCAGTCCAGCTCTAACTCCACATCTACTCAGTCTTTGTACTCCCCAGTGACAGAAACCATTCGGTGGCTTGTGTTATCACTGACTTCTCCTGTCATATGCTCAATCGAGGCATTAAGAGGAGGAAATGTTTTTGAATTATTTACCTCTGGTCTTCAAGATAAATCCATTCTATCACAAATCCCTGAAGTCCTGCAGTTTCTCTCTGCACCTGTGGTTCACCTCTTCAGATGTGTAGTAGTTCTCACTGTCTCTTCAATAAATAATAAGCTCTAAGAAGAACAGCAGATGTCTACACAGGTGCTAAGACAGGGTTCCTTGATTTTTTATCTAGTGTAGTATCTTTCACCTTTCTTTGAACTACCATCACCCAAGAACATCAAATAGCTGGCATAGTCCCCTTTATGAAAATCCTTATTTTTCAGTTTATTTTAAAGTTACAACACGTGTATTTTATAAACGCTCTTTGCCTTCCATTCAAAGAGAGAAGGGGATTTGGCATTAAATCTACAAAGTAGGCTGGTTAATTTCTTCTGATTAACTTTTGTAGCCACGCAGAAGACAGGTGAGAACTGGTCTTATGTAGCCACAATCTGTGGGATTTCAGAGGTTAGTAAGACTGAAGGTCTTTCCAAAGCAATGTAGACATGTCTCAAATGTTTCTACATCAAGCTCCTTCCTTCTCATGAACGATCTATTTGCTGAAAGCAAACATGAATGTGAGGTAAGGAAGTGTCCACTAGCAACCACTGTCATTACCTGGGGTGGTGGGAATGCTGAAAAATACCCTATTCTGGTATTCTTGTAATGAAGTCTATAGACCTGTGGTAACAGGTGGGATTAATCAGCCTGGATAATGACTTTTTAATCTGTTTTGCCCAACTGAAAAAAACTGTTAAGACCTTGATTTTTTCCTCAACTTGTTCCTTCATACCATTGCACTTCAACCTTGAGCCAGGGAAGACTACAGTGTCTTCAGTAGTTTCTGTCTTTCCCATTTAAATGGGCTTTGGGGTGTCATTGACCTAGAAAACAAAACGGTAGTTGGAAGTTATAGGTCAGCACTTAGAGCAAAGTTAAGTAGGTATTCAAATCTCAACCATGAAACCTCCCTCACTGCTTTAAGTGCTGGTTTGCCACTCGCTTGGGATTTGCCAACAAATTGCCATCCTGTGGCTGAATAATTTCTTGCATTCAGGAATATCTTGGAGTAAGCTGCCTGCTCCTCTGTCCTTTCCCAACCTGTAATATGCCCTCCTTGAAACATATGTAGCTTTTCTGCACCATGGTTTACTTAGACACAAATGAGGATGATGTTTCTCCTCTCCTTGCAAGGCTGAAACATTTTCTTATCGTAAGCAATGCCAGACAAGTGTTTGGTTCTGATATTTTAAAATTATCTTTGGTTAGGATATTTTAAAATAATCTTTATATGCAAACTCCAGTTAGTGGTTAGGTACTACTAGTACTGCCTGCCAGCTGGTATTTTGCATTGTAAAAGACATATATATAAAAAAGAAGAATCTGAAAACCTCTAGGGAAGAGTCTTAAACAAGCCCATCTGGCTGTTTATTGAATTAATATGTATTTTAGGTAGTAGTGATACCAGTGAGTGTTGTTAAGGTTGTCCAGCCTTTCTTACAGTAACACCCTAGATTTTATTGCTTATCATTTTTCTGTATCTTAATTACTTGAGCTGAAACACTTTATGCAGGAGTATCTTCCTTGGATTGAATTAATTTGGGAAAACTGCAGCCAAAATAGTTTAGATATTTCCATAGAGGAATCTAGGAGAAATAATCAGTTTTGCCTACATTAGAAATGGATCATATGCTTTTCTTTGGAAGACTGCACTTATGTGCTTAGGAGCAGATACTTCAAAGAGAAAAAAAATGTTTTTTATTTCTGGGGTTTCTTTTTGTGTGTCCATCTCTCAGAACTTCTATAATGACAGCCCTTAAGTGTTCGAATAAACACAGGTGGTTTTGGGTGCTCAGCAGCAACTAGACATAAACAGCTAAGTTCCTCTGACATGAAGAATGCACTGGATGTTTTCCAGTCCTGTCAGAATTTCTTTGCAACTTTCCTTCCTTTTTCTGTGATGCTGTAGGTTAGGCCAGATCTAAGGTGGGACACAAGGTGGGAGATTCAACACTCAAGGTAAGAAGAAAGCTTGCACTCTGCCCAAGCTAAACAGGGGGAAAAATTGCCCTTATGATTTACTGCACAAAACTGGCAGAGGGAGGCCTTGGAGGAAACAAGGGACCTAGGAAGAGAGCAAGTGATTTAGGGTAGGTTGACTGTGATGGATGAGTGTAAGGTGTGACTGTAGGTGTATGGCAATATGTTCGTGTGTGGAGGAAAAAGGATGTTGTGTATAAAACCAAGGAAGAGGTTAGGAGCTGGTGAACTAAGGTGGCAGAGATCAGGAATCTGTGGAATGCATGCTGGGAGCAGTGGGGTATGGGACTTGTTCATGATTTCATAGAATGGGTCATGCCAGAAGTCACCTCTTGGGATCACATCATCCCTGGGCCTGCCCAAAGCAGGATCAGCCAGAGCAGGTTACAGAGAACAATGTTCAGTCAAGTTTTGAATATTTATAGTAATGAAGACTCCACAGCTGGAGTTCCAGTGTTCAGGGAGTTCAGCACTGACCTCCAGAAAATCTCAGCTGCTTGTGTGGGTGCTTCTGAAAAAGTCCAGGAGTTGTTTTCCAAAACAGATGGCAGTGGCAGCCCTTTTTCCATAGGAGTGTTTAGAAAAATATTGACTGTGATTCTGTGAGGTGCTTTGCAGCTCCTAATGCTGTCTGCAAGATGATGTTTTGAGCCTGGGCTGTGTTATTCACAAAATCCTTCTTTTGTTTGGTTTTTTTGTTTGTTTGTTTGTTTGGTTTTGGTTCTTGGGTGGTTTTTTTTTTTGTTTGTTTTTTGTTTTTTGAACTTCTAATACTGCAGTAGTTCCTTCAAGTCCTATCATGTTTGTATCATGTTAAACATTTGAAGTGTACGTATTTACGCTCTTTTTTTTTTTATCCAGCATACAATCTTCCAGAGCCCTGAATGAGAAGATTGCAACCTGAAGTTTCCCACTGCCTTCCAGGTAAGGGTAAAAGTAGATTTTTGTTACTTAAAGCACAGCTGTTTAGTTGGCAGGCTGGCTGTAGCAAAATGCTGGACTGAAAATGAGTGGTGGAATGAACAAAATATTGAATGGATGGCAGCTGAATGAGGACTCTGTGGCTTGAGGACAGGGTAAGTGTAAAGACTTGCAGGAAGAGGAATAAGCTTTTCTTGGATGCAACTATTGAAACAAGTCAAGTCTTTATGATCCTTTTTATATTGTACTGTGTGGGTCTGGTGTGAAATACATACTTAATAAAATGATAAATTATACTTTATATTTTTTCTAGTACTGTAGACTTTACCTTTAATTCTCTACTTTGGTTGTGAGAATACTGCATGATTTTAAATGCTGCATGATTTTAAAAAAACACCTTTTTACTGTGGTACTCTGTAAGAATCTGTTATATTTATTTGAATCATAAAATGGTTTGGAGATCATCTGGTGATCCAGATGATCTCAAAAAAAACTTTCACTGGATCAAATTGTCCAAAGCCTCTCCAATCTGACTTTGAATGCTTCCAATGATGGAGCATGACTGACTGTCAGAATAAATATTGATGCATTTTATTTGACACTCCTGGCTATATTTTTCTCAAATAGCTGTGTGAAAGGCATCTTTTGATCCTTTCTCCTGTTCTTCTCCTTCTTTTGCTTAACTGCTTCTCTGTTGCATAGCATGAAACTAGATTATGTGAGACTGTGTAATTCATATTAGAGGGTGTTTCAAATCCTGCCATAACAATATGGTGCATTTACTTGATAAAAGGGTCTTGCCATCTGAATTCTCCTAGAGCACAGAGGATCCAGAATAATCAAAGCCCCAAGACTGAGAGTTCTGTTTGTTTTTGTGTGTCAGATTTTCCCTTTGGACCTTACCCTTTCCTGAAATTATAAAGTAGAGAGAAACAGTGCCCAGAAACTGCATTGCAATCAAAAGGCAGATTCAGCTTCCCAGTTCATTAAAAGAGAGGCTTAACTTTCTCTGTCCATTACCTACAGAGCTGCTGTGTTCCTGCTGCTAGCCTGGAGCACACATTTAGCCCTTCCTTCTTCTCCCCAGCCACGGTGTGACCTGATGCACATCCACGGGGAGCTTGCACAGGGGTTGCCTGCAGCAAGCTGTGTCCCAGAGCTTGGGGAAAGCTGTTGCAGCCAGGATGAGCTGCCTGCAACTACTCTTTGTGTGCTCCAGGGGGAAGCTGAGGGTTGTGGTCTTTCCTTGCTACATGAGACACACTCACTTCCTTGCTCTGTGTGTGTGGTTAAATCACAAGCTTGTGCCTTATCATGTAAGGTTTTATGTGCTGATATTGAGATGTCAGAGGAATCACAGAATCATGGAATGTTAAGGGGTTGGAAGGGACCTTAAAAATGATCTGTCCCAACACCCTCTGCCATGCCAGGGACACCTCCCACTAGACCAGGTTGCTCAAGGCCTTTTCCAACCAGATTTTGAACACTCCCAGGGTTGGGGCATCCATAACCTCCCTGAGCAACCTGGTGCAGTGTCTTACCACCCTCACAACAAAGAATTTCTTCCTAATGTCTAACCTAGATTTGCCCTCTTTGTACCTATTACTCCTTGTCCTATTACTACAGTTCCTGACAGAGTCCCTCTCCTTGTAGGCCCTCTTCATATAGAGGAAGGTTATTATGAATTCTCCACACAAGCTTCTCTTCTTCAGGCTAAACAGCCTTAACTTTCTCAGCCTGTTTTCATGGGAGAGCTGCTCCAGTCCTCTTATCAACTTCGTGGCCTCCTCTTTGTGGACTCCTCATGTCCTTCTTTCGTTGGGAGCTCAAGAGCTGTGCTCAGCACTCCAGGTAGGATCTCACAGCAGACCAGAAGTGCAGATTTACCTCCTCTGACCTGCTGGCCAAGTTCCTTTGGATGCAGCCCAGGATTCCATTGGTTTTCCATCACCCATCACCCCAACTCCTTCTCCCAGGGCTTATCTCAATCACTTCTCCACCCAGCCTTTGGGTGTGTTTGGGATTGCCATGACCCAGGTGCAGGACCTCACATTTTGCTCTGTCAGCCTCCATGTGGTTTGACCAGCCCCACCTCTCCAGCCTGTCCAGGTCCCTCTGGATCCATCCCTTCTCCCCAGCCTGTGACTGCACCACGCCCCTCAGTGTTGTCAGTGAATTTGCTGAGGGTGCCTGGATCCCACATCACTGACCAAGCTGTTGAACAGCACCAGCCCCAGTACTGACCCTGCGGGACCCCCTCACCACTGGTTTCCATGTGAACAATTCGCTGTTGGCCACAACTCTTTGTGTGCACCATCCAGGCAGTTCTTCATCCACCCATCCAGCCATCCATCCATCCAGCCATCCATCCAATCCATATCTCTCCAATTTGGAGACAAGGATGTTGTGTGGGATAGTCTCAAATACTTTGCAGAAGTCCAGGTAGACGATGTCAGTCTCCCTGGACCATCCACCAGTGCTGCAGCCCTGGCATAGAAGGTCATCAAATTGGTCAGGCATGAACAGGCAGTAAGCAGTTTGTAGTTCTAAGCTTATTTCAGTTATTTTAAGATTTTTTTTATTTAGCCCTTCTCTTATCAGAATTGGTACAATTACTATTACACTCCATCTCTGGTGATGTAGAGTAACAGACTGAAGTGGACTCTACAACCTGTAGAAATGTTTACCAGTCCAGTGTGTGCCCTGCAGCATGGACTGCTCCACTGAACATCTATTAGTTATCCTGCCACCTAATAGGAATATCTGCTTCAGGTTATTATTAAATAACCAGAGGCTCCAGACAATCCAGAATATCAATTTTTCTGCCTATGATGGGATATAGGACTCCAAGCATGTCCAAGGATGTCTGTGCCATAGGGAATGCAGCCAGTCTGGGAACAGTCAGCAGCTAAACAGGCACTGGAGCATCCTCACTGCTGAAAGCTCAGCCTGCTGTGGGGCTAAAGTGGCAGTTAAGAGATATTTCCACGATGCATGTTTTGGTTTAAAACTTTGTTGACAGGCATCAGAGCTCAGATGGCTGATTTGGTGGGTTAGTTCTTCCAAACTGGAGTTAGGGATAGGATTTGTCTTTGCCTCAGGATGTTGTAGATAAATACAGCTAAGTAAGAACAGGGAGAGAAAAAGAGGCACAAGGGATAATTCAACTGATTTGTTTTAGAAATCTGTGTTAGGATAAGTTGATTTGCCTGTCTTTAGTATTTAAAGCAAGAAGTTAATCTAGATGTGACTAAACACAGGTGCCCAGTACCATCTGAGATTGTCCAGAGGGGTCTGCAATTCCTTAGCAGGTCTGGAAGGTATGACATAGGTTCTACCCTTAAAAACTAATGCTGTGCTTAAAAACGCAGCCTTTCCTCTTGGCTCTGCCAAACACAGCTGTGACGTGTCCTTTCCTTATTGAACCACATCTGCACGTGAAATCAGCATGCTTTACATACTGTAACACCTCTTATCTCCCCAGTGAACGATGCAAGCCATCGATCCCACCATGCAGGACTTTCTTGTATGGCTGAGAGAAAATGAAACTATTTTCTCTCTCTCTCTCTCTTTTTTTTTTTTTTTATTTTTTAATTCTGTGCTTTGTTAGACCTTTATATCCACTTTGTCCTCACTTGGCACAGCTGAAGATGCATACTTTGCCAGGTACAGACAGAGAGGTATCAAAGTCATTTGTTTGAGTGGACTCTGCATCTCCTTTGAGGTGGATTTTTTCCTCAGTGTTGCAGATTAGCACTAACAAGAGAATCAAGGTGGGCAGTTTCTCAGTGGTGAAACACAGCCCTGCTGAGCCAAAGAACCTGAGGCTAGAGGCCACCTTTCTCCTGTTATTCTTATGTGTCTTCTTGAAATCAGAGCTGCAGCTTTCAAAAAAAAAAAATCCAGATAAGCAAAGTTGCAAAATGCAATCCTGCAAACTGGTTACACACACCTCAGCAGGTACATTTTGCTGCACACATCCTGATTTAGCAGAAATATTGTCTGTGGTCTCAGTGATCTATTCAAAATAACCATGGGTTCTGCTGTCAGCTAGTTAATCATGGAATGGGTGATTTAGGTGTGCTCACCATCATTACTGCAATGAGATCTTCTTGCCCTGCATTCAAAATTACAGCAGGAAATCTCCTGGGCCACACATGCAGCAAATATTTTTTAGCTCTTGAGAAGGGTTTCAGGTTCCTGTCTAATTTTACATGCATTACATTTTTAAAGATTAAAATAGATAACATATTTCTTATTTCTTTTTTGAGTGCTAGGAAGTGCCTTTGAGTCAGTATAATCACTGAGCAGACATCAACATTGTTGCCTAAAAGATGATTAATTAAAAAATCTTCAGGAATAATGGTTTATAAGATACACAGAGGCTGTGAAATCAGAAGCTACTCCAAGGAGGTGTGACAGTGTATGCTGGCTGGCACTTTTCCCTCCTCAGTCAGGTAGTTCCAGGTTCTCACATCATGAGATGTATAGAAAATGATTTTATATGAACCAGATTATGACTCTGCAATTGAACATGGTGTAGGAACACTGTCTTCTAGAATATCTTGAGAAATGCTGCCAACAGCACATCAAGGAATCTTAGAATTGCTTGGGTCTGATGAGGCCTTAAAGAACATTTCATTCCAGCCTCCCTGCTAGGGATGAGAACACGTTCCACTGAAGCAGGTTCTTCCAAGCTCCATTCAGCCTGGCCTTGAACACTTCTGGGGCTGGGGCATCCACAGCTCCTCTGGGCAACCTTTTCCAGGGCCTCACCATCTTCACAGTAAAGAACCTTTCCCTAATATCTGATCCAAACCCACTCTTTCAGTTTTAAGCCATTTCTCCCTGTCCTGTCACTACCTGCTCTTGTAAAAAAATCCTTCTTCCTCTTTCTTGTAGGCTCCCATCTTCTATAATCATTTATTAAGGTTTTAATAGGAACTACCATCCAGGGCATTTTCTTGGTGTCTCGAACTCATAGATTCATATTATCTGCAGCATTCAGGTTGCAAGCAGAGATCTGGCAGCAGGAAGCAAATCCCTTTAGAAAGTTTCCACCAGTGACTTCTTTTTTTTCCCCAGTATTTTTTAGACAGGGTTTCACAATGTCCTGCAAACAGTCCCAGCTCCTGAAAGAACTGTCATGACTTATGAGCATTACGTAGCTTTGCACTGACATTTTGGGATGGAAGTGACATTTGATTGTTGTGACCTTGTTGTGTCTTGTGATGTTCCAGTGCAAAATGAGAGCATCATGACATGCCTCTTTGATAGATAAACGGCAGCTGAATGCCTTGATTTCACACATCTCTCTCAGTTAATACTCCGTTATTTTGATCATGTGGCAGCCCATTCACCTGAGGTCCTTTTTCTTTCTTATTTTCAGATCATTAGACAAAGGTAAAGTTCAGTTTGTTTGCTTCATGCATGAAAGAATTAGTGTCCTGTGCTGTGTAAGTGGGCTCCTTTCTGGAAGGATTTTTTCTCACTGTTTGGTGCTTAGAGGCAGTTCTCTCTCACACAAGGAACTCACTTCTAGAGAGATTTTTCTATGCACAAAAACCTTTACACAATAAGACAGTAAAACCCCTCTTTTAAGTTCCAATTTAAAGGCAGAGAGTTGGCCTTTAGTTTAAAAAAGACAAAGTTTAAAATTGCATCACAGCAGCAACTTTGAAAGTCATTCTCTTCCTCAGCTTTGCTGTTTTGTTCAGTTCTTTATTAAAATGCAAGAACCCCCTAAAAAAGGAAATTTCTCCCTCCTGGAGGCTGGTGTTTGACCTTTGCAGGGCAGCGAGCTCTTTGCCCGCAAGTGCAGAATGCAAACATTTTGGATGTGTTACTCCATCTGTTTTCCTGGAGCCCCAAAACCGTGCCAAGGAGTGAGCCCCATCCTCCCAGCTGCCACTTTCCCTATGGAGAGGGTCTCTGGGGTGACCTCCCTGTGCCTATGCATCGAGGGCTGCTTGGCAGCCATGGGTTCGAACAGATCTGGGTGCTGGGGCAGCTGTTGCTCTGAGCGGTGCCGCCGCCGTGTTGGGTAACCATGGCAACAGCATCACCGCCAGCATCCTCCTCCTCCTCACTCGGCTCTCCTCCTCCTCGGCATCATCAGGAGCAGCAGCAACAGCAGCAGCCCTGGCAGGAGCCAGAGCCCGGCAGCCGAGGCTGCAGCCAGCTGCTGCCAACCCCTACCCGCACCGGCACCCGGTCACAGCCCCGGCCCCGCTGCTCCCGGGGGGAATAGGGCAGAGGGAGCTCAGGGAGCTGCACTGCAGAGGGACCCCAGACAACCCAGGTAAGAGCTGTGGGGCTGCTCACAAACTCCCCGGGATCGATGTGCTGTGTGCCTGGCGGGTGTTTGCGTGCGAGTGTTGGCTGCGAGTTTTCCGGCTCGCTCCTTCCAACAGCAGTGTGATGACAATTCCAGGCAAGCATGTTCTCCATCTCTGCCATACCGTCCCTCTCTCTCTCCTCCACCCAGATACATAAGGGATAATAAATAATGTTCTAAAAGGCTGTTAGAATACGGGATGGTGGGGGGGCGGGGGGGCAGTGTGGTCTGAGTGGGGAATGGGTGGGCTTCTAAAATAAAAGTGGGCAGCAGCAGCGGAGCAAAGGTTGACATGGTAATTAATAACCCTTAAAGAAAAAAATTATGCGACAACGCACTTCTGTCTCTACCCACTCTACAAATATATCTCTCTCATCATGTTCAGCAGAGAGCTGTAAAGCAGAGAGGTAAATGAATAGTCGAGACTAGAAACCTCACTGTAGTCCACAACTGTCAGATTTACCTTAAGTGCTTTAAAACCAGACTAAATTATTACAATATCAGTGCAGTCATACCCGAGAATATATGTATGTATAGAATTGCAAAAATACTGGTCTTAAACATTTACACCTCCTAGAAGCAAAAAAAAGAAAATTATCTTAAAGATGTGTGCCTGATGGCCACAGAGTCAAAGATGCTCGCTTCATCTGTTATGAGCAAGGAGGCACTGGGTACATTTCAAAAGGTAGGAAGAACAGTTCTCATCCAAAAGCACCTGAGGACAGTCCTTGTCATTTCATAAACAGAAGAGATACAAAGCTGTGGAGTGTCCTTGTGCAGGCAAATAGATGTGGATGAGTGCATATGTCTGAGGAGCACAAAGAGGGGGACGATAAGAAGTAAGTTTAAGCCAAGTGTTTAAGCTGTGAGTGTTTGCTATGTAATGACTGCAGAGAGCTCTTTCCACTTCCACATAACTATTTTTATTTGTTTGTTTGTTTGTTATTGTTAGCAGTAAAGAGAAAGAGATCTGATGCTGCTGCTGTCTCTGTCTCCTTCTCTAAAACCCTGTTCTTCCTCTCTGGTGTCCCTTGTCCTTCCCAAATCATCCTGGTCTGTGTAGCTGGAAATGCTTCCTAATTAGAACATGGGGATGGTCTGGGTATAACCCAACACAAGTGCTGATATTTATTTATTTATTTATTTATTTTTATTTATATACATATGTATATCCTTGTACATGTAGTAAAGGTTAAGAAGCACTTGTCTCACGTTCAACCTGATTTGAAAATCAGCATGGTTTTTGGTCCCAGTCCTGCATTTTTCTGTGTCTGTAGATCCTCCTAAAATCAGCAGGAGCTGGAATATAATTTAGGTTTATAGGTATAGAACAGACGGCAGAATTGCACCCACCTTTTCTCTATGTTTATAAACATTCTCCTCCTGCAAGCTACAGAACAAGGAATTCGGGTAGGCAGGACCTTATGTCCAGTTCTTATGCAGAAGTGCTGTAAAAATTACCTGGGAATTACGTTCCATCCCAAGGGAAATTGATAAGGTAAGGGATACAAAAGGAAAATATAGGCAGCTGTTTGGAATCAGTGCTTCAATTTGAAAAATAATTTCTTGAGGAACTTGACCTCATCACAACAGGTCTTCTCTACAAGGGGCTCTTTGATCCATGGTAATAACAGTGCTCACAGACACCAAGTTTAACTGAAGAGGATGATTTTGGATACTTACATTAATTAAACTAAAGCACCTTAGGGCTACCGTCCTTAAGAGACTGGGCACATTGCATGGTGTATTTCTGCATGAGATTTGAAGCTTTGCTTCAAAGCTAGAGAATATTGAAATCTTGAGACTTCTTTGTAATAATAGAGAGGGAATAAAAGTGCCTGTCAAAATGCCTGTAAAAAGAGCACAACTCTGATCCTGTGTCTGACACAGACACCAGTAACAGAGCCACAATCCTGTTTACGTGTGTTGCAGAGATGTAAAGTGCATAATCCAGGGGCAGCTCAGTGAGGCACAGAGCAGTGACCCTCTCATCAGCACAAGCAGATGATTGAAGGTCAAAGGGCTCTGGGTATTGCACATTAACACTCTGTGAGTATTCCTACACAGCCCCACTTTGCTGCTAGCAGTGGGCAGGTGATTATGGAGAAGCCAAAATTCATACATGCACTTTTGACTGCTATAGGGCTGAAAACTTCTGTTAGAAAGGACTCTGGGTAAGGCAGGGAAGCTTGATGTTTTCCTGAGCACTGCTTGGCCCTCTACAGAGGGCTGTGCATGGAAAGTCAGGACACTGAGGCTGGAATCAGTGGAAACAGCAAGGATCTTCCCCACCTCAGATATCCAATATTTAATGCTCAGTGTCCCCCACTCTTGCAGCTCTTTCCATTGCTTAACCTGGAAAGCTTAGGAGAGATTTTTTCATTTTGCCTTATGGCTCTTTCTATTATATTTTATTAGTTTAGTAAAGGAAGAGAACACAGTCTTTCTTTTGTTTTGTGCATGGCTGTTAAGAGCTGCTCCCTCAATGCTCACTTATTGCTCACAGCATCATTCTAAGGGGAAAAATTTATATCTCATGATATAACTAAGCATCTTTTAAAATCTCGCTCCTAATTTTCATTAGTCACCCACTGTGGCTGTCAGAGCTCAGAACAAAAGAAGACTTATACAATAGTTGCTGTTCTAACATCAGCATTTGCCAACAGGTTGAGGCAGGAATTTTGGTAATGCTGCAGCCAGGGTTTTGGGGTTTTGTTGTTGTTGCTGCTGTATTGGGGTTTTGTTGTTGTTGTTTATTTTTTTAAATAAGGGAAATGATTTTTTCCAGATCCTGCTCTGTAGTAACCTGAAAGCAAGAGATGATTTGAAGAAGACTGTTGTACCTTGCCTTTAGTTTAACAATGCTATTCATTTTATTTTGAGCCTGTGTGTGCACTGCTGTTTATTATTCTATTCAATAATCAGTATTATTTTCTCCCTTGCAATATTACACTTTTTCCTTTTACACTCTGTTGTGGTTGGCTAGATTCACTGTTTAATGAGACAGACACTCAACCATGCAAAAGTTTTCCCAGTGAGGAGGGGGGCAATGAGATCTTTACATTAGAAACTGGACACTTCTCTGTCTGTTTCGTTCCCTTAAAATCATGTACCCAATCTGTAATTGATACAGAAATAACCATTTTTTGCCAATTTTCATCTTCTTGCAGAGTCAGACTGGTCTTGGCAGGTTCTCTTAGTCTAAATGATACCCATGATGATGCAATGGGAACCTTTGTGTCCACTGAGCAGACTCCCCATCAGCACTTGGGAAGGTTATAATTTCTTCCTGGTCTATAGGCTCAGGTGGTGTAAGCTTTGGGTTTCTTTTCTCTGTAATCCCTGGGGTCCCTCAGCTTCCTTGCTCTTGGTTTGAAACCTTCTTCCCCCACTGGTGAGACAGCCTGAGTGTGCTTCCCCCCAACACAGCTCTGATAGAAGTGTGTCCACAAGCACAAACAGTGCAGGACTCACTTTGGGTGTATTTCTTGTGGCCTCCCCTGTACCCAGGTCCCTCCCTTGCATGCTGGCAGTGCCTGACATGCTGCAAGAACCTCAGGCCTGTGATGTAGTATGACCTCTGCTAACAGTGCTGAAGGAGGGGATGGGCTGAAACCACCTGAGCAGTTGTGGCTGCTGGGCTGATCTGAGTCCTCCTTCAGAAGGTCAGCACCGTGACATGCCTGATCTCAACTTGTTGGGAGAGTGAGTCAGAAGCTGGCTTCCTCCAAATGTTCCAAATCCAACAGGATATGATTTTATACTCTCTCTAATCCTATTATTAGTGCCTGCAATGTTAAGGACTCTGTTATTCAGCAGTTTTATTTCTTCCCTGTTCCACTGCCGCAGATGGAGCATCCAAACAAAGTGTAAAAGGGAGAATTTCTTTCTTTAGTACATTCAGATGCCACTGACATCCATGTGCTGTCCCATATTGAAAGAGAAGAGCTTTGAGGGGGGTGAGTGCTCTCTCTGGTCCTCCTACAAATCTGCCAGAAATCTCATGGCATTTCTGCTTCTCTCTCGGGTCCAGACATGCCATGGTGTGGATTCTTTTTTTTCTGTAGTACCCACACCTCTGACCTGCATATGTTTCAGTACTAAGATAATTTTCAGTGGTCACAGAGGGACCCACAAAATTTACTTTTCTTACTGCACATGAGGCACTCCAGGTAAATGCAATATCCTGATACGCTCTTCCTACCTGTTGTGTTTTCTCACCTTTCAGGTCATGGGAATAAGACAACCTAAGCAGCAGTTTGACCTTTTCCTGCTTAGATATACCTACCAAATACCTCGATTTTACAGTGCTATATCTAGTATATCTATATATCTGTATCTATCTATCTATCTATCTATCTATCATGTATATCTAGTACTAACATTCATCATAATTTCTTTTTATTTGTTCTTAGCTATGTGGTGTTGTCATGGATAAGTAAGACTTTGTGCACCCTGTTGGAATTTAGAGGTGAAACTGCAGATATAAAACAACAGACTTGTACTGAAAATGAATAGCAGTGGTGTGACAGTAAATTGATGTTTGTCTTACTTGCATGGAAACTTTGAACTCTGGCCACAGTGTGGCTTTTGAGGATTCACAGAATGCAGCACAAGTGGGACTTTCTTATTGTGACTTGGCTTGGTAGTGATCACCTGTGCTATTAACACCCTGATGCCACCATTTAGCAGCCTGGGGAGGACCAGGCTCTTTCTTGGTCCAGATACTTGGGCAAAAACATCGCCCCTGTTGTATTCCTGTGCAGATCTGCAAGACTGGGAAGGAATTCGGCCCTGCACCAGCTTCTAATGTGTAATTTTGGCTTCTCTTATTGCTAACATTGCATTTGTTTCTGAGGCTGGCAAGCACAGCCCCATTACCTTTTTATGGCCCTAAAGAATATGAGTTTTACTTGGAGGATGTGCCTTGAGTGAAACATTGCTGGTATCTCTGTCAATTTGTCAACCCATACTGCCAAAACCATTGTGGCAGTAAGAAAAGTGATCCGATTGTATGAGAAAGATTTCTCAAAGAGCAGAGGAAAAGGACCAGCATTTCCATCCACTGAATCCTAGACAAGAGAGATGTTTCAGTAAGAAAACTTCCATACCTGTTAAATAATCTCCTCCTTTCCACTCATAGCCTCTTGTTCTGCTCAGTGGCTTTGACTTGACCTCATTGTGGGGAGATGATGCCTATAGATGGTGTAACCTCATATTCTTGCTGAATAGGCCCTTGGCTTGTGAGTGTCAGCTTTGAGGTATCTGCAAGAAACCACTGATTTTATTTGCATGAACAAGTCTCCCATTTGTTACAGAGCTCATGGAGCAGCATGGGGCAACACTTACTTCTGGAAGATCCCTTTGTATGCCACTTTTCTGGATTTGCATGCTCTAAAACAAATTGGGTTCTTACTGGTGTTTTGGTTTCTGCAGAGGACTCTGGGCTACAGGTTTTGAGCTGGCAGTCTGCCAGTACCTGTAGCAGCTGCTCCCGTTCTGTGACTGAGCACCTGAGTGCAGCAGGTACTGGCTCACATCTGCACAGCTCTTCTGCACTGTCAGGGCCCAACTACCCCACGTCATAGGACATGAGGATGTCTGTGGGACAAGGCAGATGGATTTCATTTGAGCTGAGCAGTGTCTGCTGCTGCAAGTGACTCTTCTTACAGGAGCTTCCAGAGTACACTGCCCTGCATAAACCTGTTCTACACCCTGCAGTAGCACAACACTATTTTCTTTTCTTGCCTGTCTTGTTTTAAAATCTAACCTGAAAATATCTCTTTTCTGCCTCACTGTTTTCTCTCTGTTCCCTCTCCCTTTGCAGCTGTGTTTAGGCTGAGCTGTGTGAGAGTACAGTTTTCCAGGGTAGATGTTAGAGGAAATAAAGTCTCATTGTGTGATGTTCTAGAGTGCTTTGCTCTGCAGCCACCCAGCCCTTGCACCACTGGGGGCTGTGGGATGTTTGCCACCGACCTCAGGAACAGCAGGAGTCATCCCCGTGCACAAAAGTCTTTTCAGAAGGAAAGATAATGCACAAGGCTGTGAAGGGATTGTTGTTTGAGAAAGGCGTGGAAGCCTGAGCCCTCTCGGTCGAAAAGCTTTTGTTGGCTGCCATGGATGGATCAAAGTCAAGCTGCTGTTTTTGCCTGAGATGTCACAACCACCTGAACATTACCTGTGTTTGCTTGGGGAACCAAGCAGCAAAATCAGGGGCATTGAGAGGCAGAAGAGGGACAAGGTGGAGAGACATTATGTCAGCAAGGCTACTCTTTTTTGAAAGAAGTCCATATGGATGAATGGATGATGTGGAGAAGAATAATAATTCCACAAGGTTACGTGAAAAGCCCTTAGATGTGTTCTTTCTTTTATGGTGGGGAAGGGAGGAGTAGATTTTGGATTGCATCAATTCATTTGGATTGCTTCAATTCTGGATTGCATCAGTTCTTTTGTCTGAAGAGGGAAGAAAGATTGTTGGGAAAAAAGAAAAAAAAAAAAAACAGTGAAAAAACTAGTGAGGAATGATCAGCAGACTTTTGCTAATTTTTAGTAGCACTGTAAATTAGGCCTTGTTTTCTTTAGGTGCCTTGTGTTGGTAGTGGGTGACATTAGTGCTTTATTAAACCTACCGTGCTGAGGAGCTCATCATTTGGTGCAGCTAATAATAATACCCTGATGGAGAAACAGAAGGTGGGACAGCTCAGCATCAGACATCGGAGTGCAGAAATAGTCGCTGCTAGTTGAACTAAAAATACACACCAGCATAACCCTACAGCAGCACATGCTGAACACACTGTGGGCTCTGGCAGTGGGGGGAATGGCTTCCCTTTGTTTTTGGCAGCTGCTGGGTCAGCAGTGCTCTGTGCTGATTTGTGTGTCCGACTGCCTAATGCTACCCTAGGTGTGCAAGGCCCCTCAGAGCAAGTTAATTAATATCCTTGGATAGTTAATCATTATCCAGAGTCATAAACAGACTATATAGGGTGAAACAGGCTGCACCAGACGACTGCTAAGCCAGTTTGTCCCAGGGTGGGACTTTGTGGTCATGGAGGCACCCAACAGCACGGGAGTGACCTGCAGCAGCAACTGAGATGTAACCATGGCTACTCTGTTCCTCTGCTCCCTGCTCCTGCTCGGGGACAAACAGCAGATGTCAAGATCGCTGCTGAATTATGAGTGTTGGAGTTATTGCTGCACAATGTGGTCAAAGAGATTTATCTAATTTTTTCCTACAGCCTCCCAGCCTCTTCACTTGGTCTCTACATGGGTGAAATTCAGTTTAGCATGTACATGTTTTCCTGCTATGAGCTTCGAAATCTCCATGACAATAAGCTAAAAGTGGCCCAGATGTAGTGGGGATAGGGTACCCTGAAATAGGTTAGATGAAATTAGGACACCTTGAATGCCAGAATCAGCAGTGCAACATGGGTATCTGCTGCACTGTCAGATGGTAGATCAAAGGTGAGGAACGCCTGGTAGATGAATTATAGAATCATAGAACAATTTAAGATGGAAAAGACCTTTAAGATCGTCCAGTCCAACCTATAACCCAGCACTGCTGAGATGAGGAAAAGTGCCCAGTGACAAGAGGGAGTTAATTGACCGTGTTGGGAACAAGTGATGAGGCATTGTCTCCAGATAAAGGATACAAAGTGCTGAGACAGTGAACACAAGAAGCAAGGCCTGAATGCTCTAATTTGAAATTCCTTCATTATGTGTAATAAAAGGCATGACTCCTTCACTTGTTTGGATACAGAGAGACCTGTGGCTGGGACAGGAGGGGGTGAGGATGTGGCTGTAGCTACTTTGGTCACCACACCTGCAGGCAGGAGGAATACAGGGGCTGTAGCATCTCTCCTGCCCTGTTTCCCCTCCCACAGTCAGGTGCCTGCTTCCTGTACAAGCACAGGTGCTTCCCTCAGAGCAGAACGAGCAGAACTCTCAGGGTGTTGTATGAAGAAATGTCAACTCACAGAACCGGTTTTGTGAGATCCAACACAGAGGGAAGCCCTTTCCTTAGTGCACCTGAGGTGTGTTTTTTCTTTGTGGGTTTTTGTTTGTTTGTTTGTTTTGTGGGGTTATGTTTTGTTTTGTTTGTTTGGGGATATTGGGGGTTGTGTTTTGTATTGTTTTGGGGGTTTCTTTGGCTATATTACAACCAGGAGATCCAAGGACATCAATCTCCTTTGTGTCTCCTCTGAGACTCTTTGGAGTTTGAGGGCTCAGCTGGAGACAGAGCAGGCAAAGCACAGAGGTTATTTCTCTTGGGATGGATGTTTTTGGTACGCATTTCTCTGGGTTGAGGTTACCTTAGTAAAGGGAGCACCAGGACTGATGAGCTTCCTTGCCTGTCTTTCTTTGCCAGTCAGCTTCTTTCTGGGACTGCTATTGTACTTACTCTCTGATGAAGTGAATAGCAAAGAGCTATTTTTGTTCACAGAAATTTCATAGGATAATTCTGGTTGGAAGGAACATCTATTCCAATCACCTGCTAAAATCAGGGTCATCCATGGGATCAGGCCAGCCTTCTTAGGGTTTTGTCTAGTCCAGCTTTTTACCCATCTATAACAGAAAGTGAGTGGCCTCTAAAATTTTCTGAATTGTTGGGACCAGGGTCATCAGGAGCTTCCAGAGAGAGTTTTGAGAGAGAGAGGGAAGGTCTGGCAGCATGTGCAAAGAGCATTTCCAAGAGGACTTCTGTCCATGGAGATATCCAGGGGAAACTGCCAGAGACTCTGAGAGGAGAGTGGTGTGCAGAGCACGACAGAGGTGAAAATGAACTTATCAAAAGCCTTCTTGGGCTGTCAAGGGCAGGTTTATTCCTCAGCATAAGTGGCTTCCTCTGGGGACCTGTGGAATACGCATTGCCAGGGGGAATGTGCTGATCTTCACAGGGAAGTGGGTCTGGCTTGCCCTGTGTCTGCACATGGTAGATGACTGTTCTGGGAGAAAATGCCTCAGGTCAGTGATTTAATTATGTCTGGTTTGGAGACCTTTTACTACACCTGAGATAACTCAAAGCTTACAGGGTGGAGTTTGGAAGAATCATCTTGTTCAGCAGCAATAACCACCAATTACTAAGAAAAGATCATCTTACTTAGTCATTTTCCACTGCTCCCATCTTCCCACCAAATGCTCTGTTTATAAAAGCTTTGCTTTCAGGTCCAGTGCCACTGATAACCAGAAGCCTCGCATCATAGGAACATTTTAAAAAGAGTTTGAGGGCCAATTATAAAAATGTTTCCTCTTTTGTAAAACAGCTTGGGACTTGTAAACATATTAAGTCCACACATCTCTAAATAATTCATCATGATGAATTATTTAGTTGTGTAAGCTGTATTATAAGCAAGGAAATATTTTTTCCTAATAGGAGGGAAATAAATATATTTTAGATAGTTTTGAAATATGTAGATCCCTTTTCAGTCTTTTGCTTTATTTTTTTTTTTTTTGTTCCAGTTGATTTTTGTTTTGAGTGTGTTCTTCAGGAGTGGCTGATACCAGGTCTGTAGTGTGTGAAGGTGACTTCCTCAGCAGCAAAACCCACAAAACCTCTCAGCAGAGTAAAACTTATCAGAAATCAAAGAGTCCACTTCCTGTTGTAGATGTGCAAAGGGCACAATTTAGAACTTAGAATTTCAGAATCTTTGTTCTCCAGATGAAATTGAGGATGGCAACTTCAATCCATGTAAAGTAAAGTAAAGGTGAATGCTGTTACTATGGAGTCCTTTCTATGATGCTTTCAGGTTTGAGCCTTATTTGTGAGATTATTTTGAACTTTGTTTCTTTTTATATGTTTATTTGTATGATTCTGTTGCATTTTCTTTTCTCTCCCCTTCCTTTCTTCCCTCAACAACAGATGATTTTGAAGACAGCATGAATGAAACAAAATGTTGGCATGGTCTAGCTGAATTTCCTGACAAGATAAACATTAAGTTAAATGTGAAACATATGCCTTAGTGTGTGACTGTAATTTTATACGTTCTTTTATATGTGTGGTTGGCAACAGAATCCCTGTAGCCTATTCTGGCTAGAAAGAACAGTATTTCTTAGTCTTAAATGTTCTAAAATCTGTACATACCACCAGCCATACCATGTGAGTGCTGGAGAATTTCTTGCTTATAAATACTGTCCATTCCAATACCTCTCATAATCAAGGATGGGTATTCAACCATGGTGCATTTGTGATGGGGATAATGTTCTCATCAGAAGTCCTCTTTTCTGCCTTCATCCCACCTTTGGAGTTAAACTGCCAGCAGGTGATGCTCCTCCATTGGCTCTCACTGTGGAATGCAGGTTTGTGTTGGGTAAGAACATTTCCTGTGATGGTTGCACAGGTACAAAGTTGGAGGGATGTTGGCTCTAACTCATTCTGTGAGACTTCAGATTGTGCAGCCAGGCCATCAGAGGATAAATGCCATGCTCCTCCCTATCCCCCATAATTTTGGGAACTAATCACATAATCTTGGAGTAGTGTGAACTGCAATGAAGGTTGCTCATCCCCCCTCACTTTTTTACACAGGGATCCCCATGTTGAAATGACATTGATAATTCTTCTATGATAATGTGCAGGCCTAGGAGTGCATTTTGTCTGAGATCCTGATCAGGAATGAAATTTATTTTCCTTTATTTTAGTAGAGTCAGCTTCATGCAAAGTAGCCACCAGCTTTCTTTTTGTGGACAGGGCAGAGAAATAGATATTTCTAAGGCACTACCAAGATAACTCTTTATAAATGCATGCTATAGGACAGAAAAATCATTCTCAAGCTTTGTCTTCACTGGCTGAACACAGGTCTGGACAAATAGTTGAGGAACAGCCCTTTGCACTGTAGATGTCTGTCCTTTCACGGAGTGTAAACTTATTTATTGTCAAAATATGGAACAGGGGACAGATATCCCGAGCCTTATCCCTCTTTTCCAGACACCCTTCCCACTTGTCTTTATGGCATAGTGATCTTTTTCTGCAGAAGGGATCATACACAGTCGTTCTGCTTTCGCCATTCAGGCTTCCAGTCTGATCTGGCATTTTGCACAGCAAGACCACTTTTCCTGTGATCTGCCATCATGTTCCTCTGTGTGATGTCCCACTCCTGGCTGGTTGCTGGACTAGCACAGGGGAAAAGTGGAGAAGCAATCTTCTGGCATTGCTTCATATTATGAATACTAAAGGATTTGGGTTCTAAGAGACAATCAGGGAATAAATAGCATATTTGGCAAAAATATAGCCTGTTCAGAAGCAGCATTTGAACTTGAAAGAAGCAAAGATCCATGAGCCAGCTTAGGTAGCAGAGGCACTACAGCTTGCTTAGCCTGGTGCCCAGCTGCAGCAGGACATCACTGGGATGCACAGCTGTTGGGAAGGGTGCTTTAGCCCAGGCAAGGCAGCATCTGTTCCTTGCCCTTGCGAGAGCTGGTTCAGAGACAGCTCATGCACACCTCTGCAGTGGTTCAGAGATGCAGCACCCTTTGTTTGGAAGAGCAATTTAGTGCTTTGTGTGGGTGCCTTTATGGGAACACACTGATCCCCTTAAAGAAATAGACATGCTTCTGGTGTTTGCAGAGGTTATGGCTGCTCATTAAGAGAAAAAAACTAAAACAAAACACATTTAGTGGAGGAAATTTCCATTATTCACCAGCAGTTCTTATGTGTACCTTAGTAGCTTATTCTGTGTGGGGAAATAAGAGGAGTTGCAAGCTGATTTCCAAAAGGACAAAGTATGTCTGGTACTTAGTAAATCAACAACCTTGTGAAAAGAATTGCACCTGAAAGTCTAATTCCTACAACTGCTATTAGAGTGACAATAAGTGAGGATGTAAGGACACAGAGCTATTGGAAAGTGTCCAAAGGAAGGCCATGAAGATGGTGAAGGGCCTGGAGGGGAAGCCACACAAGGAGTGGCTGAGATCACTTGGTTTGTTCAGGCTGAAGGAGGGGAGGCTGAGGGGACACCTCATTGCAGTCCACATGAGGGGAAGAAGAGGGGCAAGCACTGGTCTCTTCTCTGGGGTGACCAGCAATTAAGGCTCAAGAGAACAGCATGAAGCTGTCAGGGGAGGTTTAATTTGGATTTTAGGAAAACAATTTTCACCCAGAGTGTGGCTGAGCACTGGAGCAGGCTCCCCAGGGAAGTGGTCACAGCACCAAGCCTGACAGAGCTCAAGAAGTGTTTGGACAGTGCTCTCAGGAACATGTTGGGATTCTTGGGATGTCCTGTACAGGGCCAGGAGTTGCACTCAATTATCCTTGTGGGTCTCTTTCAGCTCAGGATGTTCTGTGGTTCTGTGCTTCTATGAGGCTCAGCCACCACTGTCTTTATGAGAGATAGAGAGAGAATTTTCCTTTTGTCACTGTAGAGCCTGAACTTCCAATGTGTTTGCAGATTACCCTGACACAGGCACTGCAGGGCTTTCTGGCTCTTGTTGAAGTCAAGGAGAGCAGCAGTATGATGCCAGGTGAATACCTAAAGCCTGAAGTGTGTAGAATTGAGAAAAAAAAATTGAAGAATCCAGGGAATAAACTAAGTCCCTGGCCTATGGCTGTCTTCCTCTACTCCACACCCAGGCCTGTCACCCTGGAAGATGTCTGTAAGACATGGTCCCTGTGTCTCCAGCTCCTGAGTGCCACACACCAGCATCTCTCACAGCAGCCACTCTCCAGCTGGGAATGTGCTGTGCCAGCCCAGCCTGTGGTGCCCTCACTGTCTGTGGCTGGTGGTGCAGAGGGCTGCTGAGATGCTTTGCTGCTGCAGATGCTGACATGAGTGCCTGTAGCTGTCAGAGGAATTTGTGACCTTTCTCCAGCCTGTGGTTAGGCAGTTCTGCTGCATGACTGTGCTGGTGCTGCTGATCATCCAGTTGCTCCTCTCTGTGCAGGATGATGTGTTTGGAAACTTGTTCTGGAAATTTTCACTCCTGTGTCCTCTTAGACCTTGCTGATGATATTTTGAGAAGACAACTCAAAAGGTTGTGTCCTTCCCTCTCCACCACTGTGCAGTGCACTACCCTGTGACTGGTGTTCCCTTGGTTTCTGTGGTTGTTCTGGTAGGATCAGCCACACAATCCTGGAACAGTTTGAGTTGGAAGGGACTGTAAAGTTCACCTCATTCCAACCCCCCAACACCTTCCACTGGACCAGGTTGCTTAGGATCTGCAGGTCAAGAGGGTTGGTTATCACCAGGAACCTGAACTGTTCATTTAAACATTTTTCTGCTCCAGTCTGTAGCACTGGAACTGCTGAGGCAGAAGACAAACTCTCCCCTTTTAATTTTAAGGGCAATATTGATCTTGTTTTGTTTATGAATCTTTGTCAAGTCTCAGCACATCTACTGCAAGCCTCAAATCAGTGCTGAATACATCCTTTATTTTTTTCAGATCATTGATTTAATGATCAACAAAGTAATAAAGATGGTAGGAAATGCAGAATTATTATGCCTAGGTGAGACTTGTGGCACCTTAACAAAGCTGTCTGAAAGAAGATTAAATTCTCTGTTGATGAATACAGAGTAATGTACAATGGAAAGAATTAACTTAAATGATTCATAGCCCTTTCTGGCTTAAAAATAATTTCTGACTACTTGAGAGGAAAGAAAGCCTTCTGAAAACCTTTCTATGTGTATGGGTACCTTAGGAAATAAAATCTGCTGTGAATAAATAGAATATTTGGTGTATAAGAACTGAGATGAAGATTATTTGTGAATATAAAAATTAATCATGCCTTTTATTTTTTTTTTTTTTACAGTGAAATATTTGGCATTTTAATTAACATGAACCTGTGAGAAGTATTGATCTAGAATTTGTTTAGGGAAAAATCTGGACATTAAGGGATCCAGTTGGAAAGTTCAGGATTTGTTTTGTTTTCAAACACTTTTTAAAAATGTCAAAATTGCAACTGTTTTAGGGAAAAAAAAAAGCTACATACATTAAAAAGAAATCTTTTAAAAATGTTTTGATTCACTGAGATGCAGTGCTTCTGATCCATCAAAATATTTTTATTTCTGTCAAAAAGCTTTGTGGGAAATATAGGGCTTTCATTTGGAGTCTGAACACAAACACTCACCCGCTCACAGCCTGAAAATTTCTTGCTACAGGTCCCATGGGTGTGTTCTCCAAAACATTGCAATGTCTCACCATGAGCATGGCCTCTCCTAAAGTGCTGCATTTTAATTTGGTCATTGGCTCCCAAGGGTCCCTATCACAAGCAGGGGGCTGAGGTGACCAGAACCCCTGCTGGTTTCTATGCTTTGGGTTTGAGTAAAATGAAGGTGTTATTTCAGCCAAGAGTTAAGGAAATGCTTAGCTGAAGGGTGAGGCACTCATGTTCTCAGTTTCTGTGAAGTTAATGGAAAAACTTCCCATTGGATGGGGAAGTTTTTCACTCCTGGTTTTGATATCAGCGAGGTGGCAAGCTGGCTGCAGTTGTGCTCTGCAGAACTAACTCTTGAGTACCTAGAGAAACAGAAGGTGAAACAGTTTGCATTTGTCTCTTTTATTTTCCTATACATAGGAGAAAGATAGCATTCTGTGAAAGTCAAAGGCGCTACTGTGAATGTAGATTAAAAAAAAAAAAAAAACCCCCACTTTTAAAACCATGTAGCTTGCAAAAAACAAAACCAAATCAAACTAAACCTAAAAAAACACCCCAAAAACTAGGAAAAATATCAGAGGAAAATTAAAAAAAAAAACTGGAGAAGAGAGGGAAAATTTCTCCATTTGTGGTTAGAGGATGAGAGGATGAATCTGAAATTAGGTTTTAAACAGAGGCTGAGGTCACAGAGGCTGAGAAAATGGAAGGATTCCCACCTGATTCATTTCCACATCAAGCAATATCTGAGGGAAATTGTAACAAAATGCACCAGCTGGGAAATACATTTTATAACTTTTCATTATCATAGAATAGCCCAGATTGGAAGAGAAAGTTCATTCATTCCAGCCTTTTGTGGGAAGCGGACCCAGGAGGGGATCATGTAGCAACCTGCCCAGTCACATCTGAAAAACATCTAGAGAAGGGAACTCTGCCATGACCAGGCAGAGGTTGTTCCAGGGAATGATTATTCTCACTGTAAAAACTTTCTTTCATACAGGGATGAAACTTTTCTGGTGTAAATTGTCCATTTCCCCTTTCCTCCTCCATGTGGTTCCTCATGTAGAGACAATCTGTCCTCTTTGTAGTTACCCAGGAATATTTACTGGAATAATGTGATGAGATTCCCCCTCAGGCTTGTCTTCTCCCGGGGAGAGATCTCCTTCTGTCATTCCTCAGAGGTCAGCTCATGGCACTCCTTTGGAGCCTCTCCAGTCTTTCTGTGTCTTTCTTGAGCTGTGAGGCCCAGAGCTGGACACACTCTGATCACCACTCTCTGAGTCCAGCCTTTTAGCTGATTTCCTTCCCATCTTGCAGACCACCCATCCAGTCTGTATCATGCCAGCTTGTCCCATAGATGCAGTTCGTCTAATTTGTAATTTCTGGATGATTTTCACCTTTTCATTGAAACCTCCATCATTGGTACTGCAATGTGGTATCTGTCTCCAGTATTCTGAAGTGAGAAGCTGAACTCCAGAATCTATTTCTTGGGTCATGAATCTCTATCCATATGTAGAGATGTTTCTAGGGTTTTATCTTTTTTTAAATGTTTGTTTCTATCAGTACTGAAATTCTTAGGCCATAGTGCACATAACACTAGGCTTTGGTACATAGAACATGATCTGTATTCTGCTTTGCTTTTTAAATATCACAGTGCCTTCCTCACTAAAAGCATTCAGAAAGCCTGGGTTTGGTGCTGCATACTGTGTTATGCAAGATTAGGGGGAAAAAAAAGAAATACTCAACACAACCTGTTAATTAACTTCCTTAGGATTTTTTTTAGGCTTTGGTTTGGGGTTTTTTTTTGTAAAAAATAAAGTTCAATTTATTCAATGTGTAAGAAATAAGAATGTTGAACTCTATGTGAAAAATGGAGGGGAGGAAATACAAAGGTACTGCAGAATGCCAGGGCTCAGTACATGCATAGAAAAGTAAGGTACTTGTGACAATGGAAAACATTTTTTTCTCTTCTGTCTGCATGGCAAAATTGTCCTATAATAAATCAATTATTAGCAATCTCTTCTTCAGGGCTCAAAGGAGACCCATCTGTTTTGCCACAGTGGGTTAAAACATTCAGTGTCACTCTCAAGAAAAAAACCCCATTGTGCCATAATAGGATTTAATATTTTCCATCATTGTGTAGCTGTGATTGTAAAAGGTAATTGTTAAAAGCTGCAGTGCTCATGATGACAGGTTTAGAACAGGAAGGCAAAAGGTAGCAAAGTTCCAATAGGCATTTTCCTTTCTTTTATTCTTTCAGCTTAGAAACACCTTTTCACAGCTTGTCCTCCCTCTTTCCCCTCTTTGCCAGCATCTTCCATGGCCTCCCCCAGGTCACATGTACAATGGAGGCAGAATTGAGAAAATACCTCTCAATATAACATACTTCTTGTACTGCTTGGGCCAGTCCTTATCCCCAGGTCCCATAAACAGATGGCTGCAGAAACTGGGGAAATTGTTTCATAGCCACTCGCTGAAACTGTGTTGTGCCATTGCTGATTTCTGCCAATGTGCCCAAGCATAATTCCTGACTGAAGATGTCCTGACCTCAGTGGGGCTTCAGCAGGTTTGTGCTGCCCATCTCCAATTTCCTGGACATGTGCTGACCATTGCCTCCTGCTGTCTTGCTCTCGTCTCCTCTGTCCTTGTCTCTGCTGTCCCTGCATGGGCACCTGCCACATTTCTGTTACAGCTTGGTGTCAGTTCCAGCAAACCTCCGTGCTGACTGCCAGGTAACCCTCCCAGGGATCTGCCCTTCTCTTGCCCTTCTTCCCATTAGCCAAGAACAGAAAGCTGTGGTGACCTGTCCCTGGTTTTGGAGGGTAGTCCTTCCCTTTCAAAATTAAATCTCTTTCTCCCCTTTTGTTCAGTTTGGGAGGGATGTTCTTGAGCTGGGTTTATCCTTGTGCTTTTTTGTGTCAAAGAGGCTCAGCTCCTTCCCTCTGTTGGTTGATGTGTCTGTCTCTGTAAGCATGTTCAGCTCTGAGTGCTGAACAGGTCTGAAGTGAGGAGAAATAAATATCATAACTTTACTGAAATCTGTAGCACCTTTATCTTAGGTGTGCTTGAGATTGCTCTATTTTCTGGAAAAAGAAGCTGGATTGTCCATGTTCTTCCTTTCATTCACTGCCTTCCCTCTCCATATCTCCATTCCCTTACCTTCCAACCTATAACCAATCTGTGTTTATCCAAAATCCCATCATCTTTCCTTAGGAAGGTGGCTTTTTTCCCATCCCTCTCTCTTCTCCTGTATAGTTCCAACCATCCAGACCCTCTGGAGCCAGCAGGGCCCTTGTGGCCAAGAAGGCCAGTGGGATCCTGGGGTGCATTAGGAAGAACATTGCCAGCAGGTCAGGGGGGCCATCCTGTCCCTTTATTCAGCCCTAGAGAGGGGCATCTGGAGTGCTGGGTCCAGCTCTGGGCTCCTCAGGACAGAAGCGACATGGAGCTCCTGGAGCAGGTCCAGTGGAGATGATGAAGGGACTGGAGCATCTCTTATGAGGAAAGGCTGAGTGAGCTGGAGCTGTTCAGCCTTGAGAAGAGATGACTGAGAGGGACTGAGACATCCCTGTCTGTCAGTGTCTGCAGGGAGGGCTCAGAGCAGGGACCAGGCTCTGCTCCTGGTGCCCAGCAATGGGACAAGAGGAACGGGCAGGAACTGATGCTCAGGAAGTTCCACCTGGACATGAGGAAGAACTTCCCTGTGCAGTGACCAAGCACTGCACAGATTGCCTGGAGAGGCTGTGGAGTCTCCCAGTTTCTTCTGGAGATATTCCAGAACTGTCTGGACACAATCCTGTGCCTGTGCTCTGGGATGACCCTTCCTGAGCAGAGAGGTTTGACCAGATGACCCCACCGTGGTCACTTCCAACCTGACCCATTCTGTGATTTTGTTATTGATTCTGTACTGAGGTGGGGACCAATTTTGCCAGGCAGCAACATGTTCTTATCTCTGCTGCCAGCTGTCTTCTGGAAGCACCCCATCCTCTTCTAAGCCGGGGAAAGAAGTGAGAGGAAATGGCAATATTTAAAATTGTTCCTCTCTAAATGGTCACAACTAATTATGAAGGCTACAGCTACTGTGAGATGAGCTGTTAAATGCCTTGAACTGGTTTCTGAAGTCTGTACTAGAATGGGATGAGTCACAGTTGCACCAGCTGACTGCAAATGAGTGGGTGGGAGGGGAAGAGGCCCTGTACTTTGTACTGGCAAGGTAGGAATAAAGAGCTATCCACAGGCCTGGGATATGATCCAGGGTGAGTTAGGACTGACAGTTCTGCAGCAGTAAGATGGAGGCAACAGAGAGCTCGTCCAAGAGGTAAAGCCTGGGCTTTCAGGTTAAATCACACCTTGAAACCATTCTGTCTGAATGAAGGAAGTGGGAGATCGGCAGAGGATTGGTCAGGCTGTGAGATGCTGTGTAGCATTTAATCTCTGCTTCTTGGTCTGACTGCTTGTATATAGCTCCTCAAACACCAACATTAGGAAAAAAAATGTGCTGTGATTTGAGTCAAATCAGAAAACAAATTCAAGCTTCAGTGTTTAAGATCAATATGATGGAACATGGGCAGATAGTGACAGGACTATCTGTTACTAGGAGTAACAGTTTTAAACTAAAAAAGGAGAGATTAGATGTTAGGAAGAAATTCTTCACTGTGAGGGTGGTGAGTCACTGGCACAGGTTTCCCAGAGAAGCTGTGGATACCCCATCCCTGAAAGTGTTCAGGGCTGGGTTGGATGGGGCTCTGAGCAACCTGGTCTAGTGGAAGGCAACCCTGCCCATGGCACAGGGGTAGAAACTGGATGGTCTTAAATGTCCCTTTCAACTCAAGCCATTCTATGATTTCTGAGTCTACAAAACTGTCTGCATCTGTGGCCTGTTACAGAGGCTCCAGATGCAAAATCCAATTCTGAACCTGGGTTTATGCCAAAGATTTGGTGAAATTATGTCAGAGGTTTCTTATTCACCACCATGATCTTGCAGAGGCCAGAGTTTGTTGTATCTGATTTGCAGCAAAACTGTGTAGCTTTGTTTGAGCAAGGAAAACCCAGAATGAGGGAAACTGGAGAACTTATTTTGTCCATTCCATGGCAGCCAAACCCCCTGCCTTTCCATGTACTGCTGCTCAGCCCAGCTGCTGCTTGTGTGTGACAGCACTAGGTCAGAAAGGGTTTGTCAGCCCTGTGAAGATGAGCCTTGGCCTCTTGTTGCTTTCTGAGATAGAGCAGGAAACAATCATCCACCTGTGTGGACAACATCTTCTGCAGGCACTGCCCTGCTGATGGGTGAAACTTCCTGTGGGTCACAAAAACATCTGTCAGTTCCCCACTGAAAACAGCTGTTTGTGCAATTGGTGTTTTTGAAAGAGGAATGCAGCCTGAAGGATTTACTGGATTGGAATTTGCAGATGGCAATACTGAAAATTGATGCAGGGTTTAGAGGGGTGGCACAGGGCACTCAAGATGTAAATCCTTTGTTTTGTCATTGAATGTAGTCTTAGAGTCTACAGAATCATTCAGGTTGGAAAGGATCTCCAAGATCATTGTGTCCAACAACTCAGCACTGCCAAGTCCCCAGGTGCCACATCCATACAGTGCCATCCATACAGCCACAAGGGATGGTGGCTACAGCTTCCCTGGCCGGCCTGTTCCAGTGCCTGACCACCCTTTCCATGAAGAATTTTTTTCTAATATCCCATCTAATCTTCCCCTAGCACAACCTGGGATCATTTCCTCTCATCCTATCACTTGTTGCTTGGGAAGAGAAAGCAACCCTCACCTGGCTACACCCTCCTTTCAGGTAGGTGTAAAGAGTTATAAGGTCCTGAATGATAAGACCCCTGAGTCTCCTTTCCCAAACTAAACACCCCCAGCTCCCTCAGCTGCTCCTCACCAGACTGGTGCTCCAGGCCCTTCCCCAGCTCTGTTCCCTTCTCAGGACATGTTCTAGCCCCTCAATGTCCTTCTTGTCACCTGGGGTCTGAAGCTGAATGCAGGATTCAAGGTGTGGCCTCAGTGCTCAGTACAGGGGGGCAGTCACTGCCCTGGTCCTGTTGACCACATTTTTGCTGATACAAGCAAGTCAGTGCTGCTTATTTTGGAAAACTCACCCAGCCAAGACCAGGCATGGTGTTTCCTGCCCTGTCTGATGAGATAATGCAGGAGAAAACTATTTTTGTCACATCTCACTTCAGTTTTTGAGATGTCATCTGGCCTTTTGAGGCGTGCAGATCAACTTGCTGCTTTCAGGATGTCATAGGCTAGACGAAATGGGATACAGCCTTGCAGGTGGATAGACAGGGGTGGATGGAGAGTCATGAGTCAGGTTTAGCATAGGGCCAACAATGAATGTTGGGAAAACAGGAAACCGTGGGTAACTCATGCCGGGAGGATGAAGATATTATGAGAATGTGGTCTCCTTGCAGAATGAAAAAACAATCCACGCTGACTGATCTAGTTAAGAAAACAATATTCTAGAGAGTTTAAAACAATTCAGCCAGACACATCATCAATAACTGATTATTTGTAGCTAAAATTAGACCTGGAATTGGCATTTGGTATCTTAATTAAAACAAAGCTATCTTTATCAACGAGCTATGACAACTTTGAGCAGACATTTCCTAGTGAATGTTAATCCCTCATTCTCTTTTGATTAGTAGATGGGATTACATTAAAATTGATCCTCCTTCCGAGGTCCATTTGTGTGCTCTGTCTCAGTATTGAATTACACAGCTGGCCCTGTGCCAGGCACAGGTTCCCCATTGGGACAATGAAATCACAGCCACAGTGATGCTCATTTGTGTTTTACAGTATGCCATTTATTTATTACAAAGGGCTCAGGAGACTTTATGCCTTGGTGAGGTATTATTTAGGCTTCAGATCTCTGTCAAACTCTCTTCAGTTTGCTTTGCACAGTGAAGGCTTTTGAAGATAGGACGGGAAAGGGTAGGGAAGAAAAACAACGTCATATTTTAATCTAGCTCTAGTGATATTTTTCCAGTTGTACAGGCTTGAGTTGAGTTGAGTTGAGTTTCAACCTGGGAGAAAAGATCACTAGACAAAACACGACTGGTCAAGCTCAGAGGAACAGGTATCAGTTTGGAACTGTGTGGATCTCAGTGAAACATTAATCCCTCTGGCTCATAACTGAGCTTCAGACAGCCAAACCCTGAAAGAAGCTGTTCCTAAATTGTGCTGACCTGTTGCAATTGTTCTCCGAGGGTCCCTGTGAAGCTGGTGGGAGTCAGTGACATGATCGTTACAAAATTCAGGAGCAGAGAAGAACTGCTGTGTCTTTGTTTTCTGTTTCAATATTCTTTCTTAGTAACTGGGAGTAATTAAAGCTATGAACAATTCTCCCCAGGGGAATTTAAAAAAAAACTTCACAAAAAATAACAGAGAAGAGCTGTTGACAGTCTGAAAAGCTGGACAGCTTTCCGTTTAACTCCCTCCCACCTTTTCCATCTGTAGCTCTTGTCATCAGCCAGCAAGCTGGCCAGGAGATGGTGATAGATAAATGGTGTGCAGTCCCCTGAAGTTCCAGATTACATCTTTCCTTCCCTTTCTTCTCTTATATCCTTTAACAGTCAGCTTTTATAAAGGGTGCTGTGTTCCTTGGCTTGTGCTGTTGAGATCTGGAAGCTATTTTCCAGCATCTGACTGGTTCACTAGGGAGTTACATGAGCAATTTGTAAGAGTGTGAACTGATGCCTCAGCTGAGCTAGTAAGCATCATTCTGAGCCTGCCAAGGCTCAAATGTGAAGTGGAAACGTGTGTGTGTGTATATATATAATTTAGGCAGAAAATATAAAACATTATGGGATTCCATACAGTGTTGTAAACAATATTCTGTTCCATTTTGCTTATGTGATTTGGCATTTCTCACAGAACTAATGCTCTGTGATAGCAGTAAGAAGGATGCCGTGCTCGAGTGGAAATAACGTGGGATGTGGGTGATTGATGTTTCTTGAAATGAGGAATATAAGAGACTCTGGGTAGCCGACTAATTATGTTGCTTGTTTATTTTCCAAGGAAGGTCTCATTACTACGATTGGTGTCAAATGGAGAAGAGGGATCAGTTATTCACTGTCTTGGATCTGTTTATTCTTTCATCTGCAGGTCTTTGAATGCCTAGAGATGGGCTGGTAAGGGTTTCAGAGAAAAAGAGAGGGATGCAGTACACAGCTATATTTTGTAAAAGCGAATCTATGGGGAGGAGTCACCTTGAATCCCCTAACCCACACTAAATTTCTTTTTTCTTTTTTTTTTTTTTTGGATAGTGATAGCCATTCCAAGGTAGATAGTTTATCATCTTTTATTGTGCCTCAGCCAATATTTCCCCTGCAATGTCTCTAAGTTTTCCCAATGCATGAAGTGCTACACCGCATTGTGTGCTTCTCAAAACTCTACAAAAAACTGGGAGATGATGAGGCGTAGGTGCTAGAAGTTTATTTTTTTTACTGCAATCTTTCCACTCAGGAAAAAGCAGCCTTAATTAGAGTGGTTAAGAACTGATAGCAGCCTTTATCAAGTGAAGTTGATCATAATTCTGTCTTGGAGCTATAACACGAACATGAACATATGTAGCTTTAAAACAGTCTCCTGCCTTTGTAGTGCACTGAGACAAGAAACTTCCAGAGCAAATCTGAAAAAGAAACATGAGATACCTCCAGCAGTATAAGACTGATTAAAAAAAAACCAAACCAAAACTCACTGATTGTTTTCTATACTTTAAATGTCTTCACAACACTGTGGGGAACATTCATAACACAGTTTCTTCTGTTTTATCTGGACATTTGCAACATAAGAAATGACTTCTCCATGCTGCTGTTTTCTTGCAGAATCAGGGCCTTTCCACCCTATATGTCCAAAGACACCATGGTGTCAGTTTGAGTTGTGTTATTTTGAGACACTCCCTTGTCTTGCTCTGCTCAGGGTAGTCCATTTTATCATGATAGCTGACCAAAAAATTAGAAATAGTGATTTTCTTTTTTTTTTTTTTTTTTTTTTGCATTTCAGAGTGTTTCTTCAGTCTCATGTGGCCAAATCTCTTTGGATTGACTCAATTTATTTATTATTTTATTGACTCATCCTTTATTTCAAAGGATTGATTCATTTTATTTAATTTAATTTCATTTTCCTAGTTGTTAATGGCTTTCTCCCACCATAAAAGAGGTTTGTGCTAAGCAAACCAGTTCTATTTTTTGCCTACCTTACTGCATGCAAGCTGGAAGTTTCTTCTTTATGCAGCAAGCTCCCTACTGTTGCATTGAGCCTTGGAGAGTCTTGGATTCCCATCTACCCAGGCTCCGTGGCCGTGCTCCCCATACATCTATTACCAGAAGTGACTGTTAAACCATAATGCCTCAAATGCTCTTTTTCAGCTCAATGATTTATTTGTGTGGCTGGGGAGAGTCTGCAGATCTTTTGACTACTACCACAAAATCAAATAAAGTAGTCAATCTATATATATTTTTGAAAGCAAACTGAGCTGTGGCTTAAATTTGTTTAATTTTGCTAGAAATGTGAAGAAACAATTTGGGAGCAATCAATCCAGTGGTGCCAGCTCCAGGTTTGACAGACAACATGAAGACTTGCCACAAAACAAAGCAGAGTGATTTGGAAGATGATGTGGGTAGAAAAGTCTAATCCCCTGAGGCTTTGTTTATATGGATTTAGGTATGAGTTTGCACTATTAACCTATATTCTCTCTATCCTGGTTGTTGTGCCTTCAAAATCAGGTTAGACTGCAAATGGACTTGAGCTGCTGTGCATCCTCCTTGGCCTCAGTATCAAGTTTTGTCTGGAAAAGCAGATTTTGTTTTTATAGGTGTTTCAAACAGGTTCACTATATAAATACTCTGTACACAACCACTGAGACCAGTTTTTGCAGGTGGTGCTGAAAGAGAACACAGAAGGCAAATCATACTGCCTTTAATTTGGTATTTTTTCATTAGTGGAAGGGTGTTTTTACTTAATTCCTTTTTCTAGAGAGACAGCATATCAGTTGAGCTCTCTGGTTCAACTTAAAGAACAGGCTGATTTCTTCATGATTTCTCGTAGATAATAGAAAATAATTTCCTCACACACTTTTTTACAGCATCTGAGCTACAGCAATGCTGTTCTTCCTCTGGTGGTGGTGCAAATAGTTAACCACTGTGGCAAACCAGGTGGATCCCTTCCCAAATCACTCCCTGCTGCAGGTCACTGTCCTCCATAGATCTATGCAGAATGAGGTGACAGAACTTTGTGGCAAATTGATTGCCAAAGAGACTCTAATGATATTAGTGAATATGAGACAAAGCAGAAATTTAAGGGCTTGCTTCAAAGCAAAAATTAATCCTGATTTGAAATATGAGTATATCTCAATGAACATGATGAAATTTTAAAGAGTTTCCGCTAGTTCTGGGTATTTTAAGCTATTGAAGCTGATCTCCAAGCACAGAAGCAGAGAAGCCTTTTTTCATACCTACCTTCCCATACAAAGTTGCTGAAGCCCATGGAGAGGGACATTTTGCAAGAGCATGAAGAGATAGGCCAAGGGACAGTGGCTTCAAACTGAAATGGAGGAGCTTTGGATTAGATATTAGGAAGACTTTCTTCACTGTGAGGGTGGTGAGGCACTGGTGCAGGTTGCTCAGAGAAGCTGTGGATGTCCCATCCCTGCAAATGTTCAAGGCCAGGTTGGATGGGGCTCTGAGCATCCTTGTTTAGAGGAAGGTATCGCTGGCCATGGCCAGTTTCAGAACAGGATGATCTTTAAGGTTCATTCCAAACCAAACCACTCTATGATCCTCTCTGTACATAGCCAAATATTGCAGTCAATCATTGTGTGCAGACAAGGTGGCTTCTTGAGATAATAAAAGAAAAACCAGAACAAACTGCTTACTTAAGATCATCTATTGGTGCCTAAACTCAAAAAAAAAAATCACTGTAAAAGCTAGTCTCTGTCCTTTTTTCAGCTGGGATGGAATAATTTTCTTCCTAGTAGCTGGTATAGTCTGAAGACAGAGACCCTCTGATGTCAGGGCAATGGGTTTATTGCCTTGAGTAAGACCAATGTTTCACCTGCTAGTTTTCCAGAATGAAGGCTTCTCAGTTTCACTGCTGTGTGCATTCAATAGCTGCTGCAAGAACAGTATCCACAGATGGAGGGTGAATAGCTCTGTAGCAATTTCAGATAAAAAATTTTGGTTTTCAGTTTATCAACATTTAGCAATTTCTTAATTATAGTACTTTGAGCTTTTTACCTTTTCAAAGCACTACACAATTATTAACAAATTAATTGCTGCCTCATTGCCCTGTGAAATATGATGATAGTTATTTGATTATCTGGTTCTCCAGTAAATGAAAATAACCATGTTGCTTATAAGAGTATATATTGTATATATGTGTATACATAGCAATATATATGACCTCTATATATATAATTCAAAGGAGGTTTTGCTAAGTGAGGGCACTGAATCCACTCACTACAAATTTTTTATTGACTATTATTTTTAAAGACTATTCAGTGCTACAGTAAAATTCCTGTATTGTGGCAGATTATATGGGGAGAACAAGGAGCAGAAAAGGAAGTTTGTCCTGTTATGGAAGCAAAGAATCTTCTTTTGTTCATATGGGAATCCACTTGTGGTGGGAGTGTGACTTACAGGGCAGAGGATTATAATTTCTGCAAGATTCTCCTGAGCAACAGGAAAGAAAATGATATCACAGAGTCACAGAATGGTTTGGGTTGGAATGGACCTTAAAGACCATTTATCTCCAGCCCCACTGCCATGGGCAGGGACACGTTCCACTAAATCAGGCTGCTCAAAGCCCAATCCAACCTGGCCTTGGACATTTTCCAGGATGGGACATCCATTTCTCTGGGAAACCTGCTCCATTGTGGGTGAAATGAATAATGTTTGAAGTATTGCAATTAGTAGGACTATAATTGGACAGAAGATCTGACCTTTTTTTATTTTTGAGAAAGGGGAGCTTCCATTTTGTTGATATTCTTTCTCTACCTTCTACTTCTAATTTAAGTATTTCTCTGTAAGAAACTATAATCTAACATGAGGATTAATTAAACATTTAACCACATTTATCTCCTTTACACAAGAGATCATTCCCTGATGGGGGGCAGGGGAGAAGGGGAGTAAAGGGCTGTTTTGTAACGAGCCATGAAAATATGGCGATTTAGGGAATTAACACAGCGTAGTGGCTGACGCAAATGTTTTTTCTATTTATAAGACTAAATATGTTCAGCTGTCTGAGCCTCGAGAGCTAAACATTGGGAATGATGGACCCCTAGTGCCGAGGCTATACAAAGAGGCAAGGGGAAGGGCTGCTTGCTGAGGGCAAAGAAGGGATCGTAAATGACATGGGAGATGCTCAGTGCCTAATAAAGCTTCAGGTTTTGTGTCCTCTTTACAAAGTCTATCAGTTTTTAAATCCAGGTGCAACGTATTAAATATATTTATCATATTTAGGTATCTTTAGGGGTTCCTTTGATAACTTTGCTTAGTCTTTTTTGGGGATTCAGGTATGTGTTTAGTCTTTGTGAGCAATGATGGAAGTATATTTAGACTGTTGGCATGAAAAGTCAGCTTCTCTGTTCAGTAGGTTTTTTATGCTTTGCTGTGCTGTCCAACAGGTCCAGGCTGATTTGGCTTAATAAAGTGAGGGCATTAGAAATCTCCAGTTGTGAATTATGTGAATTATGCACATCTCTTGAGAGAAATATACTGCCTTTATGCCTGTTTGACCTCCGAAGCACTAGGAGAAAACAACACATTCCTGGTTGAAAATTGCCCTTTTTGTTTTGTTTTGTTGTTTTGTTTTGTTTTTTTGCCAATGTGCTGTGTGAACCACAACTTTGAGTTTCAGAGGTTTCTAAGGCAAACATATTTGAGTGGTGCCTTGTCCATTTGATGCTGCTCACATAATTGTAATTCTTCTTGGAGGTATAATCCTGTATCATGGCACTTTCAGACTTCAGCTTTGCTTTTCTTCCATAGTTTGTTCATGCTCATCTCAGGATCATATTTCAACATTTTGGTAGTCTCAAAGAAACTGAAGTTTCAAAGTTTGCAAAGGAACAAGGGATAGGTCTTCTCCTCTGACAGAAAAGTACCTGGAGGTTATGGAGGTTAGAGGATAGCAAATACCTGCTTCGTTTTCATCACTTTTGAGATTGTGGGTTCTCTGTGTGAGGCTGTGGGACCTCCTGAATAGGACTCCTTATTTCCTTAACCACTCTTTTGTTCACTGCTCTCATTTCTTGGTGAATTTATTCCCCTTCCTTGGATCATTTGTGCTGTTTTTATTTTTAAACCAGGTTATGAAAATCTTTTTTAATAGCATATCCCTCTTCTCCAGGTTTTAGCTGGAGGTTTTCTTGCTAGAGAGAGTGAGTCAATGATTTGTCTAGGTTTTTTGATATTTTGTTTTTTGGGGGATTTTGGGGGGATTTTTTTTTTTTTTTTTGTTTTCTTTTTTTGTTTGTTTGTTTGTTTTTTCTTTAATTGAATTAATATTCCCAGATGACAAAACCCTCTAGCAAAAAGGATGGTTAACCTGTTAGCCATGTTTATGACTATGAAATTATCTCATTCTAAAGATGTAATTAATATTCTGCTTCATGGGGTTAGGACTAAAGTCCTGAAGGTTTTATTTATTCTATTACTTTAAAATTTAGCATTTAGAATCTCCTTTCAAAAGATTAGTGCAGTTTTGTTGACTAAATGGCTCAGTACATCCTTTTTATATAACCCTTTTGCTGGGCTGGATTCCAGTTTGTCTTGATTTCATATGTTTTATATCTTCTCAAGAGAAATTAATTCTATGTTAATTACCACATTAGGGTCAGCTAAGTTAACAAATATGATTTGTGACTTATATAACTTTAAAAGCACTTTACCTGATAATTTTTTGTTGAATTTGATGTTTGAATTCATTTGAGAAAATGTTGGGGGTTTTTTTTATAGACATATATTTTCACATATTTATATAAAGATCCAGGCTTTAATAAGTGGGTTTTTTTTTTTTATTTTGTGGCGCTTTGTTTTAGGGGAACTGCCAATACTGATGAGAAGAGACTAAGTATTAATTCTTCACTGAAGCTCAGAGACTACCACTGGCAGACTCTATTTTGGGTTCAAAGAGGTTTCTGGAGAAATTAAGGGGTTATAAAAGAATTTCAAAACTTTTAAACTTCTTGGGAATAATGAGAGACTTAGGAACACCTCAGCTGACTGACTTAAATTCTGATTTTCCTGTTCTAGAATGCAATGGAAACCCTCCAGTCTCCATCAGTTCTATTGGCTGCAGTGGGGAGAGTACCTAAGTGCAGACAGAGTCATCTAAATTCATGAGCACAAATATGGAGCTGAATCCCACACAAAGAAGTTCCTTCAGTGTCCTCTGTCATTGCCTGGTGTGCTTGGTGTCAGTCCTTGTGCTGGGTCTCACCGTGGTTATTGAGTGTGGTTTCCATGCTCACTCTCAAAAATGTTTTGTGGGCATTCCAAGTGATCTTCACACCACCATGTGACCAGTGGTCATCTCATCTCTGCTTTTGTATCTGTTACATGTAAAGATAACTACAAACACAGTGCTGCATGTGCACATTCAGGTTTTTTTTTGGTTTTTCTGAGAGGCTGGTAGATGTTTATAGCTGAAAACACTTAATGGGAATGGAGTTTGTGACTCTTCCTTGAAACTACTGCTGCTCAAGCTCACTGTTTATCATCCCAGAGCCACTGGCCCTGGGGGAACCTGTCTTTTTCATAAAGCACTCAGTTCCCTGCCTTTCAGATATTAAAGTTCTGCATTTTGCCCCTTCCTAACAGAACTAGTCAGGCTGTATAGATATGACCCAGTGCAAAGTTAAGCCATTCTATGCTGATCATTCTTAATTAAAATTTAACACATTTAACCTTTAAAATTATCTTTCATTCTTTAATATAGTTGTTTGGTTTTTGTTTGTTTGTTTGTTTGTTTGTTCTAAATCCCTTGCTCTTTGGCTGCGCTGTCAGAATCTATTTAAAAACTACAATTGTAGCAAAAGTTAGCATTAAGATCCCAGCCTAGATCTGCCTTTGAAGTGATAAACTGACCAAGTCCAGGATGTTTCCCAAAAAAAGTCATGCTGTATGCAATATTTTGTATATATATTTCATGAAGGGGACATGCAGCTTCCTGTGAGTCTCCAGCCCCCTCACAGGATAAGACAGAGGGGCAGGCACAGATCTCTTCTCTCTGGTGACCAGTGACAGGACCCAAGGGAATGGCCTGAAGCTGAGTCAGAGCAGGTTTTAGGTTGGATATTAAGAAAAGGTTCTTCAGGCAGAGGTTGGTTGGGCACTGGAACAGGCTCCCCAGGGAATGGTCACAGCACCAAACCTGCTGAAATTCAATAAATATTTGGACAATGCTCTCAGGCACATGGTAGGATTGTTGGGGTGTCCTGTTTAGGACCAAGAGTTGGACTCAATGACCCTTGTGGGTCCCTTCCAACTCAGAATATTCTGTGATTCTATGAAGGATTAAAAAAGAGGTAATATTTGATCAAAGCATTAAAGATTTGGAAAGACTCCTCCTTTCCACCTGTAATCAATGATATGCAAAAAAAGTTTCAAAAATATTCAAGGAGAGATTTCAGGTTTAGACAAAAATCATGAGACTGCAATAAGAATAAATATGGATTTGTAGTCATTTGCCAAGATCTTCAGCCAAGTTTCCTCTTTGCCAGTTCCAAAGCTCTCTTGTTAAATATGAGCTAAAAAAGACCACTTGTGGCATGAAGTAGGAATGGTTGGTGAGCCTTTATGGAAACCAGTTCAATACCTGCAAGCTGCTGAAGTAAAAATTGCCTGGTGTGCTGGAGGAAGAAGGAAGCATTTGAAATAGCATGAGAAAAGCAGTATGTGAAGTAATTTGCTGGGATGTTAGCTTTAGTCATAGCCTTTGGGTCAAGTGAGTGGTATTGATTCTGTGGATTTGGGGTGGGCTTGGTTTTGTTTTTCCATAAAGAGAGTAAAAACACAAAGAAACTAAAAGGTGTCCAAATAGAGAAACAAATGCAGATCACAACAAAATCACAAGGTTGCCCAGTGTACATGAAATCATTCCTCAACCTTGTGACAGGAGCAGGGTGCCAGGCTATTTTGTATTGAATAAGTATCTATGCAGGAGTGAGACTGTGAAATGAAGTTTTGGAAAGGATACAGGATCCCCTGCAAGCACAGATTGGAAGAGCTGATCATGGTTGCTCTGGATCCAGCCAAGAGACAAATAGTGGAAAGATCCAAGAGCTAACTAGATAGGTAATTTCATCAAAATGTTCAGTGACTAGACCATCCACTGATGTTTACTGAATAAAAATGATGCTTGTAGTGATTCTCTGTCTCTTGACCAATTACCCTGGCTGAAGTGACTGAGGAAAACAGGCAGAACTCATAATAGGAAAATTCTTTTAGAATTCGTAGGGGATTTAAACATTTATATAGTTTCATTTGGTTGGAAATGTGGCTATTTAATTCTTTGAGCTGTTACCTCAAATGAAAAGCCACTCTATACCCACAAGCAATTAACAGATATTAATTTAATTTCTTCTCAGATTAATTATGAAAATGTGGCATTTCTGTACATAAACCCTAAAAACTCCAAATTATACAGAAAAGTGAAATATGTATCTTCAGAGATATCTGGCAACCCACCCCATGCATACACTTTATATCTTCTGCCCAAGAATATCTGAAACATTATAGTCTTCAGTTGCATCAGACAATCACATGAAACCTTGGAGATCAGCTAATGATGATGAAAAACGTGGTTTGTCGGACAGCTCTTCTGGTCTGTTTGAACTCTATGGAATAAAAGCTCCTATGTGTGCAAGAGAGGAATTTTTAGTGGAATTCCACATTGACCTTCTACAGGCAGCAAAGGGTTGACATATGTCTCACTGTTGTGTCTGTGAGAAATATTTGCTCTTAATGCTCTTTAATTCAAACAGTGACATGAATGCCTCTTAAGGGCTACTTGAATGAAACATTTTTTAAAAAGTCCAAAGCAATAAATATTCCCTGTGATTTTGGAACAATAACCACATTTCTGAGATTTATGCTGGTTTTGAACAATTCTTATAGAGAAAAGCAGAGAGTCTGGTACTGACAAGGCTTGCTGAAGGAGTCCAGGCTTTAGTAGAGGTGTACTTTGATTTCTAACTGATTTTTCTTCTATAACTTGTTTCAACATTGTTCATTTTTGTCAGGGTCATTAAACTTGAGGGTGCCCTTTTAAGGGACTGGATGTGAGCCATGATTTAAAGGGCTGCTGCCTCAGTGGAAAGTACCAATGCTTGGTGAAGTGAGAGTTGAGACAACAGGCTAACAACTGGCTGCAGTTTGAAACATTTTCAGCACAAATGCCAAAAAAAAAAAAAAAAAAAAAAA
>VXAC01003987.1:136804-245326 GCA_013399225.1 Rhipidura dahli
TCTTAAAACTGCAGGGTCTGCTTTTCAGTGTTGACATACATTTGTCATGTTTGTACAAGTCTTCATTCACCATCTCTCAATGCTTTGGGAAAGCACTTGGGGTATTTTCAGACACTCCATGGCTGAGCTGTGGAACAGAACCCTAATGTTATCACTTCTGTCATGGGCATTGCTAGCCATGCTCATAAACAACAGGAATATGGTCTTCAAAACATTTAGATTTTGCCATTAGATATCATCAAAGCAACAAGCATAGAAATGGCATAAAGAATAAAGAATTCTCCTGCACTCACATTATGTAAATCAGAGTGGGTGTATAATTTTGTGCAGGTGTACTTTCTGGCTGGATGCATGTGTGTTGGTAGGAATATGGTGTGAGAAGCTGTGGCTGACCCATCCCTGGAAATGTTCAAGGACAGGTTGGATGAGGCTTTGAGTAATGTGGTCTGGTGAAAGGTGTCCCTGCCCATGGCAGAGGGATGGAACAAGATGATCTTGAAGGTCCCTTCCAACCTGTTGCTGTGCAAGACAGATGTGCAGAAAAAACCACACGAATCTGAGTTAGCAGGAAGAGGCATTTGAGACAAACTTTACTGATTTTCCAGAGTTTTTATAAGGTAGTTCACAAAGTGTGGTAAGTGTCACAAAGTAATTGGTTCTTCGGGCCAGCCACACCCTGAGGGGCTGGCCAAAGACCCAGGCATGTAGCAGAGGGCTGTTTTCATAACCAAAATCATCACTATCTGAGAAAAACAACCTGCAGGTGTAAGAAGTTTGCAAAATGGTGATATTGTTTAGGTTAGCATGTATGGGAAAGACAGGATTCTCACAGAACACTAGAGAGCTAAAAATTTTTCCTGCTACAAGCTCTGTCAGCACCAACACCAACCATTCTATGAGTCTACATTTCTTCCTTTAGTCTGTAACAAACAGACCTTGAATAAACCTCATCCTGAGCCACAGCATTTCTTGTATTCCCGTGCCTGTGGTCTGTTGACTAAGGAAATCTTTAAATTCTAATACAGCTTCACTTCTTACTTGCAATTTTTAAATACCCAGCTATTCTGTCTCCCTCCCTAGGACTGAGGAAGCAAACACTGTTTCCTGTTAAAACATTCAGCCACCTCATTGTAGTGACAGAACAGTCTGGGCTGTTGACATGCAGAGAGGAATGAAGATGCTGACCTCACAAAGTGCAGCATGCAGATCCCTCCTGTGTGCACTTCTTGCTGCATTAAAGTGTAACAATCCACTCACTCCACACAGCTGGAACTTTGTATGTTTCAAAATATAAGAAATTTGTGTATTTTAGTGTGAAAATCCCAGGAAGCAGGGGATGGGAGTTGCTTTGTTGCTTTCAGGTGTTGACTTTGTATGGAAAGTTTAGGAATTTAATTATGCATTTGTCTAAACCAGAATTATATAGGATACTTCAAATTCAAGACAAGCTGCCTGGTGTTTCATCTCCCATCTTTTCTGGTTGGATGCCTGAATTCATATCACCATATTGGCATTCTAGGTTGACACAGTACCTTAGCCAGGGATAAGCTTGGCCTTCCTCTACTAAAGTTCTGGTTGAAGCATCAAGAGTGGATTATTGGGTTTGAGATTGCAGATCAGATGCAGTCCATGGCTGAGTATTGATTTCTCACATACCAAATGCACTGAAAAGGAAGAGTTCCTTTTTCTTTTCCTCTTCCTTTCTTTCTTTTCTGACACATCAAGCCAAGAGGTGGGATTTCCTCGGGGTGGAGGGAGAAGTTTAGTATGCAGAGAGGGGGAAACAATGACTCATTTCGCCTACTGTACAGAGCCCTGTTCACCCAGTTGTGCCATTTGTGTGCAGGCCAATAAAGCACAGCTCCTAAAGTCAATTTTCATGTGTACCAGAGCCAAAGAAGAATGGTATCTTTCAGATCTTGTTCTTGCAGCTCAGGCTGGGTCAATGTTCACATTTCCTGTTGTCTGCTGTTGTGTCTTCTTGGTCTGAGGGTTTCAAAGTGGATAGCTAGCAATTTTCCTGTAATTTAAAATACAGTGTCCATATGTAAGGGAAAGGTTGAAGGGACTTGAGTCAATTCCTCTAAAATAGTAATTTTCAGTGTGGTGCCTTTCTTCTGTGATACCAGTTTGTCAAGACTGTGTGTGCAGCCTTCTGTCTCTCTTGTCCTGGAACTGTCCCTACCCTCTGAAATCATCCATTTTCCTGAGAATATTCCACTACGCTGGTAATAAAAGTATAAAAATGGTCTGAATTGAAGATCAAGAGGGGAAGAAAAATCAATTTCTCAAAGTTTGATTCTGTAATGTATTATTTCCACATACCTTTTATAATATTTTTGATTTTTAATTAAGGAAGTGGTTATTTATTTTAATCTTTCATGCAGCAATAGGAAAGAAAAAATAGGACTTAAAAATTGGAATGCTTTTATTACAAACTCTCAAAAACTAACAATATTTTTTCCCCACACATGATGTTGGCCATAGAATTATTGGCTTTTCTTTCCTTTTTAAAGATTTTTTGATTATTTGTTTGTTTGTTTCCCATTAAACTATATCTTTCTAGATCTTCAGGTAACCACTAAAAAATGAGGAAACAGCAATAACAGTAGAGCCAGCACCTCACAACAAGGAAACAAAAAGATGCTCCTATAATCCTGTTTGTAGTCATACAGGTTATGTATGTAGGCATATAGGTTATAGATCACAGAATCATGGAATTTTTAGGGTTGGAAAGAGCCTCTGGAGATCATCCAGTCCAGCCCCCCTGCCAAGACAGAGTCACCTGAAGCAGGTGACACAGGAACACATCCAGGTGGGTTTGGAATTTCTCCAAGGAGTGACACTCCAAGACCTCCCTGGGCCATCTGGATCTGAGTTCACAGATGGGGGAATCATCCACATGTCAGGTGACACGTTGTGCCTTTCCAGTTTCTCCTATAGCCTTCTTCACTGCTCACTTTTAATAAAAGAAATAAATATCTCTTTGCCTTAACCCTTTTCTAAAAAAAAAAAAAAAAGACCCACACCTATTTTTAAATAAATGTTGCACACCTAGGTAAGTAATCTACTAAGAAGTAAGGTTTTATATCATAGATCACGATTATATTAAAAGAGAGGAGCCCCATGATGTTTGCTTTATGCAGGAAAAGTCAATTTCAGAACTTTGCTCTGCATTCACAACCCTTATCATTTTAATGACCAGTGCTGATAGGAAAGTGCCAGTATGCTTAAAAATCCTGGGGGAATTTCTGCCTCCTGACAATGCCACAGATGCTTCCAACTCAGGTGAAATGAACAAACACATTACTGTACAAATCTGAAGTTCTGAGATCTCCTTAAAGCAGTGTCCAAGTGCATTGCTAAGGGACCTTGGCAGATGGGGATACATGCAACAAGTAAATCTACCTTATGGAATTCCAGCATTTGCCTTGTGCAGGTACCCACGAGTGGGAATGGAAATTTGTGCACCATCCTGCCCCTGTGCAGGCACAGTAATCTTGTGTATGTTGGAGCTGGTGTGCTCCCAGATCTGTTACGTAGGCACTACGTGCCTTTTGTAATGAACATCAGCACTCGTGCTGTGCTTTGAAAATCATATTTTATTTCCTAAATGAGACTAATGGTGATTTATTGACTGCACTAAAACAGCTCATTGGTGGATTTGTTTAGAACAAATGCCAGTTCAGCTGACTAAATAGCATCTAACTACTAATGGGAGATTTTAACAACAAAAGAAAACAGCTTCTATTGTTCCTTTGATTTAGTCTGTGAAGCTAGACAAAAAATCCACTGAAACATTATCCTCTTAGAGATACCATGACTGGTGCTGGCTAACAGTTGTGTTGATGTCCTCTTAGCAACAGTGAATAGCTCCTAAAATGGCTTTATCAGTATTTCAGTCTATTCCTGGCACAAAAATTATACAGAAGGATGCGAGTAAGTTCTGAATTGGTGGGTTGTTTTAAAAAAAAAAAAAAAGGATATACTACAATATAATTTGTTTAATAGCTTTTTGAAAAAGCAGATGTGCAGATAGCATATTAAGCTAAATTAGATGTTGAAAGAGTGAGGCATTTGCTTGCTTGGTATTTCAGCAATAGAAGCCTTTCAGGCGGGCTGTATACAGGTGCTTTCCAGTAATTATTAGTTATTTACAATATTAGTGACTTGCTGATGTTGAAGTACCAGAGTGCTTCATTTTAATGCATGTTGTCGTGTGGGCATTGGGGCTGATTTCCAGTCTGGTTTGGCTTCCACAAATTGCAGTTAATGTGAGCTGCAGGTGTTCAGAAGCTCATTAAGGGAGAGGTGAGCAAAGAGACAGAAAAACTCTGCTCTGCCTGCAGTGCTCTTACAGCTGCAGCCCCCACGCCTCCCCTCGCATTTAGAGTTCAGTAACATCAAAGCTCAAGTGCGATCCATGAGATGTTTGGAATTTTAAATTCTCTATTCAGGTGGTGGGATCGCTAGAGGAGGCTACCCAGAACAGAAATTAATCTCCCTTCTCCCAGGAGAGAGGTTTGTCAGGGTTGTAGAGGGCTTCAAGTTTTAGACTGGCTTTTTATTGATTTAATAAAATTGTCCTGGTTTGTATTTAAAAAATTAAACATTAATGACAGTGCAGTTGGAGACAATGTATCTTGCAACCTCTCCAAATTTAATTTTTTATATGAAATAGAGATCTTTCTTCTATCAAAACTTCCCTGGAGAAGATAATAATAATAATAACAATAATAAAAACAGCTAGTATTGTTAATGCATTGAGATATATTTCATATCTACTCCTATATTCAGTAAGAGTGGTGAGGGATGGGGTGCCAAGAGGAACATTTTCATGTTGATCTTTATATTACCCAGCCAGGAAACTTATATCACCTTCCAGTCTTCTTATTCATCCTTCTCTAGACTCCTTCTCTTTTATCATCTCTTTCACAACACAAATTTTGGGGAGAACCCAGGAAAAAGGTGCTGATCTTTCTGCTGCAAAGGCCAGCCTATAGATGTTAGCAGTAGAGAAAATAGAAATTTTAAAATTAACATATTTAATCTAAATTTTTTTCCAGAGATAATGCTTTCCTACAATTCAAAACAAAGTTCTGTCAAATAAGGAAATAAAAGGTACTTGACAGCCTTTTCAGGTTTCACCTTCTCCCATTATTCTTTAAATTAGGCTCAAAATGTAAATACAGAAAGTGCTGGTGTACTGTGAAGATATTTTTCAGGGTTGACCCAGTCTATTAACTTGTCCACATATTGCTGCAGTGTATAAGCAGCAGTGGATTTAATTTTGCAACCCTAACAGTCTTTTTCTTTAGTCAGGCCTGCACCAATGACATAAGGACTTCACTCTCATTTCTTCCCCTCCTGCTCTTACCCCCTAACTTTGCATGGCGGACATGGGCAGGATGAGGCAAGGAACAAGATGTGTACCATGGATGGTACATCCTGCAGTCCATCACCTTCACAGCCTGGCCCCTGGGTCTGCCAGGCCAAAGAGCCCTGTGCTTGCTGCAGTGGAGGGTCATCTCCATCCTGGGCACTCTCTGGGCACAGCTTTGCTTCCCCTCCTGCCCCCAGGCCTGCAGGGCTGAGGAGCACTGAGAGCTTCAGGTGGGTATGTCCCAGCTGTGAGTCTCACAGTCAGGAGCAGCTCTGTGTAGGTGCTTGCCAGAGCCCTGCTGTGAAAGCTCAAAAAGCTGCAATGCTTCCACCTACTTCCCTCTTGAGACAGTACTTGCAGCCCGTCTCGCTCGTCTGAGTGTTCTCAGGTTGTATTTGGGATGTTGCAGAGTCCTGGAGTAAAAGGAAAGGACACCGAGGAGGTGGATCTGACAGCCTTTGTGTAGCACTTGATGATTTTTTTTCTTACAGTTGTGACTGATGAGTTATTAATTTAATTTTGCTCTGAAATATTCCTGCTCCTGTAGAAAGGGCCACTATAGCTCTACTGTGGAATTTCTCCACAGTTGGTGAGTTTCTCTACAGCTGATGACATTTCTCTACATGTGCCAGCAAATACAGCACAAACACCTTTTCCCTCTTTATTCTTCCTGTTGTAACAACACAGATGTGCAGTTTAAAATGCTCTGATTTAGCTATGCCTCTTGGGAGGGGGTAATCCTTATGCTGTAGATTTACAGCCAGGCACCATGACTAGATTTAGCTGTCTGTCAGCATGTCATGGAAGCAAAGGACTGCAAAACTTCATCATATCATTAATTTGAGTTGGAAAGCACACCTGGACAACTGGCCCACCCCATGCCCAAAGCAGAGGGACCTTTGAAGATACAGTCATTTGCACAGGCCCATGTCCTGAAGAGTTTTAAAATATCTTTAGGGATCGAGATTCCATCAACTCTCTGGACAAGTTACCAAAGTGAAACCACCCAGAGTAAATATTTCCATGACCTCTGATCATAATTTCCTTTGCTGTATTTTGTGCCTATTGTCATCTAAACTAAGTATTTTGGCTGATGTTACTAACTTTTTTCTCATATATAAGGTGGTTCCCTGTTATTTATGCGGAGTTCTCAGTGAGCAGAGAAAATTGTTGTAGAGAAGTTTGTTCTTGCAGAAAAAGTGTCAGAACTCCTATGTCAAGGATTTAACCTGCTTTTTGTATAAATCCTGAGTGTCCTGAGCAGCACCTCAGTTGGATTAACACTGTACTGGACCCATACTGGACAGCTTCCAGCAGCAGGTGCAGGTCTTTGCCCATTACAATCAGAATATCACAGAGCACCATGAAGAGTCAGTTCAACTGTTGAATGCTCAGTCCTACCCAACCCAAGGAATTCCTCATCTGAGAACCAAGAAAGCCCATTAAATTTGCTTGGGGATGTTGATATCAAAAAAGCATATAAACAGAAAGATAGCCAGAGAGGGAAACAAGTGAGAAATGACTCTGTAGAGCTGAGTTAGAGGATAAGAAGACTTTCCTATGAATGGTTAAGGTGTGAATTCCTTCATGGAAAGAAGTATCTGGTTTTGAGGGGTTGCTAGAAGTCTTGTACACTACATTACAGGTTTGGCCCTTCTTATATGTAACTGAGCACAGATCTGTTGATTTAATCTCCACTGCTTCAGGTCAGATGAGGATTTTGTTCTTAGTTTTTATTTTCATTTTCATTAAGTGCCTGCTGTGCAGTGATATTGCAGTTACTGAGCAGGCAATACAATGCTGTATTGGATTTTTGTGGTAAGGTTTTGGTAGCAGGGGGGCTACAGGGGTTGCTTCTGTGAGAAGCTGCCAGAAGTTTCCTCCATGTCTGACAGAACCAGTCTCTGGCAGCTCCAAGATGGACCCATGGCTGGCCAAGGCTGAGTCCACCAGTGATGGTGGAAGCACCTCTGAGATAATGTATTTAAGTGGAGAAAAAACCCTATGCAACTGCATCCAGAGAGAGGAGTGATAATAATATGTGAGAGCAGCAGCTCTGCAAACATCAGGGTCAGTGGAGGACGGGGAGGAGGTGTTTCAGGTGCTGGAGCAGAGGTTCCTCTGCAGCCCATGGTGCTGACGTGGTGAGGCAGCTGTGCTCCTGAAGCCCACGGGGAGCCACAGGGAAGGAGCAGAGGTGCCCCTGTAGCTCATGGGGGGCCCCACTCCAGAGCAGTGGACGTGTCCATTGCAGGCTGTGAGCCCATGGGGGGCCTGGTTTGCTGCCAGAACCTGTGACTCCATGGATGATCCACGCTGCAGCAGTTCATGAAATGTGTGGAATGGACTCAGGGTGGAGGTCATGAAGGATGTCTCTGCTGGGAGGGACCCCATCTAGCAGGGGAAGAGTGTGAGGAGTGCTCCCACTGAGGAGGAAGGAGCAGCCAACACAGCATGTGATGAACTGACCACAATTCCCATTCCCCATCCCCCTGCATCACTGAGAAATTGGAAGTAAAGCTGAACCCAGGAAGAAAGGAAAGGTGGGAGAAAATATGTTTTAAGATTTAGGTTTTTTCTTATTATCCTACTCTGATTTGATTTGTAATGAATTGAATCTTTTCACAAGTAGAATCTGTTTTGCCTGTGATGATCTCTCTGTGTCCTTATCTCAACCCATGAGCCTTCCATCTTAATTTCTTCCTGCCCTGTCCAGCCAAGGAGGGAAGTGACAGGCTGGCTTTGATGTGCCCCTGCATCCAGCCAAGGTCAGTGCACCACAAATGTGCTGAATAAATATTACACATCAAGCTGGAGGAAAAAAATGTCAGGAAATGTTTACCTCTTTGAAAAATGCTGCTTTTACTACAAAAGGTGGTAATATTGCAAGTAAATGTTGATTGGGATTAAATTTTCATTTGAGAGGGGGAAATAAACAGTAGAACTGAAACCTACTGAAACACATCAGCAATGGCAAAATAATTTGTTTAAAAAAAAAGTAACAAAAACAAATACTCTGTACCTCTCAAAAAGGAAGAAAAACCTTGTCTAAGATTGTTCCAGGGCAAGTCTGCCACAGGAATCTCCTAAATTCACCATTGATTTTGATTCAAAATCCAACTTTTCCTCTGAAGAATGACCTAATATTGCTTTTGTGGGGTCTAGTCTATGAAGAACATGGCCGTGGGGACTGCTCAGGCTCTCTCTTCAGCCATGTCCTTGCATATGTGGCTTTCTCTCTCTGCATCTCTAAATCCACAGAGAGAAATTTGAACCTGCAGGAGGGATTGAACAAATGGGTTTCCTTCTTGGAGATATACACCCTGCTTTGTAATTTCACCAAAGGTCTTCCAAGATGCTTTATAATTTATAGACATGGAACCATCAACTGCTTTGAAAAGTCACCTAAAACCTCCTGCTTAGAGCAAAGGCACCTGCAAAATTAGGTCAGATTGCTCAGGGACATTTCCAGGTGATCTTCCAGTAACTCCATGGATGGAGACCCCACAGCCTCTTTGAACACCAATTCAAATCTTTGGTCAAAATATATACATAGGAGTATATAAACAGTTCTGTTACTTGGTTCTAAATGTTAGAATTAAATAGTTTTGTGTTTTACATAACCTTTAAAAACTGCAAATCTATTTCTTTCCTACTCTTTTGCCTTTATGTACCAGAAAATGAACATCTTAATGTTCAGTTGCATGAGATCTGAAATTTCAAGAAAAGAGAAAAATATTAGGAAATTAATCATATTTTCACCATTTTACCTTTTTTTTTTTATTTTTTTATTTGTCCTCTCCTGTCTGTTGATCCAGGGTGTGGAATTTATCACTAAAAGAATGAATTCTCTCACCAGAAATGTCTCCAGGTGAAATGTACAGATAAAAGAAAAAAACCCACATCACAAATTCTTTTAGGCTGGAGAGTTACTACAATGACAGGTTAATATTTCCCCTTAAGTTTTGAACTTTGGTTGAATGATAAAACAAGCAGAACTTTTTAGAAAACAGTTGAATCCTTTTTGTTGTTAAGGATGGCTTTGGCATCTTATTGCAGGTTTTTAACAACTTCAGTAAATATTTAAAATGTATTGTTTAAAAATTAATACAGCAGGCATCCCTGGTGAACTGAAATAATTGAGCCTCCAGGCACCCCCATCATAATGCAGCTAATTAGAATAATATCAGAGAAATGAAGACCAAAGAATAAACTTCTAATACTGGCTCCACAGGAAATGATAATCCATTGGTTTCTTTGAGGCCATTTGATCTTTCCTTAGGTGCTGGAAGTACCCAAGCACCAAGGTGAGCTCTGAAAAAAACAGGCCTGAAATTTCCCACTGCCATCATCTTCTGTGGATGTTTTTCCTCTTCTCACATGCAACTAGAGACAGGACAAAGGGAAATGATCTCACATTGTACCAGGGGAGCTTCAGTTTGGATATTAGGAACAATTGTTTCACTAAAAGAGTTGTTAAACATTGGCACAGGATACCCAGGGAAGAAGTGGAGTTATCATCTTGGGAAGTGCTCATAGAATGAGTTGGCCTGGCATTTTGCAATATGGTTTAGTGGATATGGTGGTACTTGGTTGAAGGCTGGGCGTGATGATCTCGGAGATCTTTTCCAGCCTTGACAATTTTATGAGTATTATCTGCTTTCTGTTGGAAAATTCCATTTCTCTTTTCATCAACTAGGGAATTTGCTCCATTTCACTTCCTCAAATAAAAGATAAAGCCTCTCCAGATGTGGAGGATGTTAGGGCTGTGGGTGCTACCTCCAAGGGGGCCACAGGTGTCACTTATTGTCACTGAGAGGTGTCTTGGGACAGATTTGCCTCACAATCACCACCTGCATGTGCAGACACTGCAAGAAAGGCAGGCTGTGCCTTGGCAGGTGACACAGTACAACTGGTGATCCCAAATTCCTGGTGATTGGAGTGAGTTGTAATGAGTGAGGTACACAACTTCACTGAAGCTGGATCTCTTTGCTAATGGCAGTATTTTCCCCATAATTCTCAAGTAAGCATCAGGATATTTTTCTGTCTCAATTCCAAAATGCCCTTGGCTTCAAAATACATATTTTCTGTTTCTGGCAGGGAACATGCTGGCCCTGGTGCCCCACAGAAGGCAGGAGAATCCTGTTTTGCTCCACAGCCCTATGCCTCCAAGCAATCAATTCACTGATTCATCACAGCAGAGAGAACTCAGACTGGTGGCAGTGTCAGCCCACATTGTTTATCCTTTTGGCTATAAAAATCCCACTGCTCTAGAGGCACATTATCTACTCTGAGACTGGATTCCCCTATCCCAATATTTTTTTTATTGCGAAGCCCTCTGTCTAAGATGACCTTGCCTAAGCAAGGACTTGTAGTAAATAAAGCAATAAATACTTAGTGTGAACAGTCCCAGTGAGGTGATCCATGGTGTTTTTTTCTGGCAGCCCTATGGCATTGTGTGGAGATGGGGGTCTCTGCTCTCCCTACGACTTGGAAAGAGTGAGGAGAGACTCCACCAGCAGAAAGGACCCTCTGCTTCCCCCAGCCTGTTTAAGCAGGACTTCTGCTTCAACTCAGCAGCTTTTCTACTGTAAGATGGGTTGCAGTTCTCCAAAAAGCTGATGTCTCTCCTGCCACCTGAAATTCCAGTCTCATCTGGGCTTTTTTCTGTGGTGGCAACATTCCCTCTGCATGGTCTGTTAAATGTAAGCTGGGTAGCCGGGAGATAATGGAACATTTGTTATGGCAAATGAGGCAATAAACCTCGGAGGTTATGACAGGCAGAAAAGTCAAGGTATTTATCAAATTGCCATGGGAAAAAGCTTTGCCAAGCATTAAGTAATAAACTTTCAATTATCATCTTTATGCTCCTACTGCAGAATACTTCTGAGATCAGATTTGCTTTTGGTGGTTCAAATAAGATCAGAGGTGAAGCTGTTTTGCTCTGTGGGCAGAGAGGTGATGCATGTTCCTGTGTGTGTTTATGTACTGTGCCTCTACAGCTCTGTTACTCTCCGTTTTTTTTTTCTATTTTTTTTTTCCCTTTATTTTGGTACTTCTTTTTTATTTTTTTTTTTTTTTTTTTTTTGTGCCTGGGGGCTTTCCCCAACTCTGGATTAGCTGACCTACATGCTGATAGTGAGGGTTTTAGGATAATCCACTAAATGGCTCTTTGAAAGGTACTTACCTTTAGATTCTACAAGATTATTGTACTTTGTTATTGTTGTTGTTATCACTGTAGTATCATCCTCTGCCTGGTATGTACTTCCCAGCTGTATATTGGCTTCTCTATCATATCTTCCTTATGGAATAAGAGAGGATTTTCTCTTCTGCTGACACCTGGTTTGACATACTCTCTTGTCAAAACACAAGCTGTGTTTAATGTTCAACCTGTCCTTGATTTCAGTAAAAGTCAAGTCAAGCAAAGATGAACTTTTCTGTAGAAGCACAATTTCTGTGTCAGTTGATGAAAAAAAAAAAATCCTCAAAATCCTCAGTCGTTAACAAAACTAATGCTCTAAAGTGAGACATGGCTGAGGTCACTTGGCTTGTTCATCCTGGATGAGACTGAGGGAACACCACATCACAGGCTACAGCTTCCTCATGAGGGGAAGAGGAGGGGCAGGCACTGATCTCTCCTCTCTGGTGACAGGGACAGAACACAAGGGAATGGCCTGAAGCTGTGTCATGAGAAGTTTAGGTCAGATATAAGAAAAAGTTTCTTTCCCCATAAGGTGGTTGGGCACTGGAACAGGCTCCCCAGGGCAGTGGGCACAGCACCAGCCTGGCAGAGCTCAAGAACCATTTGGACAATGCTCTCAGGCACACGGTGGCCTTCTTAGGGTTGTCCTGTGTAAGACTGGGAGTTGGACACAATGATCCCTGTGGGACCCTTCCCAGTCGGGATATTCTAGAATTCTATGATTCTATGAGAGCCTTTGTGCATGAACATTCATAAATTTGCTTAGAAGAGGCCACACAAGGTCAGTTCCTACTGACAGATTCCAGAGTCATTTTAACCAACCTCCAAAATTATCTGAAGCATGCAAACTAATTTTTCTCCTCTTCAGAGTTTATACTCTTCCCATCTTATTTTTATACAGTGCTGTTGTAATTTTTAAGACCTGCTATATCTAGAATCAGCTGCACCACCTGGCTGCTTAGCCAGCAGTTCACAAACTAGCCTTGTAAAATCAGACTCTTTGAAAATATACTCGTTAAAAAGCAGGCTTCCTCACAAGCTTTCTAGTGTACTGAATTCCCACTGCAATCCAATGTGTTCTTTTATACCTCTGAAATGGCTGGTGATTTCAGAGGGAGTCTGTGATATGCTGGTTCTGTAGAATTACAACCCTAACAGCTGTAACATCACTAAAAGGATTATTCCAGAGGAAGGCTGTGTCGTAAATGAGGTGTACAAAGACTGGAACTTGCACCTGCAGCTTCCTAACTGTGCCTGCTGCCAAAAATGATACTCCCCAGGAAAATCCTATTCTCTCCACATTTGTGGTTTTTCTTTCAAAATACTCACATTTTAGAAAGTTTAGAAATAAAGGGTACCAGTAACAATTTTGGTTGGCTTCTGAAGTGGTGGAATTTCAGATGAGGAAAGATGAATGGCTGTAGTGAGATGTCTGAGGGTTAAAAACACATTCATGCTTACATCTTCCCCCTGTGGGAAGCCAAGGAGAGTAAGGCTGGGAGGTATCTGTGGTTCACTTCAGAGTTCTGCTTATTAGACAAGATATTGATGAAAGTGATTTTTTCACCAAAGAAGTGTGTTTGAAACACGTAGCAGATACATCTTCTGCAGTCTGTGCTCCAGCAGGCAAACTTCTATTTGAGGGCTGAGAGTGACAGACAAAGACTGCTAAACTGTCAGAGCCAAAGGAATGAATTTAAATTTAGGAGCTGCCAAGCAAGGCATTAAGGTGGGGACATGGAGTAGCAAATGAGTGTTAACTGTGTTTAAGCCACGTGTCTCCACACTGAGGCTTAGGGTGTTTCCTTCAGTCCCCAAACTGCCTCCCTTTCCAGCCTTTGCAACCAGCATTTTGGGTCTGGAGTGGAAGCACTCCCTGACACTGTATTTCTGTGATGTTTGCTCTTTTCCATGTTCTCCAAGCATGTGCAGAAGATGCTTTTTTAAAATTAGGACAACCAAGGGACGTCATCAGAAAGTTGCACATTTTGAAGTTGCCCTCTCCCGTTTCACTGAGAAATGGCAACAGAGGTGCTCAGCCCAGCCAATATTATGTCAGTGGGGTTTTATCCAGAATTGCAGGTACCAAGAGAGCTCTGATGGTAAAACCTCAGGTAAGGCACTGGATGCAGTGGAAGGAAGCAAGAAAGTAGACTTGTTCCTGAGCTTAATTTTAGCATAGTAGGGCTATTAATACCCAAACAATCTGGGGCTTCTGGATTTTAAATGTTTAAGAAATTTGGGCATTTTTTAAATGCAAAAAAAAAAAAAAAAAAAATTCCATAAGAAACAAACTGAGGTTTAGTTTTTGTGGAGAAGTTTCTATTCACATCAATCTGAATGGAAGAGAAGTTAAATCATGTCAATTTTTCTTCACAAGAAAATCTTTGCTTCAGATTTGAAAGTGTTTTGTCAAGTTTCAAAGATTAATTACATATTGTTACAGTGTCTCTATAGAACTTATTACATTGGTCTCCAACTGCAGCCTGGTACTCTCAAGACAGAAATTAGATTCTTTTTTTTCAGACAAATACAAACTGAAAAGAAGAAAATGCATGTTTTGCAAATTCTTATCCAATACAAATTCCCGCCCATTTTTTTCACCTATGTGTCTAATGGTGGATCCATAACATACTTTAAAAAATAGTGGTTCATTTAAAAATTGTGTGGTTTTATATTTTTCTTAATGTTGCTTTAGGGATTCGACTAAGGAATGTGTAGTGTTTTAGAGAACAATTTCAAATTGGCATTGAATTGAAAGGATCAATAATAAATTCCAGCTCAAACTGTGAATCTTCTGATGCTTTTCTAAATGAAATGTGTCAGGGATATTTTTATCCCTCTGACACAGAAATCATGTTTTTCAGAAGCCTTGGCTGCAGAAATATGGCTTATTATACAAGAACAGAGAAGGACAAGATATTTTAAACATATAATGGGAAACATCCTCCAGTGGTATAAGCAGGTACCAACCCCCTTGATCTCAGTCAAACTGCATCAATATTCACTGCCTGAACACCTGACTGATGAGAAATTCCACATGCCATGTTGTTCAGGTTCCATGCTACTTGATAATTAAAGTTCTTTGTACAGGATCAGCCCACAAACTCATTCAGCTTGACAGGTTCGTGAGAACGCTCTTTGTAATTTTTCAGAGTCATTTGTATCACCTTATCTTAATAGTGACATGTAGTCATTGCAAAAAACCCCTGAAAATAGCCATTTTGCTGCTTTGGATGAGAGGGGAAACCTTTTCTGGAGAAAGTTTTATCGATGACCAAATTTGTAATGTTTTGTAAGTGAGATGCAGGATTGAAGTTATTTTTTACTTTTGCAGACACAGACTTTTTCTTTCCTGGCTTAGTATGGGCATGAAATAAGATTATGTGCAATCAGTAGGTTTCAGTATAGTCATATCATATGTCTTAGTTATCCTTACTTTGACCATGCAAATAGAAACAAGTTTTCTATACTGGAAATAAACAAACAACTGCAATTAGAACACAAGTTATTGAAAGTAGTTCTATCTAAGGGAGAGACAACTGGAAAGAGGGGTAAATGTGAAAGTCTACATTGTGCCAAGGGTGTTCAATGTCAAATCTGTTTTTCCTGCAAAGATTCTATTTCTACAGTCCTGAAGCTGCTTTTAAATTTCACAGGTATTGTATCAAAGTTCACTTGATGTTTCAGATGTTCAACAGCAAATTTCTGTGAGAATCTAGATCATGAAAATAATAAAAGTATTCTGGTCTCTGCAGTGTACATAGTGTTGATAAAGCCTTAACACTGACCTCAGATGCAACTTTGAATAAGAAGACAGATACAGTGGTTTCTATTTTCTCATTTTTTTGATATCCCAAATAGCTGTTTGACATTCACAAAGCTGTTCTGTTGACATCAGTATAACCAGAATTTTACCCAACATCCTTACTTTTACTGCAGCCAGTATATTCCAGGAATCACCGGGCTATTACTCAGTGTGTGATGGTGTCTTTGCTGCCAAAATTTTATCTCAGAAGACACACAGATGGCCCATTTCTGCATATAAATACGAAGTAAAGAGTGCTGGAGCAGCCTAAAGCGTGTTCATCCTGCAGGAGCGGAGTCCTGCAAAGAGGACTCTTCCCCAGTTAACACTGACTCTCCTTTGCAGGATCAGAGTGAGATCCTAGACCAGGTGAAATGTCAATCCTGGCCCAAATCTGATTTTCTTGCCCAGCAGGCTGTGTGGTGCTCAGCTGTTACAAACCACAAAACACTCAGGAGCTGCTCTGCCATCATCTGTCTCTGCTGCCAGCGGGGAAACACGACTGCGTTTTCCTCATGACATGGGTGTAAATACTTGGGTCTCCTGTCTTCATCTGCTTCATAGTGATATTTATTCAAATGCAGGAGAACAGAACATTTCACTTCTTGCTATTTATGGCCCAGGGAAATCATGTGCCTGCCACAGTTGTGTGTTCCGTCCGTTTTCCTCATTTTCAGCGCTGTGTGAGAATTACATTTCATGCATGTCTGGCTGCTAATAGGAGGATGAAATCAGAAATCCAGGATGAATGTTTCTTCAATACATCAGGTTCATGATTGTGATTAAAACTCCGGAGATGTGTTCATCCAGAGTTTCCCCTTGATATCACACTGTTTTTTCAGATTTTAATCTTTTTTTTTTTCCTTTTACAAAAAAGGCATCTTGTGTGAGGCACTGAAAACTGATGTTGATGAGTAGGAGAAAATAAGCCTCTATATTTTCTTGCCCAGAATGACAGACCATCACTCCTGGGGAAGATGTGACTTGCTGCTTTGCTACTTTCTTCCAACAATAATTCACATTTCTTTAACCCACAGGAGCACCAAAGTGTTCTCCAGTATACATATATCTGATTACTTTCTATCAACTGAGGAAAGCAGATATTTTATAGCATCAGACCTGGAAATTGGTTTGAAACAGACTATGGAGTGACATATAGCAAATGACATTGGAAAATTATAGGCAAAAAAATGCAATTGGGAGTTAGGTCAGGGGAACTTCTACCTTTGAGTGGACAGGACTTAGCATAATTCCTGTTGCATCTGGGATCTTTTCTGATATTACTTAATCTTACCTTTTTTTTTCCATTCAGTCCTTAGAAATTAGGAAAATATAAATACCATAAAAATTTCATTTAAACCTCTAAGAGTGATTAGTATGATGTTCACACATGAAATCCCTACATAAAAGCCCTAGATCAATTTTTAAATCTTGTCATTTATTTTTCTGTTTGAGGTATAAAATCTGTAGGTCAAAGTTGCATTTAGATTCCTAGCAATAGTTTTTTTGTCTGATTAGTATATAACTTGAAATTCCAAGTCTTTTAAGGGGATTGTCTTGAGTTGTGTTTTGGAGAGCAGCGTAATCTAGGAACTAAAAATTTAGAGTTCTGAATGAGTCTTAAGTGCCTGAAGATAGGTGTGGATGTCTGGTGGTAATTCTGAGAGGCAGGTATCTACCTCTTGATCAATATCCATTTTCCAGAAGTGGGATTTCTCATCTCTCCTTAAGAAGCTGCATCAGAAATAAGCACTGACATTCTCCTGCCAATCTGTGGAAACAAGTGGTGTGACTCACTGCAGTGTGAAATGGATGTGGAGAAATGGGTCAGGAGAATCTCTTTCTAGAGGTGCCTACGCTTTTTTATTCCCCTTTTGTAGACAAGTAGCCCAAATGTAGAAATAGTCAATGAATGTACCTAAAACAGGTGAGATAGGTTTCAGTTTGAGAAGGGGATGAATTTCCATGTTGAGGCACCTCCACTCTGTTTCTGAGGCACTGTGTGTAGTCATCCAAGCGTTCCATTACCTCTGAAATAGATGCAGCCAGTAGAGGCTGAATTAGTTCACTTGGGTGGCTGTTTCAGGCTAAGTTCAATCACTTTCTAGGCTTTGTTTGTTTGCAGATTTTAGAGGGAACACTCAATTGCCAAATCATAAATGTGTGTTGCCATTTGAGAGGCTTTAAGATGCCTCATCTGATACTTAGCTGCTGCTTCCAAAGAAAGCAGGACTCTCCCACATTGTGGGTAAACTGACAGTTGGGAATAATCATCTTATTTTATATCTTAGGGTGTATAAAATGACACCAGATCTCTATGTTTAGGCACTGGAATTTCTCCCTAGCTGCTTAATTGCTGTTGAAAATAGAGCTTTAATAATCTTGTAGCTGGTGTTATGGGTGAAAATAGTAATAGTTTGACACTCTGGCATTTGAGTCTGCAAGATGTCCTAAATTACCCTTTTCCCAAAGTATCTTACATAGATATAAACATTCTCAGGGGGCAAAATGAGAGGCAAAATGCCACTGCTTTTAAAAAGGCAATAGAAGACCCTGGAGGCCCTCTGTTCCTCATGTTTTGTTGATTTTCAGATCAAATCTGAAATGTTTGCTTGCACAGCAAGGTAGTGTCTGAAATTCAAAGTGAGTTGCAAACATGAAGGTAGTTTCAGCTCTTTTTAGCTCTGCAGGCCCATCATCACTTCTACTGTGAGCTCTGGAAATAAAATTATGCCTCTGACAATAGTCATATGGAATTTTTAAATTGGCTAGACCCTCTACAGCAGAGGTAAAATGAGGCCACAAGAAATCTGAGACATTTGCTGGGGTTTGTGAGGGGGCACATAGCACTGCGTGCTCTGCAAGTGCTCCTGATGTCCTCTCTATTGACTGCATTTCTGATACAGAAACCAAAACCAATGAGGGATAAGAATTTGATTGTGGGACACCAGGAATGATGAATCTGTTGCCAAGAATTAGGCCATGAAAATCCCACAGGAACAGAGCAGGAATTCGTACTAAATAAACATTCTCTGAACAGGGATATTCACGTGACAGGGACTTTTATTTAGATGTTGACATACCTGGTTTTGTTACAGCTTTCTGGTTAACTACATTCACTTGATTTAAGTTCACACCTCACTGTCTTGTCTGGAGATGGAGGAAAAGCCCTCTGCTTGTTTCAGTATAGATGATTTATCTGAGCCTGACATTCATTAGTTAATTAGTGCCTCTCCTAACTTGAGTCTTCATTCTTAAGAGATCTTGGATGTTCCCTGTGAGGTATGTAAATACAGGAACTCAAAAAAATCAGCAATGTCAGGATTTGGAAGCTAGTACTCTATAGATAATGCATTTAATTAGGAAATGCTGTCAATAATTTTAAAAATGACATTTTATTTCAAGCTGGTAAGAAGCAAATTATCTGATAAGTTCCCTTGTGCCAGTGGAAATCTGAACAGTATTGTTTGGCATAAAACTAAAAAAATTGGCTTCATCTCAGCCGTGTTTGCAAAAGATTCCTCCTATGAATAAGTGTTTCATCCAGAATGCTGTCCCAGATTCAGCTTTAGTGATGAAATTCCTCTGCTCATAGACAACCTCTCTGCTTCTGACTAGGTGTTTCGTTCTTAAAGAATTCCTGGCCAGGAGCACCAGGAGCTGTTTTGGTTTGGTTTTTAGCTCAGCATCTTGGTGTGAGATTGTGTAATTAGTGTTGTACAAGATATTGGTGTGATATATATTTTCCTCAAGATATTCTTGTTCTTGGATGTGCAGTTTATTAGTGAAATGGGAGAAAAATTAACAAAATAACACCCTTGCTGGCTGCAAATTTGTCATGGTGTTGGGTTCATTATGTCATTTTGCAGAGAGTATACCACACAATAGAGAAAGGTCTAGCAGAAAACAGTTTAATTTCATTTTTTGCAGGCAGAGTTGAGCCTTTCCATCTGATTTTTTCTGAAACTTTTTAAAATATCTTGATGTCTTCATGTAGTATATTTTGCATGCATATCTAATGTTCTAAAGACATGAGAAAGTTTGCTGATAAACTTTCTTCATTCCTGAAATGACAAAGCAGGACAAAGTGGGAAAGGCAAGTAACTGGGAGAATTACTCCACAACTTGAAAATTTGCAATATTTTGCCTTGGGAAGAGATCTCATGTGATGGTTTCCTAGAATCTTTTCTCATGTTATGTTTATTTGAGTATAAATATTTATATGGGAAGTGTTAGGGGTTTTACAGAATTGCAGTATTTGGTGTTCACAGTCTGGTTCTGGCTGCTGATTGAAGTTGTGTGTCTGCATTACCTAAACCAAAATGAAATTAAATAGAACTCCAAGATTACTAATTTTAAGCTGTACAAACCAGTAAAAGTAGTCATCACTGCCATATAGTTCAGTACCAAAACAACACTCACTACTGCTGTGTGGCAGTGACCAAAAACAAATTAAAAGTCCCTTAGTTTTTCTAAGTATTACTCCAGTAAGGCATAAAGTGTCCCTGTGTGCACAGAGCTTTGACAAAGGAGGTTAAAAAACCCCAAACACCAATAAAACAGGTGATATAGTTGCCCCTTCTTTATTTTGTTTGTCAGGAATAACAGTCTGACCAAAAAAAAAAAAAAAAATAGGAAATAGAAGTGGATCTAAGGGGAAGAATTTCACTGCAATGTCATGAAGATGTGATATCAATACAGCCTTGTCCTCAGAAAGTCTCCAGATTTCTATGCCTGATGGGGTTTCTATGCCTGATGGGGTTTCTTACATGAATGTCAACATGAAGTTTCTTTCACCAGCTGCATCAGACAACTGCAGTTCATTGCTGGTTTATGTGCACCTGCAGTGTGCCATGGACATCTGAGCACAGTCACTGCCAGGAAAGCAGAGCTTCAAGGGACGTGGCAGGATGGTGGCACTGGTGCCTCAGAGGCTGCCTTTCTAGAAAGCTCCCTGTCTGTGTTGCCCTACATTACTTGGCTGGAAGTATTTGGGAACTAGAAAAGATTATTTCAGGGGAAAAGGCCCAAGCTGGATATCTTTATCATGTTAGAATCTCACTAAATTCTTCACTCTGAATTCTTTTTCAGACACTATTTGTTTTACAAGTCAAGTACCTGTGTTAAAGACAGCACCACTTGGATGCTGAGGAGAATCAGGATGGGTTGCCAGTGCCCCCAGCACTCTAAAAGGAAATCCACCTCCATGTCCAACTGAACCTCCAAAGCTCCCCATGGTTCCTGCCAGCCTTTTCTCATTTGAGAAGGGACCTCAGCTCCCTGAGATGCCTGAGCAGCAGCAGCACCACAGGCACAGCTTGGGGGACAGCTGTTCTGCAGCTGGAATAAGAGCCACAGCCTTCAGGAAAAATGATAGCCCTTCAGTGAGGCAAACTTCCTTGCTGCACAAAACCTTCTGGAGGAATTTGCCAAGATGCTGAGCTGAATTTGAGAAAGAAATATGCTTCCTGTTGTTTTGATAGACTGCTGGCCTTGCTGTATTCAGCAGCTGTACCTCAGGCCCCGTTGTGTTGGCTTCATGTCTAGCAGTGGCACAGTTGGCCCTTTCTATTTTTGTCACAGATGAAGCAGTGCCATGACAAATAAGTCAGCCTTTTCCTCTGTTTGTAAACCACTTAATTTAGCTCTTGCTCTATAGGAAAACCTGGTGCAGTTATTTATATCAACATGGCCCCAAGCACTTAAAACAAGTCAAAATTCTGATTATGGCTCTGCATATTTTATTGCCTGTACTTTAATCATGCTGCTCTAAAACAGCACCTGTTCCTCCCTTACCACATCCCAGTTTAATAGTTACTGCCTATCCAAGGAGCTGTTATGATGGAAAATGGTCTGCAGCTTCTTTACTTACTTTAGTAGTCAATGGCCCTTGTAATAAATGTCTGATTCAAAGTTTATGTGCAATTTGTTAAATATTTTACAACTGAGGATGGTGATGAAAAAAATATTTTTAACTTTTTTTTTCTGTGGGCCTTAAACTAAATCCATATTGTATAATTTCAGTATTGCAAGTATACCCTCTTCCAGTAATACCAAGACCCTGATTCTGCTGATGCTGCTCTGACCACCTCTCTGTGTTACATACCCTCATCAACATCTTTATCTTCTTAGAATCATAGCATTATAGAATGATTTGCATTAGAAGGGACCTTAAAGCCCATCTAGTTTCACCCCCATGCCATGGGCAGGGACACCTTCCACTAGACCAGGTTGCTCCAAGCCCCATCCAACCTGGCCTTGAGCACTTCCAGGGACATTTTTCCACCCTGTCCCAGCCTTTAAGCATTTCTGGTGATGGTAATTGAACCACAACTGCTTACCAAATTTCCAGTGCTCTGAATTCTGCTCCTGCTCTGTGTGTGAGGGTACCACACCTCCCTCTTGTTGTGCTGTTCTCTTTCAGTCCAGCACTGCAATCACTCAATTCAATAGCTCCTCACAAGCATCAACAGCTCCACTGACTCCACATGAAATCTGAACATCTGCTGACAGTGTTTCCCCTTTCCAGCAAGTTCAGATAATTTTATTGAATAAAAAGGGCCACATTAAGAGCCTTTAACTTGCTCAAAACTTGTATCAAGAGAACAAGACAGCAGAGAACCTGACTTGTTAAATATGCACATATTTTCTTGGATCAGCAGTCATCTCTTCTTTACAGTCTCTTATCTCCCTTGTAAGATGTCTTTTGAAGTCTGAAAAGTCAAAAAACCTCATCTGTAATGCCCAGATTAATTCCCAGACCTTGTGTGTCCTGAACATTGCAAGAGGCAGAAGTGGCTTTGATCAGTGTCTGATTGTAACATGATCCACGTGCATTAAGGAAGGAGATAATGGAGACTCCGTGGCTGACCTTATCTTTGACATTTCCTATCTTCTGAGTGCTGAGCACCTTTCCACCCAGTGATAATCTGACTGTTGATTCCAGCTGGATGTCTCCACATGTACGATAAAAGGCAAAATGTTTTCTGGCAAAGAAAGCAAAAATGCTGCATCGTTAGGTTTTGGTTTTTTTTTTTTTTTTTTTTTTGTTATTTTTTTTCCTTTTTAAGCACATATAAGGATCATGGAATCATTAAGGTTTAGAAAGACCTCCAAGATCATCAGGTCCAACATAAGGTATAAATGTATACATATACACACATTCTACCTCTCTTACCCTTTCCATGAGGGATTCTGCAGACACATTTAAAATTCTGTTTATATGTGGAATTTCACTATAAATTATGGTCATCTAACTAGATGTGGACTTGGATCATATGTCTACACCTGAGAAAGTGGCCTTCAGCTCCCTTGGAAGCCAGCAATAGTCACATGAATCCTGCTGAAGGCATTTCCTATATCCCTACTGACTATAGTGCAACTCTGAACACCTCACAGACATGAAGACATTTCTAGTTACCAAGATGAATGTCATGGGCAAGAGACTGTGCTTTAAATTTTTCACAAACAAGGACAATCAGTGCAATTTATGTGAAGTATGTTCTCACTTAGAATGTCCTCAGAACATCTGAAGGAGACTATAACTTGTCCCAGAAACTGCAGTGAATTTGATCACGCAAAATAAGCAAATGCAAAAAATGCAAAATAAGCATTAAAGGTCTGACAAGGACAGTTGAGTTTACAACACAGTTAAATGGTGCCATGAAATTTGTCATGACCAGAAATGGAAATGCAGTCGGAACAGTGCCAAGAAAACATATAACTCAGTAGGCTTTCTCTGTCATAACTGTCACTGGTTTATTAGCTGTGACTGGTTTGTAGCATCAGGCTGATGTTCAAGGCCCTCTGTTTCCTATCTGGATTCTTTGATGATGTCTCTATGGACATGACAGTTTGTGCTCCAAAGCAGAGAGCTCCTTAACTCATGCATCAGGCAGTCCCGTATCTCTTGCAGGAAGATGCACCTCATTCATCTTCTTACCTCTCCTTTGCAGCCCCACAGAACCTGATACAGGACTCTTTACAAGGAGGATCTTGGTCAAGTTGCTGTAACATGCAGAATTCAGAAGACAGAACTGACCTTTAGCTCTTGCTGAAGTTTTAAATGTGGCCAAACATTCTGATAAACTACCAAAGACTATGTCTATGCAGTTTTGGTTTCAGTCAGGTATGAACTGGAGTAGAACTTTAAAAAAAAAAAAAAATTTATAAAAATAAATTGTGGGGCTCTTCTGGGAGTACATGAAAATATAAAATAAGTCCCCTAAATAGCCCTAATATTCTGTATGAAACCAACAAAAGAGCCCAGACTGAGAAGACTGTATCTCCCTTTACTGGGAAGAGGAGCACAGTCAAATGTGAAAATGATGGATAATTCTGTCTGAGTGTCCTAAATAGGCTTCAAATAACTTGCAGCCTTTTGATGCATTTTGTATTTCTAAGACTGACAACGGGAATATCAGAAAAAAAATACTCAGGTGAACAGTGGGAATAAGACACAAAAACTGCTGAAGATTGAAGACAATGATGTTCTGAGGAGTCTGAAATTTTAGCTCTAAGTTGTAGAAAAAATTTTAAAACATCTTTTTATTTTGAAGGTAATAAAGAAGGAATATAAATCAGAGAAGGAACAGGTAGGGAAGGCATGAAGAAGAGAGGATTATGTAGCAGTGGGAAGCTAGTCCAGGGGAAAGTTTGTATCATCTCCTTTTTCCTTCTGTTTTGCTCTCACTCCTGTCTGGATTTCTCCTGCTGCTTCATTTTTTGCACAATACCAACAGCAGGTTATTATTAACTGGTGTAAGCAGATAGTGATTTGTGTTGAGCTGAACTCAGCACTGGTGTCCTGACAGGCACGTGCTGACAGAGGACAAATTGAGGTTGCTCTTCGTTCTTTTTTTTTTTTTTGAAGGCTCTGACCTAAATTTGCACAGCTGTGTTCACATTTAATCCTGTGTAATAGCTCAAAGGCTTTATATCTCATAAGAGCAGCCTACTGGCACCTGACATTTATTCTGGCCCTCTTCAGTTCTGCCCTAAAAATCCTCTGGCACAACCTGGTATTTTTGGGTTTTTCCCTTAGTAGATTTATTCCTTTATCTAAATACCCTTGAAATGACCAGTTTATGGAAGGTGTAATCTAGACTTTCTTCTCAGCCTTCTTGGACCTGGTGACCTGTACAAAATCTCTAGTGTTGATTGGTCTCACAAACAGAATATGAAATAAATTGATATAAGTAGTTGTCTTCCTGAGTGATTTTCTCTGGATCCTTCAGTTTCCCAGGTTGTCTGTGTATTTGAAGCTGTTGATCTAGAGTTAAAGTTCTCAGCTGTGGGGTTCAAGTGGTTTTAATCTTAACTCTAATTTTGTTGCTGGAGGTTGAATGGGCATCTACCCCCAGAGAATTGGGTACCGCTGGTACTTGGTGAATTACAGCTGCAATGGTAAAAACCAAATCACACTGGAGTTTGCAAATGCAAATGCAAAAAAAAACCCAAAAAACGAAAAACAAAAAAAACCCCCACCAAAACATAAAATAACCCAGATCCTTTCTTATTTGCTCCACTCTGAATACTCATTGGGCTATGAGTAATTTTTTTAAAGGATCATTTGGTATTTGTCTCTGTGTCTCTAATACATTTTAGTGGTAGCAACCAATGAACCTTGGGAAAAGTGATTCATGGTGTTGCACTCTGTGAACATATGTCTAATGCATCTGACAAAATTTCGAATATTGATTTTCCTGAGAATATTAAACAGTAAACTTTTTTTTTTTTTTTTGTAATATTGGAAGATTATTTTCAGGGCTTGCATCCAAACTGAGTTAGCTCTTTAGAATGTAAAAACTGAATTCATCTCCATAAATTGAAACCAGGCTAAATGCTTATGCACTGAATAAAAAGCACGTTTCACAGACATGACTGAGTAAGATTATGTGTCCTTGTATTTGTTTTTACCTCTATCAAAAATCTTTACTTTGGCTTCCATATTGGAGAAAATATGCAAAGGATAACAGCAGACTGGAAACCTAAGAACATTACCAAAAGAGCTGCAAGGGATTATCTGTGATGCTATCTTATTCTGTAAATTATGCTGGGTGATGTTAGGTAGTTGTAAAGATTGGAGATCTTAAAAAGCAATCCCTGAAACTTCCATGACTAAGAGATCATTGAAGGTGTCTCATGGTGGAAAATAACTTGATTTCTAGAGAAGACTTGAGAATGAAGTCTTAATTGTAATACATATTAGAGCAAACAGAAAATTACAAACATGCACTGACCCAAAAGTCAGTCTTTGGGCTGAGTTTTATGTCATAAAATCATAGAATCATTTAGTTTGGAAAACACTTTGAAGGTCATTGAGTCCAACTGTGTATGTACAGTGCCTCCTGAGCTTGTTTTAGGTGGGAGAAAGTTAATTTTCTTCACAGTAGTTGGTATGGGGCTGTGTTGCATTTCTGCTGGAAACAGTGCTGATAACATAGGGATGTTTTTATTACCACTGAGCAGAGCTTACACAGAGTAAAGGACTTTTCTGCCTTTTACACCACTCCACCAGTGAGGAGGCTGTGGGTGCACAAGGAGTTGGGAGGGGTCACAGCAAGGACAGCTGATCCCAGCTGACTAGAGGGATATTCCAGACTGTATTTCAGCCTCCTCAGCAGATAAACTAGGGGGAAAGATGTCCTGGGGCTGTTGCTCAGGGGCTAGCTGGACATTGGATGATTGGTGAGGAGCACTTGGTTTTAATTTGCAAAATTTTTCTTCCTTGGGTTTTATTTCACTCCTTTTTGTTTTTAATTTTTCCTTTTCAATACTCTTATTATGGTTAATAATGGCTTTTACTAATATTATATTTCAATTATTAAACCATTCTTGTCTCAACCCACAAGTTTCCTCACTTTTACCCTTCCAGTTCTCTTCCTCACATCCTGCTGGGGCTAAGTGAATGAGTTGTGTGTTTCTTAGTTGCCAGTTGGGGTTGAACTACAACACTTCTTTTCAGCACCTTCAGAGCTTGAAGAATTTGAGATGATCAATTGATCAGAGAATTTGAGAAATGATTTATATGTTAACATTTATGGGTCTTGTTACTGATATTAGTTTTATTAGTTTCTGTGATCTGCACCTTGCTTTTTTTTTTTTTTTTTTGCATTACCTTGTAAAGGTTGGTGTTGGCCTTGCAGTTTTCTGTGCTCTGTAGTGATTAGTGGTGTTTTGCCTGGGAGGTTTGTTACCAAAACACTGATCTTGAGTTTAATCTGGTATCTGGACTCTGACCTGAAGCCATAATTGTACTTCTGGTACCCTCTGATGGAGACAAATAACAATTATACTTCATCCTGAGAGAATTTTTTTTATTTTCGTGGAGGACATGCACCTTCTCTTGCATGAGTTTTCTTACTCCTTACAGTACCTTGAAGATCCTTGGGTGGTTACAACACTTCTGTTTCTTAGAAATATTGCTTTAGTTTTGTCTAAGGTAAACACACAGTTTAGGAATGTGACCCAGGCTCGGGAAGGACATGGGTGGCACAGCATGTGGAAGAATACAGGCAGGTCTCTAGAGAGCCTCTCACCTCCAGTGATCTGGAGCTTCACTCCTGAACAAATGAGGATGCTGAAAGTGGTGGAATGCTTGGAAAAACTCCAGTGCCTTTTCCAAAGAGACACAATTTGCTGCTCTGTACTGGGCCCTGGCCACTATCTGCCAAATGCTGCTTGGTGTTATGCAGCAGCCTCAGGGAGCAGAGAGGGAAAGAAAACCAAATGGCACTGTGGCTAAATGAGACACTACATCAGTCGCTTCCATAACAAAAAGAAACATTGAAGCAGAAGTCACAAGTCTGATTTAGCAACTGGTAAAGAAGCTTCACCTGAGAGAGAAGTAGAAAAATAATCAGAAGAGGCAGCCTGTTCTGTGGCAGAGCAATCACAAGAACAGGAGGAGGGAGACACTGAAATCATAAATGAGACAGAAATCACCAGGTCCCTATGCCTAAGTGAGCTGCAAGAAATGGAAAATTTCTTTTTGCTGTGAACCAGGTAAGCTAATTCTCAGCTGCTTGATCCAGTGCTGAGATATTGGGGCCAGTGGCCAGGAGTTGCTGGGTAAGGAGGCCCTACAGCTGGGATCTCTGTCTAAGGATAAGCCAGGTTCATTGACAAATGAACTGGGAAAAAGGGAGGAGTCTCAATCTTTGGCAGGAACAGTTTTCCTCAAGGAAAGACTTGCAAAGTCTCAAAGGAAATGGACACACATGGAGGGAGACATCCAGGATCTGAGGAAATCAGCTTGGTTGAGGAGATCAGGTTGATGATCTATAATGATCTCACATCCAGAGACCAGGGGAAAATCTGGTGCACACGGTCCATGTGGTGAAATTTTTCATGAGACGCACTGACATCACACACCCAGAATTCCAGACACCTGCAGCACATTGGTGACATCATTTTGTGGGGCAACATAGCAGAGGAAAGGCTTTGAGATGAGAAGAATAATCCAAATTATTTTGCAAGATGTTTCTGCTACAAAACAAAGTACAGTAAATGGACCTGCACAGGAAATTCAATTTTTAGGACTAAAATGGCAAGGTAGATGTGATCATATCTCAAGGGGTGTGATCAATAAAATAACAACTAAGAAAACAGAAACAGATTTCTTAGCTGTCATAGTTTTTTGGAGAATGCGTGTTCCAGGCTATAATCTGGTCTCTACTGATTATAGTCTCCCTCTCTAGTGAGTGACCTGGAAGAATAAAGACTTTAAAAGTGGTGCTGAGCAGCAGCAAATATTTGAACAAACTAAATGGGTGATATTGTGGACCAGTCCAGACATTAGAAGATGAAAAAAAAAAAGTGCTTTATACCCCAGACAGGGATAATGGCTCCATCTGGAACATCTGGCCAAAAGAGCCTGGAGAGACTCTAGGCTGGCCTCTAGGGTTTAGAAATGGGGGATCTGAAGCCTATTACACTCCAACTGAGAAAGAAATATTAGCAAACATATGAAGGAATTTGAGCCTCTTCAGAGGCAGCTGGTACTGAAGCACAGCTTCTTTTGGAACGTGTTATCAGGGGTCAGCTGGATGTTCACAGGGAGGGTGCCCTCCAGGCATCATGCAGCTGATGCTACATGGAGTAAGTGGGTTGCACTGATAATGCAGTGGGCTCAGACTGGAAATCCTGAGCACCTGGGAAATGTGGATGTGGTCATGGACTGGCCAGAGGGTACCTGCCCATGTGCCCAAGACTTGTTACACTAAAGAACTTGAAAACAATGGGCAGGTGGACCAGGCTGCTAGAATTGAAGTGCCTCAGGTGGATCTGGATTTGGAACATATGGGTGAGCTATTTATAGCTCAGGGAGTCTATGACACATCAGGGTATTTAGGAGGACAGGTAAAACACAAATGGTCTTGTGATCAAGTGGTGGACTTGACTGTTGATGCCACTGATAAGCTTTGCCCCTTTCTGTATCTTTAGTGTTGTACTTAGATTGGCTCCTTTTAAGGTGTAAGGAAAATATCTCACTGCCACCCAAAATCTTAGAAGAGAAATGCTGGCTTGATTTAACAAAATGAGGTGCTAACTTTTGAAGTCACCTTGAAGGTGAAGATCTCATCTCTCTCATTTTGCTGATGTGCTGGCAGGAAAAGCTGACTGGTTCTGTAAGGTGGAGAACAGTTAATGACAGTGTTGTAGTGAAAGGACTTACTGACATTAGTGACTGCTTTGTCTCAGGAAATTAATGTATGCTCAGAAAAGGCTATTGAGATGCAATCACTGTTGTAAGAAAGGGGATCCAGTTCACCTGCACAGAGGTGAGTAATTAAAAAAAAAAACAACAATGAAAAAGAGATTTGGTCTAATGAACTTGCTTCTAATCCTTTCAGATCATATTTGTGTGCGTTTACTGTCCCTCCTTGTATTGTGTTCCTCTTGCTTTTCTTACTTAGAAATGCAGTGGGTTAAGGCATTAGTGGAGAGGAGAATAAAGTTATCTTAATTTATGCACCTAATCAAAGAATTCTTAACAAAGAAATAAATAAATGGATTTAAGTGCCTAGCTTGAAACAAATGCGAGCTTCTGAAAAAATTGCAGTAAAATAAAAAATGCTTTAAAACCAGTAAGGACAGTGGTAGTATCCTGCAGATAGCTATGTTTCTTGAGAGGTAGCTGTATTCTCCTAAATGGATGATTCTAGGTTCATGAGTAATTTCTCTTGGTCACGTGGCATTTTATTCTTTTGTCCTTGGTGGGTTTGAATTTTTTTTTTCTTTTTTTAAGACTAGTTTCTGAAATGGAGATGGTTAAGCATGGTNAAAAAAAAAGTGGTTTATGTTTAAAAACATGCTTTATTTTTTGCTTGGATGTAGTTGTGCAAATGCTAGAAGGTTCATGGACTTTTAGATTATGTAATGTCCTGTCCTATCCAATGTTCTCTCTCCCCATCTCACCTTCCTTATCTCTCTTCATTTGGGGTAACAGTGATTTCTGTTTCAGTGGGGAATTGTCAGATTCATTTTTATCTTCCAGGTGTTTAACGGTGGTGTGTGTGGTACATAATCAACTAATCTATTCCTGGCAGAGGGCTTGGTCAGTTGACTGGATCCCTAAAATGTCATTAAGTAAAAATATTGTAAGTCACAAAGGTTGCATTTAGCCAGTATAATTTCTTGAACAGTCTCCAATGCAGAAGGTGTCTCCACTGACAGCAAAGGAGATATGGGGAGTAAAATCCAGCTTTTCTTCAAAAATGCAAGTGGGACAGTCTCCAGTCTTTAAAGATATAGATTTTCATAGGCTTTATTTGTATAAAGGATTCTGATATTCAGTTAGCGTGTCCTTGTTCTAAGTCAAGTGACAATTGAAACTGACTGTCCCTTGCTAGGACACCAACTGTGTCTGGAAGGACAAACTGCCAGACTGGTGACCTGACTCGTGCCACTGGTGGGTGCAGGACAGTACAGCACAGCCAGTGACAACAGCAGCACCATCTGAGGCCATCCAGTGCTTTGGGGTGACAAGGGAGACCATGGGCACTCCTTTTGCAGGAGCAGATGGCCAAAACACTTCCCATGTTGCTTTATTAGCCTTGCATTCATGTTTATCAGTGTCATGGTCTCTTCTGAAAAATGCAAGGAGTTTGATATAGCGACAGACATTTTGTAAATACAAATGTACTAAAGCCTTCCCAAGAATGACCTCCATATTTTTCTTTAAACTGCTTATTAGATAACTGATGATACTTCTATACTGGCAGCATTCCCTATTGTGTTTACAATGCTGATGTCATGGGAACCTTCAATATTATTTTTACCAGCTATTCCTCTATTTATAACTCAAGGTTGTCCCACACAAGAGTTGATCAGTCCTTCATAAGCCCTTGAATTTGGAAGGTTATGATAAAGTTCCTTTAAGCAGGGACCTGGTACAGAAGTAAAGAATTAGTGCATCATTTTAATGATTTAATATTTTCCTGATCCAGTGGTGCCTGCAGCTATTTTGTCAAATTTCATAGTTTCTTGCCTTGAAGAAGGGTACCCATGTGTCTAAGCAGGATTCTTTGAACTTTTCTAAGTGCCACGAAAATAAGGGGCACCAGAGGCCCCTTTCAGTACTTGTGAGGTGTTCCCTGAAGTACCAGGCTCTAGTGCTGGGGGCAGAGGTCTGTGTGATCTGATCCTTTAGTGGGGTGGATGGAAGCTCAAACTGGTGCAGCAGGTGCTTACACTTTATTCCTCTGATCAGCGAGGGAAATAAAGTTACAGAAAGGTGTTTATTGTTTGCTTGTTGCTTTTTGTTTCCAGGATAACTCTTCTAGATTTGTTTTGAAGAGGTGTAAAGCTTGAAAAACATAGTGCAAATACAATTAAGACCTATGTGTGTATTTCCATGTATTTAATTTTTTTTATACCTTAGTTAATCTTAACTTAATGTAATTGTTTCTGTCTTTGACGATACTGGTACTGGTCTGATCTGGCCATCCATTCACACCTTTCCTCTTTAAGCTGGTGTCTTCAAAAGCATGGAGTTTCCTTTGATTCTGAGCTCTTGGTCTAGGGAAATATGCCTCAGCCCAATATGCAGATATATTGCCAAAGGCAATTCCTTTAATTAGCACTCTCTTCAAGACTGAACACCTTGTCAGAGTATTGCTTTGTGGTTTGCATGGTTTCCTACTAGCTTCCCACACAGTCTGCTTTTTGACTCAGGCAAGACTATCACACACACACACAGACTCACACATAACCTGGTGGATATGTGATATTCATGACTTATAAACTGCATACAACTTCTTAATCTGTGCAGAAAAGCAAAAGGACCGAGTAATAGTTTCATTCCTGTTGATATGGGGGACAAAAGAAACAAAAAGTATTGCTTTTCTTCCCTGTACTCTGCACTGCTTAGGCCATACCTTGACTGCTGTGTCCTTCGGAAGGATGTTGAGATGCCAGAGCAGGTCCACAGAAGGGCCAGAAGTAGAGCTGGTGAGCTCTACTGGTGCTCACAAGCCCAGTGAGGAGCAGCTGAGGGAGCTGGGGATGTTTATTCTGGAGGAGGCTCAGGGGAGACTTTATCTCTCTACAGCTCCCTGAAAGGAGGGTGTAGCAGGTGGGGGTCAGCCTCTTCTCCCAGGCAGCAGCAGCAGGACAAGCAGACACAGCCTTAAGCTGCACCAGGGGAGGTTTAGGCTGGATATCAGGAAGAAGTTCTCCACAGAAAGAGTGATTGGGCACTGGAATGGGCTGCCCAGGGAGGTGGGGGAGTCGCTGTCCCTGGAGGTGTTTAAGCTGAGACTGGATGTGGCACTCAGTGCCATGGTCTGCTTTACAAGGTGCTGTTAGGTCATAGGTTGGACTTGATGATCTCAAGGGTCTTTTCCAGCCTAGTTGATTCTGTGTTTCTGTGACAAGTAATGGAGTTTGAATACACCTTCAGCACACCCAAATCATGGCCTGCCACAAGCTAATGTAGAATTCCTTACCTCGGAGGCAAATCAGAGGTGTAGCTTAGCAATTCTCTTTCTGGTTTCTCACAGTTACAGAAATATATTCCATACATTTTACATCACATTCTTGTCATTCCAAAGTTTGAGGATGCTGAAGGAAAAATTAATAACCTTTTAACTTTGGAATGGGATCTTGTTGAATAGCTGTAGCACTTGAGAGGATAGCCAGAAAAAAAAAAAAAAAAAACAACAAACCAACTTTGTTTAAAATAATCAGTGTAATAAGCCAGTCAGTTGGAAAATTACTAATCAGGAGCAAACCTTGAGAAAGCTAAAGCCTAATGCTTATCTGAGGACTTCATGTATCAAAATCCTCTTCACTCCTGCTTCATTAAAGGATGCAGTCAAATCTATGAGTGCCATGAAAATTATTGATTAGCACCTCTAGAGAGATTTTTCATTTTGCATCTGAGTTACATGTTCCCTCAAAGCCCTGTATGTCTCAAGAGGGGGAGTTGTTAGGAGCCCTGACATGGGTCTTCCTCAGAGACTGCACTTGGCTGCTGTCAAACAACAACCAAAATGTTGCTTATGCGTGTATTAATGAAAAAAAATTAATCTTTATCCTCTCATTGAGCCTACAGAAAATTTCCAAGCAGCTTGGCAGATTGCCAGAAGTACACTTGCAGAGGGGAAAAAAGGAGGGAAGGGCAAAAAATAATTGAAAATCTGTCCGAAAGCTGTACAAGTCCTTGGCTTGCCTCTGCTATAATTAGGGAAATGTTAAGGCTCTACATTTGTGTATTAAATAGGGCTGGTTTGGAAACCACCTTGAGTGAGGCATGACCTCCTGAGGTCCCTTCCAACCTGAACTGTTCTGTGATTCAATAAGCACACGAGACACTACATGTAAATGGCTGTAATGCTTCAAAATCTTGATCTGACTGTTGTGGCCTATTAGGTGCCATGACTGTCAGCATTTTCTTTAAAAGAATGTCTTCCATTCATTAATTTTTAAATTATTTATATTCCCTCATAAGCTTCCCTTCTGGGACTTTATTTAAGTCATAGAAGGGGTCAAAAGCAAGAGAAATCTGAATTCTGCTCTCATCTATCTATGGTTCTTGTCTTTTTGGCCTGTGCTTTTACAGAAATGAGCTGTGCTGACCTTGGAAATCTGCCATTTCATAAAATGAGATGAAAAAAAATCAATTTCCCATACAAGAGCAGCAAGAGAGTTAATTAACATTTGCTTTGAGATTCTTGCACATAATATGTTATTTACTTTTTGCTTCTTATACTTTTCATAATATTATCATTCTGTCCTCAAGCTTAATTAGACTTTTTACCTCTCTTAATTACTGCTTTGATCTGGCTTTCAGTGCGTTTTCCTGAAGATGGAGCCAAATGATGTCATTGGAAAGATTCCAATTGATATCAGTTGATTTCAAGCTTTGCATGAACCCCAAGATGCTGACTAAAATGAAATAATCCTTTCGTGGATTTGTTAAGCAAAATACTTCAAACATTTACAATGTCTTTATATATGTGTTATTTAGGTGATGACCTGAAAAAACCATGTCTGAGGTTCAGGGAACGGTCGAGTTTTCTGTGGAGCTACACAAATTCCACAATGTGGACCTCTTCCAGAGGGGGTGAGTTGATGTTTCCATTAATTTGCAGCTGACAACGGAGGAGCAGCTTACAGAAAAGAGTTAAATTGCAAAGCAGGTTCTTTTCTGACAAATGCAGTTATATTTCATATGATCTCCAGGGCAGAGAAGGATGTCATTGGGCTTTCATTGCTGTCAAGGAAGATCAATGTACATTACTTTCACTATAAACTCAGACTGACTGACTTATTTTTGCAGTACAATGTTGTAATGCTCCAAATTATTTTAAGCTCCCGTTCAGATATAAGTACGATGGCTGCTTTAAATGCTTCTGGAGTGGCTTTGTGTCTCTGTGGTAAATGATCATAACATTGAATTATAATATAAACATTTTCATTTTAGGGCTGTAAATCTAACGACTATATCCTCTTAATGAAATTTAGCTGAATCCCACCATTTCAGAAGGGAAAATAAATACCTATGTTTGTCTAAAGCTCTGTTTCTGGTGGCCACACTGATTTTTCACATCCCCATTAATTAGAAGATCCAGTCAAACTTTTGCCTCTATTCTTTTTACACCATTCTTCCTAGTAGTTTTAATAACAGCCTGGTGAAGAAGCCCCACCAGATGTGAGTTGTTGCTCTTCTTGCATATTGCACCCCATAGGTGCCCTTCAGTGAAGAAAAATTAGATGAAAAAAGCACTTTTGGGGGATGTCCATTCCTGGCCTTGTTTATCAGGATGGACACAAGGAATTTTGTCCATGCTGGTGTTGCAGGTAGAAAATTGCAAAGGCTGAATGCTTGAATTTTGTCATTGTTTATTTATCTTATCAGCACTACAGCTAGCAAACTACAAAGCAACAGTGCAGGAGGAGAGTAGTAGAACCAGAAGAAGGATAAGAATAATAATAATGGCTCCTCATCTTTCAAGCTCTTTTTATACCTAAACTACCATTACCATTAGTACATTACCATAACTAGCATAATTTATTGTTATAGATTTAAACCAATGTCCATGTAACAAATCTATTCATAACGCCGGAAATGCTGTAAAGTTTGTCCAATACTTTTTCGGTAGAACATGGACTCATGGGAAGAAGAAAGGAAGAAAGAATTTTAGCTACGTCCCTCCACCATTTTGTGTTTTATTTCTTATCAGCTTACTATAAAAACAATCTTTTCACCCTGTGAGAATCTATATACCATTTCTATGTTCCACCTCAGACTTCAGTAGATTGTAACGTTTCCAGAAGTGTTGGGAGCTTACTGCAGGGCTTTGAATCATAATTAGACCTGTACAAGGGGGTACAAATAATTTCTGAGGGTCTTACAGCTGACCCAGGGTCAGGTTTTACAGATGACTCAGGGCCAGGTACAGCAGGTGATGCAGGATCAGGTTGAGAGCAGCTCATTTCCTGATCTTTAATATTTGGCCTTATCTCAGGTATATCAGGCAAACAAATATTCTCCCCTTTCTGGCCTCCAACAGGGGGAGACTGGGACACTCAGGTCAAAAGAATATACTTAATGGAAAATAGTGGGTCTAGAGGAATATTATTTTCTTTCACCTACCACAACCAATGTTTACAGAACACTACATATTCTATTCTCTTTCAAGCGTGGTTCACAGCTGATTTGTCTATCTCAAGCACCATTTGCTTCACAAAAACCAGGGAATTGTTTCAGGTATTGGGATGGATTAGGTAGAGCCATTTCCATCAGTATAGAGGCATTTTGTTATTTGATTTACTTTGATTAACTGTGTGGGAAAAATGCTGGGAACTTGAATGAAGGAAACACAGCTCTATTTGGTTTTAACAGCTGGCATCTGTCATTCTGTTGCTCTCTCCAAGAGAATATCCACCAACTTTATGTTAGAAAGTATTCTGACTATGTCAAATACTGGAGTCAAACTGAAAAAACAACCCTCAATACTTGAGCTCTTTGGTTTATCTGAGCTATAAAAAACCCCCTCATGACCATTCTGGTCCTTATGATAACAGAACACCTCTCTAGCTATAATTTTTTTTTTTTTCTTGACTTTTGGTGATAATTGTAATGTCTTTGATTTTCCTCACAACTGAAAATCCACACCCATCTGTGGGCTGAATTTTTGGACTTAGACATTAGGACACTCAGAGGTTAGCCAGGAATCCTTCCATGTTCCAGTGTGATGACCTGTCTGTTTTTTTCTCGTGTTGGTCTGATTTTTCATTTAATCATTTCTGTAAAATGCTTTCCTTGGCTTTGACAGTCAGATCAAATCTCTGGTGTGGGGGGTTAGCCTAGCACTAACACAGATAATATATTCAGCTGTCACATTAATGAGTTCCTAATTACCTTTGCTTTTTTCCCCACTGGTACTTACCTTGCTTTACTGATTAATATTCCAAACACATGATACTATAGGTTATGCTGCATTAATTTGTTTGCAGTCATTTTTCTTTCTATGTATCCTGCACAATATTACGTTTGCTTTCCTTCCATCGTTTTAACCTTTACATTTCCAGCAAAATCCTTGTGTCTCATATTTGCTGGTCACTACCTTCTGTCTGGCTTCATCTGGTCAGCAGGCCCTTTCACTGTAGCATGAACATGTGAAGAGAAAGAGTAGGTGAGCTTGCCAAATTTCATTTTAACTTGGGCACACTTTCAGTTTTGCCATTTTCATATTGCCATTGTTGATATTGACTACAGGCACCTGGGATATCTTGGATTTACATGGTCTCTACAGATGAGAGAGTGGTAGAATTAAGAATTGTGTGTATTTTCTATTTAACTAAAATTTTACCTCTCTGAGTGACTTTGTAAATTGGGTCAATACCATTCTGTTCTGCTGAAGGTCAGAAAGGTGATTTATGAAGGGTTGTCTATCAGAAAAGCTGAGAAATTGAAATTCATCTTAATTTCTGTGGGACATGCTGTGTTTTTTTAACCTCAAAAGCAGGAACACAAATGAAGAGTATTAACAATAATTTATATGATCTACTTTTCCTCTTAATATTTTGGTACAAAAGCAAAATAAAAAAAGTAATAAAACCCCTGAATATGTATCTCCAGAAATACAGAACAGTCCTGCTTCTGTATGCCTAACTGACAAGGTTGAAATTTCTGGTTTGCAACTAGGTAATTGCAGAAATCAGGGCAGTATTTCCCTAAACACTTAGTCTTGGCTAACTGTCCTTCTGAGGGCGTTGCCCTTTGGGAGAGTGAGGCTGTGCCAATCAAGACTCTTTTCAAAAAGAGCACTCCATTCAAATCAATGAATGAATAACTCAACATGATTTAGGAAGAAAATCCTGGGAAAATCAGCCCTTCTGGAACCATTACGTGATAGATAATAATCAAGCTTGATTAAGGACATGATCTGCTGTCCATAAGTCACAGAGTCAAAGTGCTTTAAAATGTTAGGCTGCCAGTAATAGCCCTGCTCTATTTTTGATTTTACTGGATGCTATTTTGATGCATGCACAGCCAGTTGCCACCTCTTCCTTCCCATGAGAAACAGAAGCTCCTTTAACTTTAACAACAACCTCTGATATTTGAATTGTGTTTCTTTGCCTGTATGAAAAGTTAGTCCTGAAAAGTGACTGGTACAAAAATAAGGATTTTTTTTTTTTTTTTGGTGAATATTTATCATGGTTATATGATTTTGGCAAATATATCTCAGGAATAGTCAGTAAATTATGTGCAGGTAGTTTGTAACAGTCAGTTACTGGTAAATTTATCTTCTGGGGCACAAATATAACCATGTCAGTATTTATAGACATCAAAGGTTAAATGCTGTAGGTGCTGCTATAGGGGAAGAAAACCTTTTCTTTGGTCAAACCAAAGGATTTGCAATGCTGCTTGATGCCAGAGTTCTAAAGGCCGAGTAATAAGTAATGCAATTTCTGGAAGGAAAAACAATTTTGAGTTTTCCGTCTTTAATTCTTTCCATCATGTGCTGCTTAATAACTGGTGACATTTTCTCTAGTGAAATTAGCTAACTGATTCTGATTTTCCTTAATAGAGTAGGAAATAAAATTATCCCTGACTGCCAGAGATCAATTAATTGATTTGTCTGGTTCTGTCAGAAGCAATCCTTCTGCACCTTTTTTTCTTAAAGCTTTTCAAAATCTATTTGACTGAGGAAAAAAAATGAACCCCACAACTGCTGCATTCAGAGGCTGAGTGATATTTGGAGTTTGTGAGGAAACAGAGGGCACAAAGAAGGTGAAATAGTGACTTAGTAGTTGTAGAATTCTGGAAAAGATGTATTATAAAACTAGGACCAAGGTAAGTCACTGGTTACTGATCACAGGGCTGAACCAACTGCTTATCAGTGTTCTCAATCCTCAAATTCCAGGCTGCAATTTGTGAGTGTCTGACACTTATACTGTTGGTTTATGTGCATGAAGGGTGGTGGTGATTAAAAATGAGTGGAAAAATGAAGTCCAGTTTCTCCTAAAAGGAATGCATCATTGCCTGGAGAAAGGATCAGTGGTCTCAGAGCTTACAAAATCCTACAAGAATCAGACCAGGGATCATTAGCACTCAGAGCTGCTGGAAACAAGATCTTCTGACTTAACAGACTAAGCTTTTATGTGGCAAAACATCCCTGTTAAGCACCAGATGGACAGCAGGGCTTCAGTGTACTTAGCCATGAAGTCATTCCTTTAGAGACCAAATGCAGCAGCTCCTTTTCCCAGCAAACTGGGGATCTCAGCAATCCATCAGTGCCTTTCTTGTTAGATGGGTACCTGAAAAATACACATTGTATTCAGAGGTTCAGGCCTTATTTCCCTTATTTCCAGGAGTCTTTGAGGTACAGTGTCAGAATATATGTATATAAATTACAATTTGAAAGTGTAGAACAGAAGTAAATCTTGTTATTTTGTTCATAAAAATATTCGTTTCTTCAGATTTCTCACCTGTAATGAAATACAACTCACTTTTGGACTGTAAATCTATGTCATTTTGAAAATACTTACCTAGTTAATTTATGATGCATGAATTCTCTTTAATAAAAATGAAGAAAAAAAGGGGAAAATAAAAGGAAGAGGGCTTATAAGCATAGTGAGGTGATGGAAGGCATGCCTTTTTGGAATAATAAGTGCTGTCCCTTAGAACAGATGCTTTGACAGAACTGACTTTTTTCTTTCCATGGTGACATATTACCTTCACTTTAATGCAGAATCCAATATTATTAAAAAAAAAAAGAAAAAAACCCCTCAGGAATAAGAAGACAGGGACTATACATGGTCATGCCAGTGATAGCTGAGAACCTACTGCACTGAACTGACAAAGCTGAACTTAATTTAGCACAAATCTAAACTCATGAAATTAGCTGAAGTGCAGGAAGCTAAACATCAGAGTCCTGAAGTGTAGCAAGTGGCAACTTCAGGAGAATCATGGATGATGGATTATTGTCCTGACAGCTGATGAAGACAGTTTTCTCATTGGGTTAATGAGTATAGCCATCTCTGATTTCTAGGCATCCTCTGTCTGCTGAAGAGAGCTGGGATCTCCTGTGACAGTGGTAGGGGGGGAAACATTGAACTAAATGGAGTGGAGCCTAAGAGGTGAGACTGTTCTGCAGGTGAAGAGCAGTGTGTCAGCAAACTCCATGGACTGGTAATTGATTAGTCAGTGGAAAGTAGGGTATTCTTGTACCTGGAAATCAGGTTTCTCCTTCAAATAAGCAATACTTGGGCTTACCCTACCTTAGATCCATCAGGTAGCTGTTCTGTGTCACTTGGTCACCTAAAGACAATAGAGCTAAAGGCCAGCTCCAGCTCTCCTTAGAGGATGGCTAACCAAGGCAATACCACAGAATTGGTACAAATTCAGAAATAAGGGGTTTGGATGGATACTACTCAAGGCCTTGAGATAATGCTTTACATGCTAGCTTGTGATTGTTTTCCACATAAATTCCCCAGCAATCATAAATACAGAGCTAAAACCATGCATGCACAGTGTCAGAGGGAAAATTCTGGACAACACAGTAGTTTAGAACAAACACATGTTGGAGAGCCCAGAAATGTTACAGTAATTTGAGAGCTTCTGAGAACTCCAAATGTCATCTTGCCACTCCTCAACCCATATGGTCCAGCTTCACTGCTCATCCTGCTCCCATTTGGCGCCCGTGTAACACAACAGGAGTTGACTGAGTCACATGTTGAGAAAGAATGTGCTCAGTTTACTTCACCCACCCTTCACACATGGGACAGCAACTGTTTCTTTCTTGGTCATGAAAACTAGAATGATAAAGTCATTAAAGCAATTTACTTAAAACTACACACCGCACAACATTCAGCACACTGGCCTCTGTTCATGGGCACATCAGAGGGGAAAAAAACAGTATATTCTAGGGAATCAATAAATTTACTTCCTAGCTCTCTTTCTGATCCTGGTCTTTTTAGAGTTGTCTTAGGTTTTCCCCACCTGCAGAAAATAAACTGGGACTTAAGAAAGACATTTTGAAGGATCAGTAAACGTTGCAAAGTGATTTCTGATCCAAAGATAAAAGGTGGTGATACTCACAGCGAGAACAGTTTGGTATAGATACCCTGGCATCCAGGTGGAAAGCTTTGTACACACCAGGAAAATGAATAAATCAAAGGTAAGGATACAGACAGAGAAGGCATTCTGCTTGCTCCTGGAAGACAAACATTAAAATATATCATATAGACAGTGCTAGCCAAGAGGAATGTCATGCAAACAGATGGGATTCACTCTCCTAGGAAATAAAATGCAAGCTGTGATGTCAGATTAAAGTCTTGGGCAGAAAAATAGAGTTAAAAAGAAAAGAAAAAACCAAAATGAAGCTTTTGGGATTTAGCCAGCTTTTAATGCTCATCAGCTATTAACATGGAAGACAACTCATTCTATCATCTATAACATTAAAAATTGACTATTATAAGATTTTCTTCAAAGCTCTTGATGTATAATTTGGCACTGCCTTTCCTATTTTTATGAATCCAATTCATAAAATAAAAATATTTCTATAAGCAGTGACCTTACATTTAAAGTATCTTTCCCAAGAGTATCACAGAGTGCCTTTGATTCCCCCCCTAAGTTCTGCTAAGCAAATGTATTAATCTAATGGACTAAATGCATGTCTGTGAGGTGAATTTCTACTTGAACCAACAGACTTTATACAAAAAGTGGTTGCTCTTCATTCATAGGTCTTTTAGAAGTAACTGTGATCTGCACTGTTGCCCTTAGATCTGTTTTACCCTCCATCTCCTTAATGAATTGATGACACAAACTCCATAAATTCTTAGAATATTTGTGTCATTAGGTGCAGCATTGGAAATTGAGCTCCTCCAGGATTAGATGCAGTCATTGAGGAACTGGACACAGTGACATCAAATCTTAAGGCATGGAGCATTCCATACAGCTGAAAAGCAGAACCTAATTTTATTAGCAAACTGCATTTCTCAGTGAAAATCACAATTTAATGATAATCAAGTAAACCTGTTTTGTTCTGTAAGCTAAACAGCCAGGTGAGTTACTGGAGACCACCATGCTGATGATAAATCACTAAAACAGTGTTTGCTACCTGGGCTGAAACTGAGTGCAGGAAGAAGCTGCACAGCTTCTTTGTTGTTTCTGTGCTGAGGAAGACTATGGCCACACTCATCCTAGAGTCAGAGAATCATTCATGCTGGAAGGGAACTTGCCTGATTTCAGCCCAATAGCTACTTAAAGCAGGATCAATTACTGAATTCAGACCACGTTACTCAAGGGCATGTCCAGTCCAGTCTTGAAAACTGCCAAGGATAGAGGTTCTCCAGACTCTGGGCAGCAAATTCCAGAGCTTGAGTATAATCAAATTACTTTTCCCTTTGTAAGGACCAGGTCCAGCTGTTCTCCCAACAGCTTGTCCTGTATTTAAAGACAAGATTTGCTGCTGGTGATCACTCCATGCTTTCCCTAGCAATATGCAGACTGTGTGCCACAGAGCCACAGAATGATTTGGGTTGGAAAGGAGCTTAAACACCATCTAGTTCCACCCCACCTATGCAACAATGTGAAAACACATTCCAAATACAGATAACTTCAGCTGCCTCTGTTAGTTGCTGTTTGCAGAGTGCTTTTGGGAGGAAAAGTACAGAAGGGCTAAAAACACCCGAATCACCCTCATACAGCAACTTGGAGAATAAATTCTCATTCCTTAAAAATTTTTACACAAGGAACACAGTGGGTTTTTTGAAGCATCTCATACTTATTTTATTACCAGACCTTCTCATTCACTAATTTCTGGCACTCTCTTGTTTAGAATAATTACCCTGACACAGCCTGTGCTGATGCTATGTTTATGGCTTGTTCTAGTTAAGATCAGTGCTTTAAAACTGTGTCACTTCAGTTGTTCTTAAGTAATAAAATGTTGCAGCACACACATAAATCCTTTCACAAGCCTGAGGGCTTAGGCTTCCTTCCACTTACAAATACAGAGAGCTGGGTGATTCCCAGCAGCAGACATGTGTCCATCTGTAACTCTCTGAGTTAGGAACTCTCATCAACACCTCAGGTATAGCTGTGTATAAATATAAATCATGTGAGGTGAGATCAAAGCTACTTTCTGACATAATTCACTCAGAAAGTCATCAAAGTAGCAATGTAAATGTCACTTGAACAGAGGTGATATTTGCTCAGAGGAGATCGTATGTAGATGTTAAGGGGCAAAGGTTTAATTTTTGGTCAGCCAAATGCAGTTTTTAGTCCAGTTTGGAGATTCTTTGTTTTGTTGGTTTTTGTTAAATAAGGGCTTGCAAAGAGCACACTTCCCATTCCTCTATCACTGATAAGCAAAAACAAATTGTTTAATAAGTGAATGGAACCAGAATTTAGTATTTTTAAATATATATTTTTTAAACTGTTGTGTATTTAATTTTTTTGGAGCTTTGGGGTACAACCTGCCATGGTTTTCAAAGCAACTGTGAGCATTCAAAGATTAATTGTAAATAGTTCAAGACTTTCTTGTCAAATTGCCTCACTCCAGGAAATATGGTTTTAAAAGAAAGGGGAAGGATGGGTATATAAAGCACAGACATTACCAAAGACTCAACTACAAACTCTATTTAAAACCACTTACATAAACGTGCACATAAACACACCAGGTCACAAGCTTTATTTTAAATCCCCTTCTGTATGACATTTTTGTATGATACTCATCACTCACATCTGAGCAGCCCTCAGTAATGTTAGACGAGGAAAAAAACCCCACACCAGTATTTTCCTCTCACTGTCATTATTTTCAGAGAGGATGCACTGCCTAATGTCAGGAGATGTGGTTCAGCTCTATTTGCCTGTCCCAAGCTTGAAACAATCCTGTCCCTTGGCAATACTGTTCATACACTTCAGTGCACTTTTGAAGGTGCATTTTAATGTAACAGTTCCAAGCTGAAATAAAATATCCAACTGTTGCGATTTGTTGGAATGAGTAGTGAGTTTGGGAAAGTACTTGAGGTGGGCTTGAATGATCTTTTAGCTCATCAACTAATATCTACAAACATGGGAGTAGTAATAATATCTTATAGGATTGGTCCTTATAGGGTACAGTTGCAGATGCTCAGATGTTGTGATAGTAGAAAATACAATTGTGTATGGGAGAGGTTTGTTCTGACTTTCATTTTTCAGATGTCTTTGTATTCAGCTTAAAATATCCCAAAGTCTAATTTTCAGAATGGAAAACTGCACGCAATCTCTTGATCAGATCCTTTTAAAATGGCTTATGCTGGCAACTCAAAACAGTTACTCTTTTTTTCGTCACTTAATCCTTCAGTGTTTCCTTGCTGTATTAATGGTTTTGGAACTGGATACTTTAATTTTATGGATACAATTAAGCTATATGGTGTGTATGCTGCAGACAGGATGCAGTTGAGATGCAATGAAAAAGCTAGTTGTCCTTTGTCCTTGCATTAATGAAGTTCAGTATATTGTCTGGATGGGAAGATCTCTTTTAGCACTTTAATTTCTTAATGTGCTTGCTGCAGCAAAAGTACATTAACAAACATGAATCAATTTCTTCTATCAATCCACGTCCACTTTGTTATGGTGGAGCATTAATTCATTTGTGGGGATAACATCTGCCAATAGAAGGTATTACAAATGAAATGCATCTGAAAAATGAACTGTTGTTTAGTAATCTCTTGTTCCTGTTTGGCTAAGCATGATACATCTTTATAAGGATTGTCTTGCAACAAATGAGAAGTCAGTTTATAATGTGACTGGAGTGATGTCTGCAACCAAAACCCACCACAAATACTGAGAAAGCTGTGGATTTTTAACTTATTTTTTAATTTTTTTGATGACCAGTTTAAAGTAATCTCTTCAGTTTAGATATTTCCAGGACTCACATGTCCTTCTCACAAGATAAACTTTGTGAAACAGTGGAAAGGGATAAGTTAATGCAGTAGGCCAACTGGAACTTGAGAAAAGTGACTGGGTGTGAAGATTCTCAGATAACAGCAGCCCTGGGTAGTTCAATCACTTAAAACTTTATAAAGTATAAAGGAGAAAGGCAAAATCATAGAATAGTTTGGGCTTGGGACCTTAAATCTCATATTTTTCCAACTCCTATACCATGGGAAGGGACACCTTCCACTATCCCAGGTTGCTCAGAGCCCCATCCAACCTGGCCTTGGACACTGCCAGGGATAGGGCATCCACAACTTCTCTGGGCAGCCTGTGCTATGGCTTCACCACCCTCTGAGTAAAGAATTTCTTTGTAATACCTAATTTAACCTCTCCTCTTCTGTTCAAAATCCCATATCCTGCCACTATCTGGTGGTGTATAAAATCCCTCACTCTTATAAGCCCCCATTCGACACTGGAAGGCTGCAATGGGGTCTCCTGGAGCCTTCTCTTCTCAAGGCTCAACAATTTCTATTCTGTCATCTTGCCAGTAAAAAGTCATTAAAATTTTCCCGTTCTCAGCTCCTAATGCTTCTCTCCTTGGACACAATGCTGGATTATTCTTGACCTGTTGCTCTGTTCCAGGACTCTGCAGAGCTTAGTTGATGGTCAAGCCTCTTAGGATAGTCCAATCCCAAGATTAGCCTGGGGTCAGATTAACATCCTTTATTTTTCAAGATTCTCTGGTAGCCAAATCAGCAAGCTACAAAATCCACTGAATTCAGACACTGAAAGTCCTGCAAAAATTATGGTTGGAAGAGAAAATGTTAAAGGGAGACTTTAAGGTAGATGGCAAATCCATAAATGACCTGGATGACCAGATTGACTGAACCCTCACCATGTTCCCTGAGGACTCCAAGCTGGAGGTGAAGTGGACATGTCAAGAGAGAGAGATGTCTTACAGAGAGACCTGGTCAGGCTGGAACAGCAAGCAACAGCAGCTGTGTGAAGCTCAGCAAACACAAGTGCAGGGTCCTAGACCTGGGATGACGTAACCAAAAATCGAATCTCTGAGAAATGAAAGAAGGAAATCTCTTCTGACTGAAGGTTTCATCTCCCTAGAGAGGAGAAGGCTCAGGGGGAATCTCATCACAGTATTCCAGTAAGTATTCCAGGGTAAATACAAAGAAGACACTGTCTTCACGAGGAGCCACCTGGAGAAGACAAAGGGAAATTTAGATCAGAAAAAAATTCATCCTTGTATAAGAAAAAAAGTTTTTACAGTGAGAATAACTGTTCATTGGAACAACCTCAGGGGTTGGGTCATTGTAGAGTCCCCATCTCTGGAGGATTTCTGTATGTGGCTGGTCTAGACAAGGTTTCTGGATGATCTCCTCCTGGCTTCCATTCCCATGAAAGGCTGAACTGGATTATCCTTTGAGGTCACTTCCATTCTAGGCTATTCTGTGATTCTGTGACTCTGTGAAGCGTATTTTTTCATGGATCCTGATGGAAGGCAAATGTGGGTTTCACTTCTAGCAGTTTTGGAAATAAGCCCCCTCATAACAAGAGCAGATTTGCAAACAACTTGGAGGCTTTACTGATGCAAAGATAAGTGGCTGCAAACTCTCGGTGTTTCCAGAATTTGGTGGCAGCTCAGGTAGACACATCATAATTTGTCTCTACTGCTGTGTTGTTCAGTACTTCTCTGATTGTATTTTTTCTTCTGTGAATAATTTCTTCTGGTAGAAAATTTCTGAAACACAAGGTTTTGTGAATTCTTACTTTATTACTATTAATATTTTTAGGATTAGCTCAAAAATGAGATCAGAGCTTGAGCAGAGGGGACAGTTTCATAATACAATTGGGAATGAAAACTCTTTTCACCTCTCTGTATAGATTTTCTGTAATGGACTGAAGATTCATATTGACAACAATATTGTGAAGAGGTTTCACTGTAGTTGTTAGTGCTGAATCTATTCAGATTGAGCTGTCAGGCTTGTGCCAGCACTGAGTGTACTTTTAGAAGAGAGTATTCATCCTTCTTGGTAGAGGGGGAAATGTCCCTTCAGTGCTGCCAACACTTCAATGAGAAATACAGGCGAATTTTGGTAAGATCCCACATTTAGCAGTTTTGTTTCTGTGGAGTGAGTGGGTAGACATAGAGATGACCCGTTTCTTGAGAAAGGTTAGGAAAGAAAATGTTAAAGCTGACATAGTATTATGAACCTGTCTCTTCAAACAGTTTGTTGGAAAAGGAAAGCTGAAGGGTCACTGTGATGAGGGGGGTCAGGTGTCCCTGTGCAGGCACTGGGAGCAGGGAAAGCAGGGAGGGGTCTGGGGGGAGAGGCTGGGGCTGCACCACACTGGACACAGACAATCCCAGGGGCAAGGAGCTGGAGGAGCTGGGAATGAAGGAGTGAGGCTGAGACTGGGAAAAAGGCAGGAAAAGGAATCAGGAATCAAAGGGTGTGACTGTCTGAGCTTCAAAAAAAAGAGTCATTCCAGGGAAAATGTTTTCTTTTTCTTTATCATCAGCCTACGCTGCTTTTAAATATAAATAAATATTTTTTTCCCAAATCATGTCTGTTTTGCCTGTGATGGTAAGTGGCAAGTGCTCTCCCTGTCTTTATCTTGAGCCAAGAACATTTTTTGTTTTCCTTTCTCCCACTGTTCTTTCAAAGCAGGGGAGTGAGGAAGCTGATGGAGGTCAACCCACAGCACCCAGGTCTATCTCAGGTGTATGTTCTCTGACCAGAGCTGAGTGATGGTGGAAGCATTGTGCTTTTCCTGCATCTCTTCCTGTCACTTCAGCTGTAATATCTCCTTGTTTTTACTGATCAAATTATCTCTACATTGTTCTATTTGTTCTAATAAGCCTGCAATCTCTGTTTTGTCACTAGTGCTTCCTGTTCTGCCTCCAACGGCTACTTCAGCACTTGATCAGAGATGCCTTCTGTAGGTAGCCATGCCTTGTATCATCCAATTTAAACTGTAAAGCAGACATCTGAATCTGGTTATTGTACTGTTGCTGTCATAATCTTTCTTCATTTTCTTTTCATTTTCTTACTACTTTTTTAATTCTTTGTAGTTGTTGTTCCAACCAGCTTACAGTCTCGAAGACCTCATTACTTCTATTCTCCAGGTCTTGCATCTGTGCTACCAGTTTCTCTATTTCTTTGTCAGAGGCTGTAAATTCTTGATGGTTTTGTTCCTTTCCTAATAAAAACTTAGTGTATTAATCCATCTTCTATTTTATTTCTGCTTGCAAAAATTCTGCCTCATATTCTTTATGCATTCCAGAAGTCTTTGATGTTACTCCTAAGTTTTAACTGTTCTTCCAATTCCTTAATTTCTTGCACCCCATTAAATTTTCCTTTTTACAGCTTGCTTATCCATCAATTGCCACTGTTTTTCAAGCTATTTTTCAAAGACTGGAATTTGCTTTCTTAGATATGCAGGCTCCAATAATTACTCATCTAAGTCCTGGTTTCTATGCAGTTGTTCTCCATGTTCTACATCCTATTTTATGCAAGCTGAAACGGTCCTTTCCTGCCTGACGCTGCAGCTCTAATTTGTCCTTTGGCAAAAATTCTACTTCCAGTCCTAGAAAGTAATTATAACAGAAGCAGAGGTGTTACAGTTTTGTGGCACATCACTTTCTTTTCTTATAGAGTTGTACAGGATGTGTGAAACATCAAAAAACTGAAGTTTTGTACAAACATGTATTTTTTGCTCCACGTTCTAATCTGAGACTGAAGAATGTCCACATTTCCTAGCTGTTGTTTGAGTGGAGTTTTTTTCTGATTCTGTACTAGGATCTTTAGTCTTTTAGAATAGGAAATGTTGCTTTTTTGTTTGTTTTTCTATTTCTTTATTTGCAACCTGTATGACACAGTCATGTTTTAATCTGTTTACATCTCATAGGGGCTGCCCTCATAAATAAAGCTGTCTGTCTGAATTAAGAACCTCATTTTGAGAAGAAATAGCCTGTTGAAATCCCTTTCTCTTTAACAGGAGAAAATTGAGTTGTGATGACTTCTAGGAATCAGGTTTCAAAAGAGAACAGGATCAAATTCTTCTCTGAAACCCACCTGAGACATCCTAGGGAATGGCTGTCGGCTTTCAAGGAGTGTCTGGATGATGCTCTCAGTCATGTGGTTTAGTTTTAGTTAGTCCTGTGAGAAGCAGAGACTTGGACTCAATGACTGCTTGGACCCAATGATGGGTCCCTTCCAATTTGAGATATTCTGTGATTCTGTGACTTCAATGAGAAAGCATACTCCCCTCAAAACACCCCAGAACAAAAAAAAGGTGCACTTCAGCAGAAACCACTTACGCAGTGTACCTCTGAAATAAATTTCTGTTTTCTGACCTTAAGAATTGAACTTCACCCAGAGTGAAATGCTGAATTTTGTATTTCTCTTTGCTGTGGTGCTAATCAGCCACCCCGGGCTCAGTTTCATGCAGCTCTGCATTCCCTTGGGAATGTGCTGTGTGCTATTGACAGATGCTCCCACCTTGCACCTGCTGATGCACGTGAGCTGAGCAAAGACCTCATGTGTTGGATCAGTGCTGTGAAGCAGGGCCTGTAACCCCAAATTGCTTTAGGAGAGAGGTGGCAGTGAGTGTGAATTCCCCTTGGGCTCCTGTAAATGTCAGGCCTTAGTGGAGGCACTTTCCAGCTGCAGTCTGGTAATGCAGCTCCTCTCCTGTTCTGCCAGCCAGCAGTGACTGACATTGAGTCCAGTGGTGGCAGATCAGTGACAGAGCAATGTCTGTCTGGGATCATGGACCAGGAAACCACCCTGCAACTGTGGGAGGTACAGACACAGCCATGAGACAAAATGAGTCTGAGACCACACAACCTGACCTTTCTGCACGGCTTTGTTCCACCACAGGAAGTGTTCAGCCTGGATAAGACTTCCTGATATTTGAGCTGACAAATAAAGTGACAGCATAATTTAGGGATCTGCTGGATGGACTAAGTAACGTGACTCGTCCTGGGATCATGATTCACTCTGTGTCAGGTCACACTGCATCTCCACTATGTTCACTTCCCTAAACTTCCTTCTTTTGGAAACTAGTTCAGGGTCAATGTGTAGATGTCTTGGGGTGACTCAGCTTTTGTATTCATTTGGGATTAGACAATTACCTGGCTGTGAATAAAGTGAAAGTCTCTCCCTGGTATGCTGGATTAGACATTGTGTCCCCAGTATTTTGCATCTTTGTTTCAAGGTCACTTTGGCTTGGTCACAACCTCCTGAGAAGTTCTGAGATATGAAAACAAACAAACAAACAAACAACATTTTTGAAGCAACAGCTTCTGAGAAGTCATTTCATGCCCATCATTTTCATTTTTTCTACTGTTTCCAGGAGTGAGATACAAAACAAAATGTAAATAACCACATCTCCAAACCTGTTTATCCATTTCACTCTGCAAGCATTACAGAAGCACTTTAGAAATCTCATGAGACGTGATTTGCCTTATTCTACTGAAAAAAGGGATGTAATATAAAGGTTTGAATTGATCTCCAGGAATATTCAGCTTATTTAATACCTATTAAATGATTTTTATAGTCTCTTAATTGCACCCAGAACAGGTGAGGGTTAATACTCTCTCTCAGATAATCAGAGTGTAAGTTTTTCCAGGTGCTTGAGTTAGAAGAGCACAAAATCTCTCACCTTTAGCTCTTCATATAAGAACAGATTGGAAAAGGTTACTACTTGACTATGAGACTAAATTAAACTATGTTTTCAAGGTTTCCTTTGCTTTTGAGACAAGAATATAAGTGCTCATATCCTTATTGGGGTCCTAATTTTTCTGCCCTTTCCTTTCACTGCCTTTCTTTTCCAACAATAAAGCACATTTCTATCGTTTTATTCTTTGTTCACCATTCTACTGCCCACTCCTCTTCATCCCTACTTTGCTATGATGACTGAAAGGGAAGTAAAGGGCAAACTGCTTTAACAGTATGAATATGGGACTAAATAAAAGACAGCACTGCTACCTTGATGAGCATAAAAGGGCAAGAGCCCCTGAGGTGAGTATAAAAGGAGATGTAGAGAGCGCTGTTTGGTGTAATTGTCAGAGAACTGCAGGGCTTCATGGGCTGGAGATTTTATGGCTTGTGGGATTGCAAGTTTCTGCAGAGGAGAGAGCATCTGATGAAACTACAAGAAGCTGGACGTATAAAAACTATAAAAGTTGTGGCTTTCTTGGATCCAAATGAAATTCTTGCCTGAAAAGCATTGAGTGCCAAGTGTAGGCTCTCCTTCACTGAAGTACTTCTGGGGACACTAGAGCTCATCTGCCAGAAGCTGGGTATATTTTTTTTCCGTGTTATACCCAGAGCACTCAGCTCTTCCAGTCCTAAATCCTGGACTCAGGACATAAGTATCCGTGTTTGCTCCTGGGATATGCTGAGCACCTTCTGAAGATATTGAGAACCCTTGTGTACTCTTTGCTTGGATGGGAAGGAATCACACCTCAGGCCTGCAGATCTAGGCAGTACATGGTTTTAAATCAGGATTTTGTATCATAATAAAAAATAAAAAGAGGGTTGCCATTAATTTACAGTTGAACGATTTCATCTTGCCTGCCTGATGTAGACTCCTGGTAGGTGAAAATGTTCTTTCATGGACCCACTATGTCTTACTGAGAGAAAAGTACATTACTTACTGCAAGGAGGGTATGGCTTGCCCTCCTCACACAATTAATTTCAGACCTACTTTCATCAAAAATTAAAGAGCCTGAGAATAAAACTAGGATGAGAATCATAGAAACTTGATGTGGTAAATGGCTGTGGAGTCTGGCTTGTAGTGCTGCAGCTGTGTTTGACTGACCTGCCCTGGCACAGCAGCTCTGGGCATCACAGAGGGAGCTGCCAGACAGACCTGGCACCTTGTTCAGTGCGTGTGTAAGACTGAGGGTTGAGAAAAGCCTTCCTCTCCTACCTCTAATAGACTCCTAAGTGAGTGTGAGATTCCCTGGGCTGTCTGAGGTGTTCTTCCTATTGCTAAAAAGATGAGAAGAAAATGCTGATAGTGGGAATGGTGATGACTTCTGTAAACAACCAGCTCCTGCCTGCTGCTAGCTCCTGTGTCTCGCACTCACTCCTTTTATTCTGGGCTGTTCTAGAGCCTGCCAGAAGCCTGAGGTAGAGTTAGATCAGAAAAGCTTATTGAAGTAATATTTAATTAAAAAATGTCTGTATTTTTTAGATGTGTCTGAAACTTTTTGTAGTTTTATTGTAGGGCATTGAGGAATCATGCACATGGTATTGCACATTGTATTTGCTTATATAGCAACGTGGTAATTTTTCTCACATGTTCCACAGTCTGATTTATCTGTCTGTTTTCAGTCTTAGGTGTAAAATTACCACCTTTTCCCATGCTCTCCTATTTGAATACCTAAAGAAACCACACAATATTCATGTATCAAATAGGGATGGATTTACACAGTGCACTTCTGTGTGACTCATGCACTTTAGAAATCCATGAGATATTGTTGACTCTGTTAGATATGTAACTTAAAGCATTATCACAAACAAGGAAAATTCTCCACTGTTTTATACAAACTTACAGAATTGTTTCTGGCTACACCTCTGGTTTGTTTCACTGAAGGGAAAGAAGAAATAAAAAGGGACTACTTGTCTCCTGGGCTTTCTCCCTGTGCCTCCACAATGGGTATTGCTTTTTACTTTTCACTTTTTCACCAGGAAGCTAACTAGCTAGGAAACTTTATTTTTAAGTTTTGGTCTCCATTTTTTTTTTTTTTTTGATGGAAAGCAATAGTGTGTTTGGCAGATTACAGATTACTGTGTTTTTCCGGCAATCAGCCTGTATGGTCACAGATGTTTACTCTGTCCTGCATAAGCTTCTGGAATATCTATGAGGAAGCCCTCAGATGGTAACACACTCGGCAATCCTCTGCTGGGGATCAGCAACACAGGACAGAAAGGTCTCTTAATGTTTCTAGAGGGAGAATGTGGGGTTTTTTACATCTGAAGGCCTTGAGTTCAAAGCCCATGACGTTAAGTCTTGCAATGAGATTTGAGCTCTCTTCTCTTGCTGTTTTCATAAAGAAATCCATCTTTTTCCTTGCCTGTAAGGCTTTTTCTCACTGACTTCCAAAACAGTGTGCTGCAGTACTTGGCTGCCTGGAAGCAGTAATTCAGTGAAGGAGATTTGCTGGTAGGGGTTCCTGGAGAACAACTCCAGCACTGGTCAGAGCAGCAGCTCCAACTCCAGGCTGACTCATCAGGCTCAGCTCACAGCTCATTTGTTTGCTGTATGCATTAGCTTAAGAGTTGTTTATTTAAACACAGCCTAACCTGGGATGAAATTTTAAGCCTTGTAGCTGTTCAGGTGTAATTCAAAGCAGGTGGGAGCTTTTCAGTTCTGAACTTGTCTGGCTCCTATGGCACTGTTATTGAGCCACAAGAGTTTTGATTTCCATGCAGGAATGATCAGGGAGGAGCAGTCTGGTCTGTTAGTGCTCCTGGTGAGAGTGATCTTGTTTGGTGGTGTGATGCATCAGTATTATCTTAAAAATTGCCCCTCTCAAACAAGTCAACCCTTCTTAACCTGGGTTTTACAGTGTCATTGCAAGCCAATTGCAGGAGAGGACAAGTAGGCAGCAACTTGCAGGACTAGATGAGAGCTGAGATACTGTGGTATTAATCTGAGAGAAGGAAGGAAAGGAAGAACAGAGTCAAAAACATTATTAACAGGGCTGGTACCACCCTCCACTCTGTTGGTTTTGATGTAAACCCTCTAGAATTAGGTACTGTCCTGTGGTATGACCACCAGAGATGTGATGTCTTATCTGTAGCAAAACCATTTTATTACTCTAACATTAGGAGAGGAGGTGTGAGCACCTCAGTGTCAAGAGACTGAGAGGTGCCAGCAGCTCTGGCCCATGAGGGAAGGCAAGGCCAGGGAGTGTCACCCAGCACATCTGTTAGTGCAGCCAGGCTCCTGTGAGTCAGTGCAGGTCAGCAGGGCTTAACATGTATCCAGCCACAGGAAAACAAAGAAGCAACTCAAATTACTTAATTTTAAAGATTAGAAATTCACAAATAGTCAGTGAAGGTGGAGATGGCAAATTCACTGCTAGTAGGGTGACCCATGCACTTTATATTGTAAGAGAGAAGGAAATTGGAGTAGTATGCACTGCCTGCATAAATAACATTGTCCTGCAAATAAAAAGGATCCATGTCCTATAAATCATTTGGAAATTTACTGAGCTTCCCCTAAAAACAAATTGGCTTTTTCATTCCTGCTTCTGTTAGGAGCCCTTTTGATTATTTTTTTTTTAAAACAGTCTTGTTCCTTTGCCAGCCACAGTTTTTACATCTAAGCTGGATTTATTCACGGGTAGTTTATGTGTTTGTTCTTGTGCCAATGTTGTACTTTCTTGTACCTCAGTCTTCTTCCTTCCTGATTACTTTCCTCCCAATATATTTATAGATGGAGAGATGATCTGATTGCTCTGTTTTGCTGCGTTAAGTGTACCAAGTTCCTTTAGGTCTTAAAATCCTGATCTTGCCTTCACAGTGCCTGTACCACATTAGCTGGCAATTTTCCATGCTCTCCCTACTTTACTGAAGTCTAAATAAGCTTTTCTGCACTGCTCCTCCCTTTAAAAAGGGAAGAAACAACACACCACAAACCAGATGTTTACTCAAAAAGAGGCACTGCCTAGCCTAACTCTAATGAGCCAGACTCAGCCTAATTGCAGTAAAACAGGAATTGTACTGTAGTTTTTCATTTATTCCCTAATTATTCTTTTCCTTAAAATCTGCTGTAAAGCCTCATGTATTTCTGGGGACACACTCAGGGGGCCAAGTGATATCCATTCCACTCCCTTTGCAAAATGACTGTTCAGCTTCTGCTCTTCACCAGCCCTTCTGTAATTTAATGGATTTCTTGGATTTGTTGTAAATCTGTATTACCAAGTGTCCAACTCACATGCCACTCCTACCAAGGTTCTCTAAGAGAAATGGCTTGTTATTTCTGGAGGCAATATCTCATTTATCATTACTGTAAGCACCATATCACTACCAGGTAGTTCCTTCTCACACAGTTGTGGTGAGGGAACTCCTGTAACTATTTTCGTGGCCTTTGCAATGTCTCCGTCTGATTCTTTGGTATTAAGTACAGATTTTTATGTCCACATCATGTTCTGTTCTTTGTAGTTTTTATGTTCATGCTTCACATAAGTTTGGAGAGTGTCACTCAGCTGGCAAGAGATAAAGTTGTCTGTAGGATTTCTCCCAAGCCTGAAATTCAGAGAGCAGCTACTTAGACAAAGAGGGAGAAGCTGTGTCCCTGCAATTGCCTGCTCCCAAGCAGCATCTGACCCTCAAGGCTCTGCTGCTGCAGTGTCATCACAGCTAATGTTCCTCTCAGGTGAGAACAGATTATGCAGACTCTAGGAGAGTTCAGGAGACAAAACTGATCCCTCTTTATGTTGAGGAGATTGGAAGAGTCTGGTGAGGATGACCAGACTGTGAAGCTACTCCTTGATGAGAGTATTTAGAGTCAGCTGGAGATTATTCACTTGTTTTGAGGAAATGCAGGCACACTGTATGGTCAGGTGTACCTGTTGCTTGTCAGCATTATTTGTGTCATTTATAGTCCAGAGTGCCTCAATGGAGCACATGAGGGCTCTTAGCACCCAAAAAAACCATTTTCCTTCTGCCATCCTATTAGAATCATGGAATGGTTTGGGGTAGAAGGGATCTTAAATACCATCTTGTTCCAGCCCCTTGCCAGGGAAGGAACACCTTCCACTAGACCAGGTTGTTCAGGGCCACATCCAGCTTGGCCTTGAACAATTCCAGGGATGAAGCATCCACAGCTTTTCTGGGCAACCTGTGCCAGGGCCTCAACACCCTCACAGTAAAGAATTTCTTTCTTATATCCAATTGAAATCTACTTTGTTCTAGTTTGAAGCCATTCCTCCTTTTCTTTTCCCTTAGCAGGGACTGAGGGCAGTATTCAAACATCTAACAGTGTGGGTTTTCTTGTAGAGGCATTGACTAAAGTGTTTTATTTGTGCTCATATTAACAGAACTTGGTTTTCTATGTTGGTCTCAGCGTCACTCAGACTGGCACAATAAAGAGGTGTGGGACTGTGGGATGGGGAAGTGGAGACGTATCTGTGTTTGCTGCTGAAGAAATTGTGTGGGACTCTGCATCTTGCAATGTATTTTATAACATATTTGATTTCCTGTATTTTGATCAGGAAAATCCTTCTCACAATGCACAAGCTATTATGAGTAACATCCAGCTTCACAGTGGGGGAGCAAGAACCTTTATATTTTTGCTTTTGCTTGGTTATAAAGGCACTGTTTGGCAATTCCTCCCTGCTTACAAAGGCTTAGATGAAGCTCTGAGGAGAAATGGATAGTGTTTGCCTGTCTAATGATTTAAATATTGATATGTGGCTTAAAAATAGGAAAAAAAAACCAAAGAAACAAAAAAACCCAAAAAAACCCCAACAACCAGCAACCATACAACAGGTAATGGGTTTTATTCAGTTTACTGTATGGAGGTTGCTTATTTTTACTGGACAACAAGCATTCTTGTGAAACTCAAATAAGGATGTCCTTGGGTTTTTCTGGCCATCCAAGGGGAAGCTGTTCTTTGCTTATATACTGATTGTGATATTTATCTCCTTTATTTACCTCCCCTGGAGCTGTTGTTAATATTTTGCCTGAAATTGTGACTGAAAATATTTTCAGGAAATTTTTTTTTTTTTTTGAAAATTATGAGCACTGGTATTTTTATGTAATTTTTAATTCAATCTACCAATTTGAGCCTTTAATATTTTCACTGTCCAGTGTGTTCTTTCCCATGAATGTCACTGAGGTGTTGGGGGGATCTGAGGTCCTCTACATCTCTGTCCTCTGCTATTAATCCAACTGAGCACCACTGTCACTAGCTCAAGGTGCAAGTCTTTGCAATGAACTCATATACACAGCTGAACCAATAACAGGATCTTTAGAAGCCTCTTGCATCTTCTGACTGGAAGACCATTCCCTAAAGTCTTTTTTTAGGAAGAATTATCAAATTCCATGATGATTTATACCAATACTGCCTGATGTCATTGCATTATGAAGGCCAGACCTTTTGGCATTAGGTGGCAAACAATATGCAATAAATCATTTATTAATAACTGTTTGTTGCCATTCTTTTTATTAAGAACTAAAACATGCTTGGCCACCTAAAAATTATGAGTTGCGTTTTTGGCTGCAATCCTTAACAGTGCAGATCTTGCCAGTCTCTGGATTCTCTTCATAGCTGGACCTTTGGCCTCAGAGTTTGACCTTAGTCTGAGAGTTCCTTAGGTTTCTATGACTTTGCTATGCATTTTTTACTTTGACCAGTTCAGTTTGTGTGGGTACACAGGAAGATAACTATTTGTGACCCCTATAATACCTCTGCCATCCAAATGAATTTACCAAAATTTAGGGGATGAATAGGGAAATGTTTAAATAAGATAAAGACCTTTATCTTTTATGTCCCTGCACCCACCTAGTCCATTTGGCAAAGGACATAAGGTTGGAACTATCCTTGTTCTGAAGTCACCAGTACTGAGGTATCTTCATGCATTTCTGATATCCAAGGCAGTGCTGTCTGTGCACTGAGGAAATAAAGGTCTGCCCAGCATCCTCTCAGGAGCTGAAGGTCTGAGTCTTCTGAGAGTTTTGACTGCATGGCTGTCATTGCCCCAGAAAGGTTTTGGATGCCCCACCCCTGGAAGTGTCCAAGGCCAGGTTGGATGGAACTCTGAGGAACTCAGTGTAGTGGAAGGTGTCACTGCCATGACAGGGGGTGGAATGAGAAGGGCTTTAAGGTCCCTTCCAACCCAAACCATTCCATTATTCTATGATTCCATTACATGGAAGTGTCACCCTGGGCACCTCTGTATAATCTCCCCAGCTTTAGGTGGCTTAATCAGAAGCACCAGCCAAGCCACTGGAAATCAGTTTCCCAGTGGAAATACTTAGGGCTGCTTGGGATGTTTCTGAACATGAGACACACAGTGAGGGAAGGCTGACATTATCATAGTGTGGTAGTAGGTACCCAGTTAGATAGTCCCTGAAGGAACTGCAGCCTGAGGAAGCATCTTCACTGGAGCAGGGAATACGTGAAGAGGAGGGAGCAGTTGAGAGGTTCTTTTATGGACAGACACGAACTCCCATCCCCATCCCCCTGAGCTCCTTGGGAGGAGAGGAGTCTGGAAGAGTGAAGCCAAGCCCAGGAGAAGGCAGTGGGCTGGAGAGAGGTTTTATTTTAATGTCTGAGTTTGTTTCTTACTACCAAATTGTGAATAAATTAAATTAATTTTCCCGAAGTTGAATCAATTTGCCAGTGGCAGTAACTGGTAAGCGATTTCCCTGTCTTTATCCCATCCTATTTTTCATCCTCTTTTCTCTTGCTGTTCTGCTGATGAGGGGGAGGAAGAGAGCATGTGGTTGGGAATTTGGCTGTTAGCCAAAGATAACCCACCACAATTTTGAGCAGCAAAAATCTGAAAAGAAGTGTCCAGACAGTTATAGAATATTATTCTTTGGAAGTGATCTAGAGGAATGGGCACATGGTAAATCTTTAATATCTCCATATGGAGGAGCATCCTGTTACACTAATGTGTAACACCACTTTAACACCCTGTTACTCTTATTTGGAAGTCATTAGACTTTATCAGTAGTATACACAGGGTATTTTTGTCAATTAAAAGATTGCATTGCATTAAAATATAATGAAAATTCAAAGGGCCCTGAGGGTAATTCTTGTATTTGCTTTGGAAAAAATCAGGATCAATACCATCAATTAAAAACTCCTGCACAGTGCAAGAACAGCATAAGAGAGAAAAAGATCAGGTAGCTTAGATTTGGTTGCTGTTATGTTTAACTAGATACTGTGATTCAGAATATAAGCTGTTTTTATTTTCTATTCTGAAAACTAAAATGTAAACAGAGAGTTTTCATGCCTAAGCTCTTGACTGAAACAGACACCTAGAAATGTTAAAGGCTGTGCTGGAATTATATCCCAGTTGGGAAGGAGCTGCCAGTTGGAGCAGGTAGAGTAATGTGTGCTTTCAGCTGTGAAGGACATGGAACAATTGCCTCTGGAGTGGTGCTTTTTTTGTTTTTTGTTTTTTCTCTATCAAACTCCTTTTTTTTCCCAGTTTTTAACCTCAGACAGACAGATCTAGTTCATTCGTTATTACACACCTAGCAAAGTTTTAATTGGTAAGTGTAGCCTGTGTGAGATGTTGTTCATACACGAGTCCACAAAAAATTTGGTGTTTTCATTAGTTATAGTGATGCCTTAGGTTTTAGCTTTTATATTTTTCAGATCCTGTGCTGCCTAGTATGTAACTCTGAAACTTCATATACCTGTTAGCTGCGGTTCTCATATTTTGGTTAGACATAACAAACCCTCTCTGCGCCTGAACTCAAGGACACCTTGTTGTCCCAGGCCCTGAAATAAGGAAACTGAGCCTTTGGACAGGAGGAGCAAACTTGGGGTGATTACATCATTACTTGAAATTATAATTGGACAATTGACCCTAGTATACAAATGGACCAAAATTTTAAAAGTGTGAAAGATCCATGACCCAGTGTCCATCTTGGGTGTAGCCTCTTGACTGCCCAGGGTGTACCTCCGAAGGCCCTTCAAATAAATACCTGCTTTTATTCTCTTAATCTTGTCAAGCCTCTGTTTTCAGATAGCCACTTCAAGGCATCTATAGAATGGTTTCGATTGGAAGAGACTTTTGCATTTAGAGGCTGGCACAAAAATTGGGCGAAACCTATCTCTGTATACTAGTGGGTTAGAGGAATTTATAAACAAAGAGACCAAAGGAGGGAAAATTCAGAAATAGGGAGACGCACTAACATGGTGTTACAGCGGGTCAGTGGGAGGTCTGCAAAGAGGTGGAGGTATCCTGAGATACAGTGTCCTGGATTGGATACTGTACTGAACACGCCTGCATATTTCTCATCCATGGAAGCGATGATGAAGGAAAAGTAGGATGAGTTTTTTCCTCTGTTTAGACTGAGCTCATGTTTTGGGCACTGGAATAGGCTCCCAGGCAAATGGTCACAGCACCAAGCCTCCTGGAGTTCAGGAAGTGTTTGGACAGACAACGCTCCCAGACACATAGTGGGGTTTTTGGGGTGTCCTGTGTAGGGTCAGAAGTTGGACTTGATGATCCTTTTGGGTCTCTTCCAACTCAGGATATTTTCTGTCTAATTTAAACCAGTGAAATTGCTGATGTTTTCTTTTTCTGTCTTCCTTCATCTAATGCAGGGATCCCCTATGGGATAGCAAACAACCAGAATATGGCTGGTTTAGAGATGATTAACAGAATCACAGAATGGAAGGGACCACAGTGGGCCATCTGATCCAACCTCCCTGCTCATACAGGGTCACCCCCAAGCACATGGCACAGGATTGTGTCCAGACAGTTCTGGAATATCTCCAGTGAGGGAGACTCCACAAGTTCTCTGAGCAAATGATTAACGCAAACAATTTCTTGATAAGGTAGACTCGACATGGAACAGCAGAATGATAACTACTGTGTATAATTTGAATGCTCCTAGATGTGAGATTAGCACTTTTGTTATCTTTTCACTAACATTTCCTTTTTTTTTTTTCTTTTGTTTTGTATTAATTTTTTGTCACTCCTTGTCTGATCTTGCTGCTTTTTTATCATAGATGTTTCTCTACGTTTCTTCCTTACAGGAGGCCAAGTGCTTTTTACAATTCTTCCTCATTATTCACTCACCTACCTGGTGTAAAATAGAAGGGGGCAGATTAAACCCACTTTAATTAAAGCTAAAAAGCAGAAGAAAAGATCCTGAGCATGCCTGTTCTTGTGAGCACTTTTGAGTTCAGATGCCCAGGATGTGCTCTCACAGAATTTTAGGTTGGATCAAGAGATCACTTCTCTAACAATGTGTAATTTTTCATCCTTTCTCTCCAGGTATTACCAGATAAGAGCTGGACTGAAGATCCCATCCAGGATTCCCCACAGGCTGTTTGCTACTCTTGCAGGACAGACAGGTAAGCAGGTCCCAGAGAAATGGGATGTGACTGCAGGTGGGGTAGGATGGAGAAGGAGAGTCTGCATGGGGAACAGGTGAGATGGGATTGGGATCCACACCTGGTTTTCCCTAATGATCAGTAGTTGTTCATCTCTGTTCTGGAAAGGATTTGTGTCTGGTATTGGGTTTGTGTCTGTCAGAAAAGCAGAGGAAATTCTCACCCTCTTATCTGAAAGCATCTCTCTTATATGTGGCTCCTTGCTGACAATTTTTAAGTTTAAAGTTATGTTATATATGTAAGGTTCTCTTTTTTTTTTTTTTTTTCTTAATACATAAGAAAAGAATATATTGTTCAAATTGGAAGTCTGGTTCAATTAAAATGCAAAATTATTAGACAAGTTTTATAAAACACAAATAGTTATACCAAAATCTGAGGAAATCACCTAAAAAAAAATCCCAAACTCAAATGCTGAAAAAATAAATTTCCTTGGAAAATCAATGAATATATAAATAATTTAATCTAGGTTTGGAAAAACGTTGTGAAAAATTCTCATGGAAGAAACAAATTTATTTTGGAACATATTCCAGTGTAATTTGCCCTTGGCATATGCAGAATCCCCTGGAGTTACTTTGATCTCTGGAAATGTCCTCGAATTACAGCAGTTTCTGGCATAAGTAGTCTTATATTAATGAAATAACCTCCTTTGAGGACAGCTAGAATTTTATTTTCTTGGAGCAAAAACCACTCAATAACAAACAATAAAAAAGCCAAACTACTCCTGTTTGGAAGAAACTGTTTTATAGTTGCTTTTTTTTCCAGAAAAAATTTTCTTCTCCCTCATACACCTTCTTCATTAAGATAATTTGAAGATTCTTTCACATCTTCTAGAAACAATTCACGTAGACACATGGGCAGGGGAGAAGCGAGGCTGGCAGTGCAGTTACAGGATTAGCAGTTGACTTTCATAGTGCTAATGCAATCCAGACTGGGATCTAATAGCTTTATAGGGCTAACATCAAGACAAGGGATATTTAAGCCATTAAGGCTTTAAACAGTTTCTCCTTGGCTATCTTTGCAAGTACTTCCTAATTGATTTCATAGATCTGCAAGAGAGCATTATTTAATGGGACTGAACTTAAAAGTGCACAGGCCATAATGTGGGGCTTTTTTCATGCCACTGATGTCTCTGAGTTTGTGGATGGCTGGAATAGGGCTAATTAAATTGCTGTGCATGTTTCAGTAAGAGAATCCTATTAAAATAGCATTACAACAAAACAAGTGTGATATAAAATAAGTGAATAAACTCCTACCTCACCAGCAAGAATGACTATAAAATACATGGAATTCATGAGTTTGGTTTAAAGGAAGTATTTTTAAACTTTCCCTTATCAGGTTCGTAGGATCTGTGAAAACTGAGAATATATGTTGGAAATGATTATGTAAATACATAAAGTAAAATCTGTGAATATATGCAGTAATAAAATATATAAAATATGTAAGTATATAAAATAAATATGAGGCAGTATTTATCTTCCACTGCACATGGCTTTTTATTTTTATTAAATGTCCAGGATTTACAGTAAAACCTTGGGAACTGACAGCATTAGCAATGTTTGCTTCCCACTAGATGTTTTCAGCAACAGAAGAAAAAAAACCCAACAATTCAGCAGAGGGAAAGCTGAAGTCTGACTGGGAAGTCCCTTGGTGGTGACCAATCAGAAGTGTACAGAAAGAACTCCATTCATGGCACAGGACTGACAGGTTGGACAGGAAGCCTTGGTGACTTGCCACGTGGTCCAGTTTGTCCCCATCTTGTCTACAACTCAGGAAGACAATGGGCTGAGTGGCTCAGTGAAATCACAGGAGAGCTGTGCTGGAGCCCTGGAGCCCCTGTGGTATGGTCACTCGTGTCCTCAAGGCTGACCATCAGCTTGTATTGTACTGAGTTGTTTTGTGAACACTTGCAGGGGTAGTGACCCCGCTACTTCCCCAGGGAGCTTGTTCCAATGCTTACATACTCTTTCAGGGAAGAATTCTTTTCCTTATATTCAACCTGAAACACCTCTGCCTCCATTTGAGGTCATTTCCCATTGTCCTATCACAACGAAGAGACTGACCCCCACCTCTTTTCAGGTTGTTATAGAGAATAATAAGGTCTCCCTGAGTCTTCTTTTCTCCAGACCAAACCACCCCAGCTCCCTCACCTGCTTCTCATAGGACTTATGTTCCAGATTATGCTCCTCATTTCTGAGCAATGAAAAGGAGAGAGGGAACAAGGCTTGCTGTGCACAGTCTTCAGTTGCTGTCATGCAGGTTTTGTACCCCCACGAAATTTAGCTTCCTGCCTTTTAATGGATACCATGGCTGAAGCCTGCTTTGGGCTTGTGAAGAATAAATTATGCTCTCTGCTCATTCATGTGCAGCTCACAACAGCCCAAACTCCATTGCCCTCAGCATCCCTCCTACAGGGCTGAGTTAATGCAGACGTAGCCTGAAGTTAAACCCTAGGAATGCCTTTCTGAGTGGATTTATAGGGCTTTGGCCTCTGGTGCTCCTCAGCAGCTTGGCTTGTTAACATCACCATGTGATGGTGTCTGCCTGCAGCACACAGTGGGTTGAGCCTGTGGGAACAGCTAGAGGAGCAGGGAAGGTGAATATGCCATCTCACAGTTATAATTTGTATAATTAGCTCCTTGGCTGAGTTGTCATATGACCCACTAAGAGTCTTCCAGGAGATTTTAAGCTACTGTATAAATTTTGGGGCAAGGATTCCTAGAAGTAATGAAAATGCAGTCATCCATTGATTTCCAGGCTACAGGCACAAGCTGAAAGACTGCAGGAGCTTATCTTAAAAACCTGTATTTAAAACATTTATTTTGCCCTTAAGCACGCAAGATCATTCCTCATAACACTGGGAGAAAGAGCACTGCTAAGAAACAGTTAGGATTAGGGGTTTTATCTTGATTTTCTGCAGTGTATGAAAGAGGGGGAAATAGAGACCAGAGCAGTAGAGAAGAGGACTAAAGAAAATGGTATGCATGGGATAAATCTTGGCAGCATTATTGCCAACAGAGGCTATGAGGGTGAACTACATTGTTGAAGATGCCTGATAAACCCAGTCTCAGAAAGAATATAAATTTCCATTTCCTCTGCAGTGTTTTGCAGTAGTCTATACCCCACCTGAATGCATTACTGTTTTGGGAGAGAATTATTCTTTAGCAGTGGAAGTTACAATTGGGGTTTTTTTAGTTAAGTTTTCAACCCACTAAGCCTCACTCCATCAGACTACTGGTACTGCCACCAGAGATACTTGTTTCCTACCAGCTTGCCTACTTGTTTACCCTACAGTCTAAGGAAATTGTTTTGCTGGGGGAACATTAAGAAAAAAAAAATATTTTGCATGGCATATAACTAAAGAAATTACTCAGGACTTTGGTTTGTGACCTCATCTCCTTTTTACTCCAACCAGAAGTACCACAGTACCAATTCTCAATACTCCAAATAGACAAATAATTTTGAAAACTTGACCTGAAAATGTAATTTTAAGTAATACAAAGTGTGTAAGAGAAGATTATCACCACCTATGCTAATCTTTATTAGACTGTAGAAGTCTTCCATCTAATTTTATTCAATGAAATTGGGTTGTTGTTTAAAAGTGCACAAAGCCAAGGACAGCCAAAGAAATGTGGTTCTTTCTTATTTTTTCTCATAAAAGGCAGGGAAGATAAGACACAATATTTATGTCAGACAAGTCAGGAAAAAGTAACTGTGATTGTCATTACACATTAACTCTTTTTATTGGTGATGCAAAGGTGTTTCATGTACCCACAGTTTTATGTTTTGTCATAAAATGGAATACCTGACTTTAGGTGACAAGAAGCACAATTTCAATTATGGTATCCAAAGAAAAAAAAAAGTAGGACCATGAGAAAATCATGTATACATAGAATCATTTAGGTTAGAAAAGAGGGCTAAGATTGTGTCCCACCATTAATCTAACACATTAAAGTCCACCACTAACCCATGTCCCTAAAGCAAAGAACATTGTTGTAATCTCTGTCTGAACTATACAAGTTCATGATAATCGACCCTGAATTCCTTTTCCTATAGATCAAATTATGTTTAATTAAATTAAGTCTGTGGCTACCTTGCACCTAAGACATAATTTGAAGGGTTTTTTGAATTTCTGATATGCTCCATAATGAACTGGTTTTCCCTGTTTTTAATAAACAAGCAGTGATCTTCATCTCTTCGTTAGTGTTTGACCATCGTCAGAACAGTTCTCAGTGAAGGAATTCTGCTTCGATTATTAAACAGAAACCTTTTCTTGTAAATGGCTTCTTAATGCAATCAAAACAAACAGCTGCAGTTAGTTGCTCATTACAGCAAGGAGAAACAGCACCATGACTTGTGGAACTGTATGAAATTGCAGTCATTAGTTTCAATAACTTTTTGAAAGGTAATTTCTTCCTCCATTAAGTGAAGGTAAGGTTACTGTTTTTGAAGTATGAAGAAAAGGGGAAGAAATTTATGCTTTAGAAAACGCATGGGTTTGTTTTCAAAACTTATTAAAAGTAATCTGAAAATTAATATGCATTTTCTATATATAATAAAGCATACCTGATAAATACAAATTATATCCACAGTGAGAGAAGATGTTTTGGGGATGAGCTGTCTCAGAAAACTTCAGCTGTGAGGTCATAAGAGATGACCCCATCCCTGGAAACATTCAAGATGAGGGTGGATGAGGCCCTGAGCAACCAGGTCTAGTGGAAGGTGTTCCTGCCCATGGCAAATGGGTTGGAACTAGGTGATCTTTCGGTCCTTTCCAACCCAAACCATTCTATGATCCTATGGTCAGACACTTTAAGAACTGTGGATTCAGAATCTAAACAGAACTAATTTCATGATATTCCAAGAGAAAAGGAGAAAGAAACAAGGAAAAAATAATGAAAAGGAGTAAAGAAAAGATCTTCCTGACTGATGTGATACTTGTGTGCATGTCTCAACCATCTTCCAGTCAACACCTTTCATAAATGCCTCAAAGGATGGAAACTGAAAAGTATTTGTGGCCAAGAATTTCCATTGTAGACTGTCAGCTAAGCTGGAAACCCTCTATTCCCTGCTCCAGAAGCCGGGAGAGATCACTCAGATGAAAATGGAATAGGTCCCACAATGTTGGAGATGCTGAACAGCATCACAACCCAAAATTGAGACCTGGTCAGAGGAGAAAGCCAAAACGGGGAAGGGTCTGGGAGCACTAACACATGAGTCTCTTGCCCTAGACAGTGAGTCTGAAACACAAAACTTTGACATCAGTGGCCACCTGAAGGCCTGGCTGAGACAGAATCCAGCTGTTCATATGCAGAGAACCAATACAGTATTCCTGCTGCTTGGGGCCAAGGATGAACTTCAGCTTTGGGGTTAAATCAGCCATGCAGCTGTTTCAGACCTACCACTCCAGTGTGAACTAGCCTTCACAAAGCTCGCTTCTTTTCCAGGTTCACTTACATGCCTTTAATTTCCCCACACAGTGATTCTTGCTGCCTTCACTCTGATGTAAGGTTCAGTCTTGAGATGCCTTTAAAATGCTCTAAACATTGGAGAGTAATTTACACTAATTCAGATTCCACCCAGAGTACAGTTTCCTTTTTTTCTGCATTCATGAAAAACTATGTGGTGTCCTATTGCAATGTCCCATACTTTACTCAGAGAATTTTGCTCCCTGAATTAGTATTTGGAATAAATATATGGAATGTCAGCTACAAAGCTATATAAACACAACAAATTAATATTTGCTCACACAATTCCAAAGAACAGAATTATTTTCAGATATGAATTCTCTAACTACAACAAGGCTCTTAGGCAATTGGCAATAAGTTTAGAAACAGAAATAAACCCTATAAAAAATAGATTGTTTGTTTTAACAAATCATTAATTGTTTAAGAAAACTTTCTGCTGATCCTAAGCAGGTCAGTTAATCTATCATCTCAAATTCCATCAAGTCTGAGAAATGAACCTTGGTTTATAGAACAAATCAGTGATAAGACACTGTATATATGTTAGAATCCTTTGTACAAGGAAATAAATAAGACATCTTGCTTTTATCATCACCAATCTATGTATGGATTGCGAAGTAGTTTTATATAATTCTTTCCATGAGGCTAATTCAAAATGTCAAAAGGCAAAGTTAAGATAAAGGATTCATCTCAGAAATGTGCAGCTTCAATCAAAAGTCACACTGAGGGAGAAAACATCTTGAACTTTTTGATCAAGCAATTTTAAAATTATGGTTTCTCCCTTAGAAATATAACATCCCCATTTATTCTAAATATAAATATGCTAAACATAATATTTCAAAACTAAAACAAGTCTCTTCAAACATTTAAATATGAAAATGATTATGCATTAAATGAGTTCATGCCTGAAAAATGTTGTCTTTGCACTTTCCAAGTAGGCTTATTTTAGCCCTGGAGGGTCTGCATGAGTGTTCCTCTGCCAAAGAATGTGTATTTTCAACGTTCAGCAACTGGGTTTTCAAACTTTCTTAAAGACAGATTTGCAACTCAGTACATGAGGATAAGATGTGACATGTTCAGCCCTGGTTTGTTGATTTCAGACCCTAAATTTTCAGAAGTCACTCCTTATTAGCATCAGTTCAGTATTTATTTATTCTTTTGTTCAGTCTGGAACACTAAAGTTTCAATAGAAAGGTATTTGAAACTGGGATATCAAAATGAGTAAACTAAATAACATATCACAGCGTAAAGTCTGCAATAAGATCTAATATTACCTCTTCACTGAGTGCCAAAAACATGATAAACATGGACAGCTTGCAACAAACTATGAAAATCTTGACAACTGACTACTACAAACTAACATACAAAAATTTTATATATATCACAGGAGGAAAAAAAACCCACAAAATATACCCAGAACTCTATGCAGGAGATAACCCTGTTTTACCAGCAAAGCTCCTTGGAGTCTGTCATCAGAGCCAAAACCAGGGCTTGTCCTAGTGGTTCATGAAGCAGTAAATTCCTGTGAGCTTCAAGAACCTGGAATGTTGGTACAGCAGTTTTAAGCAGGTTAAGATTGAAGAATGGGTGTATTTGTTTGGCACAGCCTGGTTTTGGGTAGCAGGGGGTCCGCAAATGTGGCTCCTGTGAGGAAGCTGCTGGAAGCTCCCACCGTGTCCAGCAGAGCCAATGGCCGATGGCTCCGGAGATGGAAATGCTGCTGGCCGAGCTGGGCCCGTGAGAAAGGTCGGTAACACCTCTGTGATGATATACTTAAGAAGAAAATCAAAAGAAAGTCACAGGATTTTGCATTCTAGTCAGGGAAGATGAGGAGGTGAGAACATGTGAGAGAAAACAGCCTGGGGGCACCAAGGTCAGTGGAGAAGGAGGGGCAGGAGCTGCTCCAGGCGCCGGAGCCGAGAGGCCTCTGCAGGCCGAGGTGCAGCCCAGGGTGAAGCAGCTGTGCCCCTGCAGCCCCTGGGGATCCACGGGGGATGCAGAGATCCACCCGCAGCCCCTGGGGATCCACGGGGGATGCAGAGATCCACCCGCAGCCCCTGGGGATCCACGGGGGATGCAGAGATCCACCCGCAGCCCCTGGGGATCCACGGGGGATGCAGAGATCCACCCGCAGCCCCTGGGGATCCACGGGGGATGCAGAGATCCACCCGCAGCCCCTGGGGATCCACGGGGGATGCAGAGATCCACCCGCAGCCCCTGGGGATCCACGGGGGATGCAGAGATCCACCCGCAGCCCCTGGGGATCCACGGGGGATGCAGAGATCCACCCGCAGCCCCTGGGGATCCACGGGGGATGCAGAGATCCACCCGCAGCCCCTGGGGATCCACGGGGGATGCAGAGATCCACCCGCAGCCCCTGGGGATCCACGGGGGATGCAGAGATCCACCCGCAGCCCCTGGGGATCCACGGGGGATGCAGAGATCCACCCGCAGCCCCTGGGGATCCACGGGGGATGCAGAGATCCACCCGCAGCCCCTGGGGATCCACGGGGGATGCAGAGATCCACCCGCAGCCCCTGGGGATCCACGGGGGATGCAGAGATCCACCCGCAGCCCCTGGGGATCCACGGGGGATGCAGAGATCCACCCGCAGCCCCTGGGGATCCACGGGGGATGCAGAGATCCACCCGCAGCCCCTGGGGAGGTGCCGGTGCCGGAGCCGGTGGGTGCCTGGAGGGGGCTGTGATCCAGGGGCAGCCCCGGGGCAGAGAGAGGGCCCCGCTCCCGGGCTGGAGCAGCCTGGCCTTGGAGCGCTGCACCCCGAGGAAAGAGGGACCCCGGCGCAGCAGCTTTGGGAGGGCTCTGTGCCCTGGGAGGGGCTCACGCTGCAGCAGGGGCGGGGTGGCTGCTGCTCCTGAGAGGGGACCCACATCGGGGAAGCTCAGGAGAAATGTCTCCCGTGGGAGGGACCCCACGGCCTCACGGGGGAAGGACTCCTCTCCCGGAGCAGCAGAAGGAAATCTCGGTGATGAACTGAGCAAACCCCCATGCCCTGCCTCCCTGAGCTGTCGGTGGGAAGGAGGGAGAGGCTGGGGGGTGAAAGGTGTTCTAAGGGCTTATTCTCATTATCCTCCTCTGATTCTGTTAGTAATAAATTCACGTTGCAACTTAAGTTGAGCCTGTTTCACCCTTCACCTGCTTCTCCTGGTCCTTATCTCACTCATGAAGTGTTCATTTTTTTTTTTTTTTCCTTTTTCCCCTCTGCCCAGCTGTGGCAGGAGAGGGTGAGCGAGTGGCTCTTGTGGGTGCCTGGCGTGGGGCCAGTGTCCAATCATGACAACAGGTACATTGTCATTCTAGAGATATGATAGATAAACTGAAAGTTTGTCCTGCATCACTTGAATTCAGTGTGAACTCAGAGCAGTATCACGTGTAACTGGCAGCTCTAACAAGCCATATTCCCTTGAGGATGGATACGTCAGAGGGCAGAGGACACACTGGACAGAGGTCTGGAAAACACTAAAAGATGCTGCAAGGATGGTGACTCAACAACTTCCCTGGACAGCCTCTTCCAGTGCTTGGCAAACCTTTCTGTGAAGAAATTTTTCCTAATATCCAATCTGAACCTCCCCTGGCTCAACGTGAAGCCATTCCCTTTGTGCTATTGCTTGTTACCTGGGAGAAAAGAGGCACTCCCACCTCGCTACTTCATGCAACTGAGGTCCATTGATCCAGCCTGAATAGATCCCTTTGTGGAGCCTTTCTATCCTCCAGCAGATCAACACTCCTGCCCAACTTGGTGTGATCTGCTCTTTTCTGCTATCAACTCCCTGTTTTTCTAAAAGCTGCTTTTTACATTTTTTAGATAGTAGAAAGGGCACAGGAATCTTTGTTGAAGGCTATGAATTACCAGTTAAGGGATGATCTATGGATCTAAAATGCAGAAGGGAGTGAGAGATTATATGAAGGAGCATGCAGCATGCCTGTATCCAGATGTTAGAGGGGTTCCCCAATAACAAGATAATTTATTGTGATTACATTTTCATTTATCTCAATCTCTTCACATCTTACTTTTATATTTAGCAGGTAATGCTGCAATAAAGAATTTGCTACACAACCAAGGTGATAAAGTGTCAGCATCATCTGAAATGAAAGACTTTGGCATCTAGTAGGAGCTAAATTACTATGATTTCAGGAAGGGCCAACTGTATTTTTGTATGGGAAATACAAGTATTTTTAAGACTTTCTTTAAAAAAAAAACCCTTACGGATGGTGGATTATGTCCCAGTGTTCTGCTTGACAAATTGTGACAGATTACAGACATGCTGCAGGCAGTGATGGTTCCTTCAGAATACAGGTGGTCAGGATTTCCTAGTGACTATGGGATGCAGAACATCTTAAAAATTTGGATTTAATTGAATAGGATTTAAGTATTCTGTGATCTATAGATGACAGTTAGATGTTGGTTTAAATAACAGTTTTTAATGAAGAAGTCAATATTCATTCATTAGAACATATGTAGATATAGTCTTACCAGCTAGAGGTAATAATGGTTCTCCCCTGGGAAGGGTGCATTGCATGATTTATATATTAGCTTTCTAACAAACCTTATTTCACCAAGCTTTCTATACCAGCAGGAAACAGTTATCTTGTAATGATATGTTAGGCTATATTCTAAGGGCAGGCAATAAATCATCTGTAACCTGAATTATTTGTGTGAGGTGGAAGAAGTCTTCGAAATCTGTGGCTAAGGGTAAAAATAATCTTATCTAAGTGCTGAAATCTGTGCTGTGGGTGTCTCTACCTAAGCTAATCAACCAGTCTCCCTTTATAGCCACAGGAGAGAAACAGGTAATTTGAGGCAGTAATTTAACATATCTATTTTAAGATGAGTTGAATCACACCTATTTCTGTCCTTTTACTATTAAAGAAGTTGCAGGAACTTTTGCTGTGAGAGACATTTCCATTGTGCTTGTAAAAGACTTGGCACAAAGGGCTGTGATTGCAGTTTGTGCCTTCATGTGTGTATGCAAATTAGGCAAGTAAAAATAAAAGGTAGAAGAGGTGGCATAGTCAACATAGAAAGAAGATGGTGCTCTTGTCTTTTCCAGCAAATAATCAAAGATAGCATCTTGATTAAGTATTTTACATAATGCTCCTGAAGGATTTTCTCAAGGTAATAAATAAGAGAAAGGAGAAGACTCCAGTGTGATAACAACTTTCTTATTCTTTTCTTAGAAATTCTTTCTGGCACTAATAGAAAAAAATCCACTGTATTATGTAAAAAATGAAATAACATTTTCCTTCTGTAATGGCACTGTAATTTATTAATTGAAAATGAAGTTGTGGAAGTGGTGTAGTTTGTTATTTATATTTTCTAAGACTAAAACTATGACTATATTTTCACCATATATTTTGTAAGTGAACAAAAAATATCTGGGGAAATAGAAGCTGGGTTTGAATTTTGACAAACCAGGAATTTAATTTTAAGTTCAGCAAAACATTCTGTGCTGTTAACAGATCTCTAGGACATTACTCTGTGGTCAGTATCTCTGAAACTTAACACTGTGTATGAGACATGACCATAAATTAGAAAAATTAGAGAATTTCCTGTGCCTTCCAGTGAATATGTGGGCCTTTTAGAAGGATTTGCTTAATTTACTATTCCAGCCAAGGAGCACTAGTTGGTTTAATTTCCCGTTGTTATCACTGACAGGGAGTGCTCTGAAAATTCCTGCAGTCTAGAGGTTAAAACAGGGAACACAGACAGAAGGACAAACTGTGTCTTATCTGTAAAATGGTGGCAGTGCTTCAGAGATGCAAATATTTATATAATTTAATAACCTTCAAAACATGTAAGATAAGTAAAAGCAATCCAAATAGCCAGAGACACACAACCTCCAGCAGCTGCCACAAAATATTCCATCTGAAGAAAAGCTACATCCTAGGTAAGACAATGATGCCACAACAAGAGAGAAAAGTTATGGGTGATTTGTCCATGAATTATTTTATGTCCAGAAAGGGCCATTTTTATAGCAAGTCTGAAATGCTCTGAACTTTAGCCAGTGCTTTGTGTGCAGGGCACAGCTCCAGTAGGTGAATTGTGACATATCTTTGTAGAAGTATGTTCAATATTAATTTTAGAAGAGGAAGGTGGTTTTTTGGGTTAGGTTTGTCATTTGTTTCAGTTTTTCTTGTTCTTTTCCATTTCCATTTAAGAGGAAGGATTGTCCTGCTTTGTGTGAATAACTCTTTAGTGGAAACAACTGGAACATTCACTGCATTTCTAGCAGCTGCAGCCAGAAACATATGATATCCACTCTTGTAGTTTTAATGAGTATTCATCTGCTTTTTCTTTTTTTCACTGCTAAAATAAGCTAAAAAATTCAGATACAATCAGTTAGACAGAGCTTTTAGCCACATAATCTTGTGAAAGATGTCCTTGCCCACAGCAGTGAGGTTGGAATTAGGTGAACTTCAAAGATACCTTCCAAATCAAACCATCTTATGAGTCTGTGATTTTATGTATGAATTGCCATGATTCAGACTGAAAGAATATGGATTTGAATGCAGCCATTTCAATTTCCTTTACAATTGCCTTATATACCCATTAAGTGTGTGAAGAATGAGTAAACAAATCGGTCCATTTAGGCATAAGAACTGTTTCTGGATTGAGATTGTCCTTCAAGTGCTTACATTTAAATTTGATGTTTAAGTTAAACGGACAGGAGGTTGTGATGGTACAGGACTGTGCTTAAATGCACTGGTCAGCCCTGGCTTTGGATCATTTGTCCCAGGGGGAAAACCCCAGTTTTGCTTTAGACTTTGTTGCCTGGGATCCATTTTCACGGAGAGTGAATCTGGTTGGAATGACAGCCTTGAGTCACTTGCTGCCTACAAGACCTGATCTTGCTCTCTCTCAAACAAAAAGATTGAGAGACTCTTTGGGAAGTCAATGGAACTACAAAGAGCTGGGCAAGAAGGTGGAGGCCTGAGGTGAGTGACACATCAGGTACTTGTGCAACATACTGAAGAGTAGGAGAGCCATTCAGACTCCTTTCATCCTCTTTAGACTTGCATTCCCTGTTGGTGTGACACCAGGGGGCCTGCAGACAATGCTGAAACTCAGCACTTCCTTTCCTATAGATTTCACACACAGAAGTATCTGTGTGTTGATGTATTTACTGAAGTACCATTTTTGCCTTGGATTTCATATTAAGTTTTTACCCCTTTCATGAATTAAAAGCCTGAGCAGCTATTTACGATTTCCATTGTCTTTGCACTTGCAGAAATTATGGGATGTACTCGAAGCTCAATAACAAGCCAAATGGCTCAAACAGGTGCAAGGTTTGGGCGAACCAAACTACATTTTGTTTTTTGATTTCTTCCTTTCTATATCTAGGGTCATGTAAATTTGGGTCTGCTTTCTTGTGCCATGAACAGAAAACTTTTCCCACCCCATAAGTAACCTAATATTTGTGAATACAACCTAATCTGTCTGAAGCAGGCACTTTCTCCGGTGACTGATGTAAAATCCTGTGTAGTAAAATGCTGATTTATAACTTAAAATTTACAATCAATCCTGTTGGCTTAAATAGATTCTGCTTATTTATTAGATAAGCTGTTGCTTAAATAGCTTATCTTGTTTGATAGATTGGGGAAGAATGTTAGGAAAACTCACGGTTTCACCTTGATTTTAAATTATGTAGCTGGTAGCATAAAAATGATGCAATAGGAAACAGGAACTAAGGAAGTTCAAAATTACATACTTGGCTTTTACAGACAGGTGATAAAAGCTCACGTTCTACTGCAGATGATGTGTAACTTATTCTTCCCCTTGCATATTTGTGTGGGAGGTCATAATGAGTAGTAAAATTTGCTACCACAACCCCCTCCACTGGTAAGATCATAAAACTCCCTGAAATTACATGGTGTCCATTTAAATGTTCCTCCAAGGGCTGCATGTAAAGTGGGGAGTTCAGTGGAGCAGCTGACTCACTACATCTTTCTGTGTCAGAGTAGAAAGTGATAAAATCAGTCTCCAGCAACTCTGGGCCATAATTTTTTTTTACTCTAGTATTGCAGGCTATAACTTTGAGAGATCTGTTTCACAAGAGTATTTTATAATGCTGTGGATAATGTAGAAAGAGTAGCATGACAAGAAAAGCGTGTAACTGAGGGACAGTACTCTATCTTCTGGTTTTTCATCTTAGAGAAATGATATAGCACATTACCTAACAGGCATCAGTTGTTAGTTTTAAAAGCTAATCTTCAAACAAAAAAACCCCAAAGTTAATTAGAAAAATCATACTGGATATAAACATTATCCCCTAAGAACAAGAATAAATCTTTCTCATTATGTCAGAAGAAACAGTCATGAAATTGTTAGTCATAGTTAGGTCCCTGCAAATTATTTCAGGATTTGTTCCTGTTACAAAAGAAACTCAATTGAAAGCATAGTGTAGAGATGATTCTTGTGTTACTGACATTTCATTTGGTTAAAGAACACACAACAAAAGGAAACTGTGGATAGCACCCAGTGTATATGTCCAACAGTCCACATCCAATGCCCTCACTCAAGCCAGTGAATACCAGAAGCTGAACCTCAGGAAAGAACTTACCAGAAACAAAAAAAAAAAACCCTAAGTTTTTGTAGCACTGAGCTGTCTGAGTGGCACGTGACAGCTGGAGGAATTGAGGACCCATGAGGACCTACCAGTCCTTAATTCCTGTGATTGCTAGACTCTTTTCCCCAGCTCTGACCTTGAGGAATCCGCTTCTCTTTGTTTTAGTTTCCCCATACGTGTAATGGGGTTAATTGTAGCTGTATCATACGGGCATTGTGAAAATTAATTTCTTAATATGAAGAGTTTTGATTTTTTTGGGGATATGTGACAGTGCAAGAGAGTAGATAATTATCTACAGTTTAGGGTTAGTTCAAATTTTAGGGAGTAAAACAGAGGATCTAAAGGGGGAAATGTTTGACCTACTATTTCTACTACACACTGTGTTATAAGTAGCAGTGATAAGAGTAATCTGGGAGTCTGTTAATGTAATTAAAACCACTGACTTTTCTTCTAGGTAGGAGGTTTTCAAATGGGGCTGATGTCCTAAATGGAAGTACGCAGCAACTTCATCATAGCTGCTGTACCTCATCCAAAATTAGGAGAATAATTCTGCTGGTGAACATATTTTTCCTTGAACCTGCATGTCAGAATTCACTGGTATGCTTTTGGAAAATCTTCAGCAGTGAACGAACTTCTGCTTTTGACAGCCAGTGGCTCTGGAGTTTCACCAGTTCTACAGTCCTTTCCTACGGCAGGACATAAGGGACAGGGAGGTGGAAGGTGTAGGCCCTCAGCACCCCAGTGTGGCTGACACAGGGAGGGAGGGTCTAGGATTTGTTCTCTTATTATGTGTAAAGGAAAATATAAAACTACTTCTTTTACTTGTCCACTAAAACTACTCTTGTTCACCTGCACTCCAAGATGGGAGACTCCTCTGAGAGAGTCTGGTGTGTGATGAACACCTCTGGATCCACGTCCAGAAGATAAGTCCCATGCTGAGCACAGATGAATGCAGAGCTCCCTTGGAGCCCTGGCTAACACCCCGTGGGAGGAGGCTGCACTGCCTCACTTGCTCCAAGACCCTCTGTTTCCATCAAAGTTTGGGTGCACAATTTGTGGTTATGAAACAGACACCAGCTGAGATGACTGAGCAGTTAAGGGCTGTTCAGAGGAAAGGAGTTTTTAAACTCCAACAGCAAAAATCACTTCCCCCACCAACTTAGTTACATCCCTTCTGCACAGTACAAGAGTAGCACAATATATGCAGCCAAATACTACTTCAGGGGAAATTTTTCTCTTTAATACCTTTTCCACCTTAGGGCTGCTCTTACTCAGATGACACCGTCCTGTTTACTGGGCAATGCTCTTCAATTTTCTGGGAAACTTGACTTTAATGCCTGTTGTATATAGAGGAAGATGCATATTTATGTCTACAGGAGCAACAGGGCAAACCAATTAAAATGTAGAAGTGAAATATATTTAATTTTAAACACCTCAGATACATTGATTAATGATATTTGGTATTTTCTCATTAGCAGCTACTAGGTCTTGCCACTTCTGCATAACACTTTCCATCTGCACATCTCAGCATATCTCATTACTGTGAGTTAACTCAGCTTTGCGGCCAGGTTCTTGTGAGGTAAACAGGAGTTTATGTCTGTACTGCCAAGAACAAAAACATATTGAAGATCTTTAGCCTGGCTCTGTCCTGGTGCAATCTATGACCTAATAAACACCTTTCCTGAGTTAACTTACCACCTGAGAGCCTGCACTTGTGCTAAATGTCTCTGTCAACACGTTGCACATTACTCATCTTGCCTCTTGCTCTGAAAGAAGTTTGCTGGCTCTTATCTCAAGAAGGATTGGCACCATTCTCTCTTGTGTAATTACTGGTATAATGCCAAATATATTTCCCATAATTTTCACCCCAAAAAACCCACACAAAGCCCTGCACAGATGTTGGCCAATAATGTTGTTGTTTTGTCTACAAGCCTTCTCAGGAGATGGAATACCAGATGGTATAACCAGAGGTCAAGTTTTATCCAGGGCAATCATGGAAATTACTGAGTAAGGTCTTCCTGAAACTCCTCTCTTCCCCTAAATAGTATAAGGTTTTCCAAACAGTAATGGTGCTTTGGTGAAGGTGAATGTCTCAGCAAGTTCAGCCAAGTTATGCTGAGAGTACTTCCAGTCATGGAGACTAATATAATCTCCTAATTTCCTGGATTTGTCTATTTATGCAACCAAGGGGCAGTGCTAACACGAGGTGGATCTGGGGAATGTCAACAATAGTCCCTAAGAAGTATGTGTGTAGTGGATTTAGGTCAAATTATGCATTACTCCCTGATTTCCTTTCTGTGAGATAACAATTAGGAGGCAGCAAAGCAGGCACAAAACTTGAAGAATATAAAGAAGTTTATTAACAGACCTAAGAGCAAAAAAAGAAAGGGAAAAAAACAGCAATCAAAACAAAACATTTAAAACTCTCTTCCCTCCCTCTCTTGTGCAGTGTTGCAGTTCTTGAAGGGGGAAAAGAAAAGGGTTTTCTCCCTACTTTATACGTGGTTCTCCAAACTGCCACCATCTGCAGCAAAAAAAAAATCTGCAGTAGTGCAAAATCTCTGATTTCCATAAACCTTTTCACAGTTCATTCAACTGTAGAACATGGGCCATCACATGGGGTTATTACTCTTTCAAGGATGAGTAATTGTAGCTTGAATACCAAGGCTTTTCTTCGCCACCAGGTTTTAAAAGCTTCCACTGCTTTTCAGATACAGCCTGGCATGGGCATTTCTTCACAGCCTTTACAAGCCACACATCAAATTGTTCATCCTCCCATGCATTTTAAATGGATTAAAGAGACAAACAGTCTGTGATATTACAGTATTCATACCATGGCAAGGCAAGAAGTCTTTTAAGCTGCCCGTGAGGACGCGGCACCGCCCTTTTTCCCTCCCGTGGCCATCTTGGCTTCATCTCACGTGACCTGGTTTTCTCTTTCTCTCTGGCTCTGGAATCACCATGGTGGAAAATGTTACCGTCCCGCTCTGCCTCTGGTTACAGGACTGTCTTCTTCAGTTCAGCGTGGAGTGTGCTGGGCAGCTTCAAGCTGCTGGCTCCTGTGCCGGTCTCCTGCTGGTCCCATGTGGAATAGAACCGGTCCCAGAGAAACGGTGTCAGAGAGAGCCTGAGAGTTCCAACTCCAAGTGCCCCAGGGTCTGTGCTGCAGCTTGGGAAGGACGGGGAGGGGCAGGGCTGCCCAGCCCGGCCCGGTGGGGCCCAGCGGGCCCAGAGCTCTGGGCTCTTGGCCACCACCCCTGGACTGGAAAAAAAACCCCAAAATCCCTCCTTCCACAGGGTTTTATAGGTAACATTGAGAGAAGCGCGATTCAACCAGACACCTGTCTGTCAATTCAGGGTCAACCCACAACAATGTGGAAGTCAGGATTTGAGTTTTCCCCATGTGACTTTTTCGAAATTATCAAGGGTTAATTCCTTCTGTCTTACATAGTGGAAAGCAGTGTAATAAATCCATTCAAACACCAATAAAGTAGTATTATATTTGTGGAAGATGAAAAATCTCTGCTACAAACAACACAATAAGGATTTCTGTGTTTCTAGACATAATAATATTTGATTGAAAATATACTCACCAGAGTTAAGAGGCTCAAAACTTAGATTGGAAGAGACTACAAAGAATTTCTGACAGGATTCAAGGAAAGCCTGTGTGGTTCTGTACTAGTGTTACACACCAGAAGCAAAAGCATAGGTTTTGACTTCTCTAACTAATTTATCTTGTTTGTGCATTATAATTGGAACAGTGCGGGGGAGGGGGGGAATGGTATTTTTTTATTTTTTTGTTGTTGAATTGAGTTTTAGGTTTTAATGAGACCAAATTAAACTTCAGTTTTGAAGTTTCAGTTTTTGAAATTAAACATTTTTTTGGTTTTTGATTTCCAGTAATAGAAGTTTCTGCAACACTAGGAAGAGAAGAGGAAAAAAGGGAGTTCATATTGTTGCTGAACTGTGAATTGTGACTTCTATTTCCTATTCTCCAGTGCTGGGCATTTAGATGAAGGTTTTCAATATCCCTCAAAGGCCTCAAAAGCCAATTTACATTGACTTAAGTTGAGTACTCCTGAGGAGACAGGCCCAAGTCAAGCTCTGCCTCAGTTTCCCACCTTTAGAAGAGACATGAACAGTAATTACAATTAGCACTATGAGGGGTAGAGGTGAAAAATTTACACTGTGAGGATGTGGTAAAAGCCATAAAAATGTTCATGTGATGCATTGCCTCTGAGCCATTCAAAAAAACTGGAGGCTTTCATGTTGTGTCAAAGAGATTTAATGTAGCATGTTGGTCACTGTTCACACTGACAGTGCCTGGTTTTGGCAGCACTTAGCTGCAACAGGAAATTGAATGACTATACACACTGAAGGAAACTCCTTGAATATCATCTAGAAATGGTGTTTCATCCATTTATTGTTGTCCTTTTGGGATAAAGAGGAAAGCCCATTCTAAATTTTCCTTTTTTTTTTTTTTTTTTTTTGATAAGCAGTCATTTCCCCAGACTGAAATGAAAAAAATGTAATGTTTTTCTTCTTTTTAATTGTGAGCCAAGTGGAACCAACAGAAGTTATCAGGAACCTCACCTTCATTTACATAATTGCTATGTGGAAGGGGAAATTGGCTCATGAAAGGAAGCTGAAACTCATTAGTGACAAGCATCTTTAGGAGAGGGAGGGCTCCTTGCATCAGTGTTCAGTGGAAGGTTGTGGGGGTGTCTGAGGAGATGCATTCCTGTTATCCAGCCAGTTAATGGAAACTCCAGTGAATTGAATGAGGACTTGAGGGTTTGCCTGTTTCTGTGAGGTCACTTTCCTGGTGGCTGCAAACAAAATCCTGATGACTTGCCCAGCAAAAGAAGATGGTGAATACACATTTGGGGAAGTGTGGGAAGAGGTACTTTGTTTTCATACAGGGTGATCATCATAGATTAAATAATTGCTTTGTAATGTGAGTTGTGCTGTAGAATATACTCATGGATAAAAGGGATAAAACCCTCTCCTGGTTCTTTAAGGCTTTAGGCCCATCAGCAGCCTGAGGAAAAGGGGGAATGCAGACACATGAGGCAGCCAGCCTATTCCTGCACAGAGCTTTTATTGCATTCGCTTACACTTCTTGATCCAAATGGCTGCTCCAACATGAGGGACTGGGTAAAATATTATGTTGGTGGTGATTTTGGACAAATGAAAAATTATCAAATCCTATTTCACCAAAAAAGTTCAAGAAAGAGCAACATCTCTATGGGAATTAGTTGACATACTTTATACTCCACTGAAAATGTTATTCTCCACTGATCCAAACCTCACATTTAAGGCACTGATTTTGATATCACTCCCATCTCTACCAATGTGGCTCAGCACAGGCCACGGGGACCTCAGCAGCATCCATGACTTAAAAGGTCAGAAGTGGAGTTAAAAAAGCTAAAAGAGGCAACAGCTGTAACTTGATGAGTTGATCAAAGTGCCTCTTCTTTTTCACCAGATCCTTGTTGCAAGCCTTGAGACAAACTGAGCGCAAGGTAGACCTTAACATACAACTGTTGCTGAAAGGGAACAGCATGAAGGGAAAAGCCATTCTCAGCTAGAAAGGGTTCAGCCTTATGAAACATCTTAGATAATTGTAGCAGGAAAGAAACAAAACCATTCTAGTAGGCAGTTTTTGTTTTTTCAGCTCTGCAGGCTTGAGTGGAAAACCATCCCTTTTTGGTTTATTTTGAGAGAATTCCCAGAAGTTACCCAATGGCAAATGACTCGAGAGTGTTCTCAAGCAGGAAAGGCACAGCTGCACTGAAGAAAGAGCTGCTATTCCAGCACAAGCTCTCTTCAGAGGTGCTGACCCAGCTTTACACAAAATCATCTTGAAACTGGTGTACTTGCAGTTCTTGCCTGACAGACCATTTTCTCAAAAAGACATCAAAGTCCATATTAAAAGTATGAAAGGAAACCAGTTGAATCTGAGTAATTTCAGCCAGAGAAATGAAGAAAATGGCAACAAGATTAAAGAAACATTTACCAGGTGTTGATGTTAGTGGGCTTTAAATTATTCATCCAGTTGTAGAAATCAAGATTCAGTCAGCTGTTCAGTCATAATTCTGGCTAATTTAGACACAGTTTCTGCAGGATTCAATTTTGGAAAGAACCTTCTTGCCTTTATACTATGTAGAACTTCAGCTGCAAATAAGAAAAAGCAAAGAAAGGATGGGCTTTTTCGCAAAGAAAAAATGAGCCTTGTTTCTTTTCTTTTTTTTCAAATTACTTAACTGATGACTTTTCTAAAAACTCCTGAGTTTCTAAAAACTGTATCTTGCTCCAGAAAGGTCTGCTGGCTGGATAATGCTTCAGAGAACTGGGAGACCTTGCCCAGATTTGCACAGGGTGATTCTGTGTTTATTAATGAGCCAGCTATAGGAACATGAAGCTGGGATTTTAATCCAGTCACTTGTAATTTACTCAGAACCCCAGACCAAGTATCTGATAAAGCTGGAATAGGAGTGTCTACCTTCAAATTCAGTGCTGAGGTCATTGGAACAGGGCTAGAATTTGGCCCATGGGTTTATGTTGTCCTCAACCCTGTACTTTTTAAAATACATTGAGGAGCACAAAATCATCTCAAGGTGTAAGCACCTTATCTGACTGTGCTTGTCTCATATTTGAAGTTTATTTTGTTAAGAGGTTTCACAATAGCTCCCAGTGTCACCTTTCAGCTCTAATCATTGCTAGAGGGCTGGCTCAAAAATAGGTAGAGAGTCAACAGAATGGAAAATCTTGAAAAATCTGTCTGTAAAAAGTTTGTCTTTTTTTTTTTTTTNAAGTTTTTCTTTTTTTTTTTTTTTTTTTTTTTCTGCATGAAATGTTCTCCTCAAGTCTTTAAATTCCCTTTATTAATTTTGAATAAGTACAAGCTAACTCTTAGTCTTCTAACCATGATTCATATCCATGGGCTATTACATGATTTCCCATAGCTCTCATTTTAAAGGACAGCCGACCTTGCATGGACATTGGCATGTGGAAAAGCCTTATTCAAAATACACTGTAATTGTTTTTCTGCATCTTAATATCTGTAGAACAAGCTTAACCTAAACCACTATTCCCTGGGTAATGGGAAACAACATCTTGGCTTTGGGCATTTGTAAAAACATTGAAAAGAGAAGAGACATTGTTTCTACTGGATCTGAGTCTTCTTACTCTTCTTTATATGGGTACTTTCCTGATTAGCACAATACTGGGCTGGCAGTGTGTCCTGTCATCCAGGAGGGCCAAAGGTGTCCTGGAGTGCATTGGGAAAAGTGTGGCCGGCAGGTCGAGGGAGCTGATCCTGCTCCTCTACTCAGTCCTGATGATGCCACATCTGGAATATTGTGTCTAGTTCTGGTCTCCAAGGTACAAGAAAGACAAGGAGCTATTGGCAAGGATCCAGCAGAGGCCACAAAGATGAGGGGTCTGGAGCATCTTTCTTAGAGGAGAGACTGCAGGAGCTGGGCCTGTTTAGTGTGAAGAGAAGACTGAGGCTCAATACAAGCAAATATCTCCAAGGTGGGTGCCAGGAGGATGGTACCACACTCTTCTGTGGTGGCCAGCAACAGGATGAGGAACAATGGCCATAAACTAAAACACAGAAAGTTCCACCTCAGCATGAGAAAGAACTTCTTTACATTGAGGATGGCAGAGAACTGGAACAGGATGCCCAGAAAGGTCATGGAGTCTCTATAGAGACATTTAAAACCCATTTTGATGAGTTCCTGCGCAACCTGCTCCAGGTAACCCTGCCTTGGGGGAGTGGACTAGATGATCTCCAGAGGGCCCTTACAACTCTAACAATTCTGTGATCCTGCAATTCTGTGAATATCTTCTACTTAGGATCTCCAGTATTTGTTCTTCTCTCAGACTTTCCTAACATTGAATTCTCTTTAACTACAACACCAGAAATGTTAATTTTTTTTCCAAAGTTATGTCATTTTAATATATACTATTCATACTATAATTCTTTGGGAAAGAGTTCAAAAGCTAGGAAGGGAGCTCGCTGTAAGCAACTGCAACACAACAGTCTCTCCTGCTGTCTTCTGTGAACTCTGTAAGAAGTTATAATGCCTTCAGGAAATGGACTTCAATTCAAACCTTGCAAATCATGTCCTGAATATTGTCAGCTTAAACTTGTCTCCATGGGCTGGACTTGGAATCGTTACTTTCAAAATTATTGGGAATGCTGTTGGATAAATTTAGACAAAGAAAAGTGTGATTGTCACTAGGCAAAAATATCTAAGGAAATATTGGCACAGTTTATCCTGTGTGGGAGCCATAAAGGACTCGCATCCCAGGCTCAGCGTTATTTCTCAGCCAAGGTAGATACAGCAGCTGAAAGCAGTGTGGTAAATATTGAAATAACATTCAGCTCTCCAAGGGCAAACTGGTTAAATGAGAGACAAAGCAAAGGAGAAGTTAATAGGTGGGAAACTGAGGCACAGAGCTGCCTCATGATTTGTCTTGTGTCTCTCAAGAAGACAGCACAGGGATCCAGATCTCTCTGGAGATCTGAATGCTTTGACATCCCTTCCAACCCGAACCATTCTGTATGTTCCTTCCCAGCTTTGCCATTGATTTTCAGGATTTACTTGAGAACTTGACCATAACTTTGTGCAAGATTACTGTCTGTAGTGGCTATAAGGCCTTTTTTGGCACTTTTGTTTCACTTGGAGAGGTAAACTCCAAATGCCACTTGGAGGTATTTGAAATTTTGAATGCAGGGTAGGTTATGAGATACTTTTGCTCAACAGGATTTAGCCCATTTCAATTTCAATGTCTTAGATGGGTTTTGTTGTGGAAGGCAGGCGGGATTAGGTTCAAGGCACTTTATTTTATGGTCATTACTCCATTTAAGAGCTCATTGCAGACTTATGATGTGTATGCAAAGTTTATGCCAAATAAAGCCCAGACTGCTCAGAAAGAAATAACAGATCCTTTTCTTGAGTGACCCTTAACTCAGACTGAAGGCATTGAATGGTCTTACAAGAAAACAAAGAACGAGAACAGCTAATAATGCTTTTGGCACATCACAGGAAGGGAGAAAGGTTTGGTGAAACCTCAGATAGAAACCCAAATGGCTCTTGCTTGACATGCTTTGACAAAGAAGGATCAGTCTCTTGCTGATTTATGTCTGTGTGATACAGAGGAAGCCTGAGGATTTCAAGTGAGATAATGTACATAACAAAAAAGTTAAAAAAAAAAAAATTACCAATGCAGTGGCAGAGGTTGATGGAATTTAATTGGAGAAACAATGAAGAAGCAAATAAATAAGAAAAAAAATCTATTGTCTTTTTGTGCTGAGCTGTATAGACAGCAAGTAAATCACTAATTAGGCAAGAGTTGGCTGACCTAGGAAAGGAGCAATCTCATGTCTCAGCTGGATGGGAAGTTTAAAAATATCTGCTCAAAGGCATATTTAAAGGATACAAAACAAGCAGAAGAACGTTCTGGGTTTCAATTACGCTTGTGGCTTATGGAAACAGTTCCTGTGACAGATTAGCAACACGGTTTACTTATTTAGAAGGTACTTCATAAGGATTTGAAGTACTTTTTGCTTTACTTTTAACAGAACTTGTTTCACACCAGAAGGAAATAAAATTTGTTTTTGTGTGTGAGTGTGTAGGTTTGTATTTAGGAGAAATTTTTATTCTTTTAGCCTCTTTAGAAAACACATAAAATCGTCTTTATAGACTGTATCATACGGGCTTTTGCTTGAGTTTTGCTTGAGTATCTGACACCTGTCAGCTTCAAGGCTGTGATGACACTAGGGTTGAAAACATGAGGACTTGACACAACCTACCTGTGGTCTGAATCTATCAGTTTCCATCACGTTTGCTGCCTTTCTGGAGGCTTCAGACACCTTGAGAAACCAGTGCTGAACATGTGAAATGTCTCCAGAACAAGGAATGTATTGTAATTTGTAGAAGGAATTTGCGTCCGAAGAGGAACATCTAGTTTAGAACACTGGGAACTTGTAGAGTTCTTCCAGCTTTTTATGGGCAACTAAGGAGCAAGATGTGTGTCTACCCTTTTTCCCATTGTATATAAATACCAGATCTAGTGATCAGAATCAGAGATCACCCAGGAAGTAGGATCAGGTCTCTCATAAATGAGCAAGGGATATGTACAGGTGCAGTGGAATGTGGAGGAAAAACTTTATGTGGAGGGATCCCTTGGTAGGTGTGGGTGTGACAAACTCACCTTGGACATCACACTGTACATTGAACTTGCAGGCTGTAGAATGAAAGACCCTCAGCAGCAGCAGCAGCTGAGATATCAGGTTTCTTGTATCTAAATTAACTCTGAAGATTAATCATAGAAAGGATGTGAAATACTTCATTACTGGTGTTGTACACAGAGAGAAAAATATCTCTAGGGCCTTGAAGCCTTCTTTGTGTATTTACTTGTGTGATCCAGAGTTGGTGGCTTCTTCCAGTGGAAGTCTGAAGTCCTTCCCTCTGAATCCTCAGGATTTTTATTTTAGAGTGGAATATTAGGAACTACATCCTACCTCTGACAAATCAGATTTCTTCTCATATTTTTTATTGGACTGTCACAAAATGTTTTACATGTTCAATTCAAAGTAATTTACCGTCTACTGAGTAAAGTGTAACTGGCCAAAGTGCTGAGGATAAAAGTTTGGTGAATGTACAACTTCCATCTATCACCTTCTTGAACACAGGAGGCATTGGAAAAGCACATTAGGAAGCATTTAGTTCCCAATCTATACCACTGATAGAGGACTTGACAGTGTTACAGACACATCAGGGAAATCTTTAATTTGTAGTTTCACTTAAGGTCTGGGATTTTAACTCTGGGCTTTTCTTTCTGAATCCGTAGCTGTTGTGTTGATGAGATGGAGCCAGACTGTGAGACACTGAGGGAATAACCAGTGCATTAATGGAATAAATATGCTTCTTTGTAAACTACAGATAGACCCACTTTTATACATGTATTTCAACTCTTACATTTCTGGACCTCTAAATATTTGTGGTTTCTCAGCTGCCAAAGTGTTGTGTGAACAGTGGTCAGAAAAGTGGAAGAAAATCTTCCCATTGGTAGCCAGAGGACAAGACTAGTTGGAATTAAATTCTGGAAGTGATTTCTTTTTTCTGTGTGCACCACTCATTTACACAAGGAGGCCTTGGTGATGATAATGGGAAATAACTCTCTACCTGATGGGTGGAATGAATTAAAACCATATTATTTTAGTTTCTCTTTTCTTTTATTAGTCTTAATTTCTGCTAGAATAGATCTAAACTTCCTGGAAGGTCAGTACAACGGTCTGAAATTGCCAGAGTCTTATGATGCTGAAAGAGCTATTTTGTGTTTGGGGTTTTTAAAAGACACTTCAAGTCTTCATTTGCCATATTTAGGACTGGATTCATTTTTATCCTTCAGTCTTTTCACATTACACAGCAATGCAAAATAACATTGACACTGGAGGCAGTTACAAAACATTTGCCTGAATGGTACAAATTGACATTTATACAAATGGACATTTATACAAATGCTCATTGGACATGAAAGTGCAGTCTTGTCTTTTTTGAGCTCATTAGGAAATATATTGTTCTCTAAATAGGCTGGAATCTCTCTTCCAGAATTTAATTTTAGTATTGGATCTATCTTTGCTCCAGTTCTTCAGTGCTAAAAGCCAGGTGATTTTGTGACAGGGTCGTTTCTTTCCTCTCTTTCACTCACTGCAGCAGCACAGGGGCAGCGAAGGAAAACTCAAATCACCCAGAGCTCTGCTACAGAATGTGTTAGTGGGTATTTATTAGACACAGCCCTTTTCTGGCCCAAAGTCAGCCCAATGTGCTTGGTGGCAGCTGTACTTTGGCTCTTAGTGCTTCCCCAGCTTCTTATTAATAACTCCCATGCCTTAACACAGACAAGAGTGTGTGACAGCTTTAACTGCTGTGCTTGGTCCAGAAAACCAGAGGAAGGCAACCCTCTGAGAGCCTGGTTTGGAGGAATTCTTATCAAGGAGAAATGAAATTCCAGCTGAAGTTTGCAATACTTACCACTACTTGATTAGTATTGGTGGAGACCTATAATTAGCTCTTATTTAAGAAGGCATATGGCTCCAACAGATGGTAAAGGAAGAAAAGAAAGTTAGAGAAACAGGGACATTTGCACAAGGTTTTCTGATCTCCTTTGCTTATATTTTGCAGCACAATGCTTGCTTAACTTCTGGCAAGATGGCCTACTGTTCATATGAATACTTACGTCTTAATTTTCTCTAAAAATACCAAAATAGTGTGGCCTGCAAGTATTTAAGAATTCCTACAGTAGTAGAAGACTCGAGATGACAAGGAAACTTAGAAAATCCATATATTTTGTAGGGGTTCTGAGCAAGAGCCAGCTCTGCTTGTGACGTTAGTGGGAATTTCAGATGGTAAGGGCCAAGGAAGAAGACAGCATGAGGATGGGTTGGTGAGGGAGACGGTCATCCATGAGAGAGATTTGGGCAATGTTTATGGCAGTACCGACCAGGATGTTGTGTGCTATAGAGATCACTCCAATTACAGGTTGGTGGATTACAACTAGTCCAGACTGAGATTTTAAATGCTTTGGGGAGACCTCATTGCAGCCTTCCAGTACTTAAAAAAGAGAGAGAGAGAGACTTTTTACACACATAGGGATAGGACAAGGGCAACAGTTCTAATCTAAAAGATGAGATTTTGATTATCTGTTAGGAAGAAATACTTTCTTTCCTGTCAGGGTGGTGAGGCCCTGGCACAGGCTGCAAAGAGAAGTTGTGGATGCCACATCCTTGGAGATGTTCAAGGCCAGGCTGGATGGAGTTGAAACAACTGGAACAGTGGAAGCTGTCCCTGCCCGTGGCAAAGGGTTGGAACAAGAGAATCTTTAAGATCTCTTCCACCCCAAACCATTCTGTGATTATTTCTCTACCCGTTTACTGTTACCCTCCCTGTTCACCTCTGTTTAATTGACTGTGTGATTGCTTGCAAGTGGCTCCAGGGCAAGGACTTGTAGCTGGATTCAAGCTGCCTTCTGCTGGGATTTACCAACAGCCGGTTCTCCACAGAGGCAGATTCGGAGAGATCACATGAACCGCTGACACCACATGGCTGCGTGGGCAGCAGCATAAGGTCTGTGGGCAGGAAAGTTTCAAAATGTTCACGGATCATTCTCAAGTGAGTGCCTTGCAGTGCCCTCCCTCCGTCTGTGCACGAGTGACCTGGGAGAATGAACCCATCTGCCTTTAAAGGGATCATCTGCCTCTGGGATTTTCCTGTGTGGAAACACAAGTATAGAGGCTATGATAGGCTTCTTGTGGCCATGAATTAGGCTGAAATACAAATGTTTGAGTGTGCACTGTTATTTATAAAGAAATATTTACAGTAAAGCTCTTTTTACAGCTGCAGTATCTTGATTTCCCTACATTATTGAAAAGCATCTCTTTCATTAAAGCAAAACTTAGCAGAATCCTGCTTTTCCATTTATCTGAATAGCAGCATAATAATACTGCTTTTCCCAGATAGCAAGAGAGATACAAGAAGTTGCCAGCATTTGAGTAATTATCTAATTTCCAGTGCTATAGTCATAAAGACATTAAAGAGGCTAGATCTGAAGTTAGATCTGTTTTCCATATGGATTTTTCCTGACTGCATAAGCATTCCCTATTTATTTTAGACCTCTGACACAGTGCTCATGAAACTGCGGAGAGCTAATTCCAGAGAGAGCTGGTTGCAAAACTGAACTTATCCTTCTAAAAGGCCTGGAGTTGTAATTTTATATTTAGAATTTAAAAAAAAATATTACTTTGTTTGTTCCCTGCCTTGCACTGGGGAGAGGAAGCAATGTAATGTTTTCAGCAGCAGTGTGTAGGGACTGAATTGTCACAGTTCCTTCTTCCTTACTTTGAAAAAGTAGTCATTAATATTACTTTTATGGGCTGCAGAATAGAGGACAGACTTCAGGTAAATCCTGTCTCTGTTCTACCTTTGTCAAACGCAGAAGATAAACTATACTAAAAGAAAAACGTACAGAGGGGTGTAAGTGTGTTGTTTTCCCCTGAAATTCTCAGCATTCTGTAGCCAAGACCTACAGGTTTAAAAGAAAAGTTGTGTAGGATAAAATTTGCTGTGCAGGAGGCTTTAATGTGTTTCCTTTGGAGAAATGAATTTTTCACTTTTCATTTAAGTCTCACACTCCTTGTTGTGTGGAGAAACCTAACACTATTAAAAGTTATTCTTAGTAAGATAGTAAACTTTAAAATAAAGCAAAGAACAAATTCCAAGGCTCTCTTCATGCTTCTAGTACATCTTGGAAGCAGAGCTAGAAAGTAATGAAATTTCCTTTTCTAGTCTCTCCAAAATGAACTGTCTTTCACCCATGGCTTTCAAGGTATCCTCCTATCAGAGGAACATTCCCTCATGCACTAGTTCTTCATTAAGGGCTGTGCTATGAGGAATTTATATGTTTTAAAATCTTGAAAAAATAAATATGAACAAACCTCCATCACTTCTGAGAGTTTAATACTGCTGGGCAAATCTGGGTTTGCAGAATAGGGTGCTTACCATCCTTGAAAAGGTTGTTGGTTGATATTCATTCCAGTTTTCTTTGGCAGGTAGGGTCATCATGAGGAAGCACAATTCAAAATGTAATTATGGAAAGAGTTTAGCTGGCGAGATTGGAGCACTCCTGTCACTGACATGGCAAAGAGAATGCAGAGGGCATAAGAACCAGCCAGTTCTATTGCTTTGCAAACAGCGAGGGCTCATGTGACTCTGGTGGCTCTGGGGAAATCATCGTCAAGTTGCAGCTACACCAAAACTTTGCCATTTCAGGGTCTCTCCCAGGCAGAAATCAGAGGTTGAGATATGTGTGTGTTATTGTTTGCTCCATGGGAGAGTTATTGATACAGAACAATCATGAAACTTCTCAAATCATTTTTATAGCAGTTAAAAAAAAAAAAGAGTAAAGGAGGGTTCAAATAAAGGAATTTTGAGGGAAGTGATATAATTTAGGCATGATGAAAGCAGAAAAATGATGCTATAAATGCTCAGAGTTGAAAACTGAGTAATTTGGATTACCTGGAGAGAGCAATTGGGATAATTGACCACTGGAGTTTGGGAGTAGGAGTGCTACTCTATCTGGTGTGTATATTAGGATCATGGAAAGTTCAGGGGAACAGTTCTGACCTGCAGAATGTTATCACCAACGTCCATTAATTTTCCCTAGAAATGTTTCCCTCTCCTCACATGAATGGGAGTGGTGTGAGGGTTCTCTTGGGGGAAATGACACACATGAGAATGTTTGAAAATCAGAAAAATTTGAGTCCCTGTCACAGCTTTGCACCAGCTGAGGGATGCTGCCAGTCTGGCCAGCAGCACTTTCAGCTCATGCACCAGTGGGGATTTCAAGTAGAAATGTCAATTGTTCTGGCATATCACACTCCTTCAAAACACAAACAGCACAACAGTCAACAGAAGATGATTGCATTATCAACTTCATCAAATTATACATACTGCCAACATTAAAGCTATGGTTAAGTGGGTTTGATCAGTAGGTTTGATCGGGATTTGTTACATCTCTGTATAAGGCTGAGGTTTCTGATGGTGTCCTTCAGGTTCCAGTGCTTTTTCTAAAAGATGTTAAAACAGGCTTTCTTATCCATTGCTTACATCTTTCTTTCTACATTCCTCTCCTCTCCTCTCCTCTCCTCTCCTCTCATCTGCCTCAGACATCCACCAACCCAACCCACTTCAGTGCCTTTGTCCTGACAGTGGTCATTTTGATACAGTTTCTATTCTCACTAAATTAGGTTGTAAATATGTATCAAAATTGTTTACAGGTTAACTGTCCATCGATTCCTATCTTGTAAGATTATCTGGAAAGAATTTTTCAGGGGCCTCCAGGATCTAAATAACCTCTCTGTGAATCTTTAAAGAGATGAATAATTTCTGTATGATGTGCTGCAGTAATATTTGGAAACCTCCCTCCATCTATAGAAACTCCCAGATGGGAAAGTTAGGTAGACTAGAGTGTATCTGGGAAGCTTGGAAGATTCCATATGGAGAGAGTGGGAAAGGAAGACATGATATAGTGACTGGTCTGTGCAAGTACCCCGTGTATGAAAGCATTCACAACTGCAAAGAGCATTTTCCCCCCTTATTTAAAAAAATTACGTTGTTCAATATTCTGTGGAGGAATTTCTAGGAATGATGGTGGGATGGCATGGAAAGAATAGTAAGAGATGGATGCATAAACAGGCTTTTCTCATTCTCTGGATGCCTGTGGAACACAATTCTCCTCTTCATACTTGCAATGATTCTCACAGCCCTGTGAACTTTTTTGCTTTCCAGATAAATTAAAGAACTATTCAACCCAAAGACAATAAGCAGTAAATTAGACACTTGGGAAGAGGAGACAGGAAAACAGGATTCCTTCTAGCTTTAAGGAATACTGCACGTGTCCCAAATAAATGTCCTAATAGGTAAATTTACTGATCAAAAATTCACTACCACAGAAACATACTTTTCTGTATTCACCAAAGCTCAAGCCTTCGAAACTGTAGGGTAAGTGCAGGTCAGTAGAGTCTTAGCTCCAGGTCTCACCTGGGAGCGGGAGCACCCAGCAGTTTCCACACACAGTGTCTGTCTCCTCTGGGTCACCTGTGAGTGCTGAGGTGTTTGCACAGCTGAGGTTGTACTAGAAAGAGATGTGGTGTAACCTGTGGTTCCAGTCTTCTGTCTCACACCGTCCTGTGCCAAAGGACAGAGGTGCTTGTGTGAACACAGGGATGCAGCTGCTGTGTCTCCTGAACACGGGATACATCTGCTGTGTCTTCTGCCAGCAACCCTCTCTGAGTGGTGGCAGCTGTGAGAAATGCCAGCCTTAGTGCTGCTGTCTGTCAGCAGACACACCTGGGGCTAAGAGAGACAAATTTCAGAAGGAATCCCAGGAACTAGAGGAAGGTTGAAAAAGGTTCTGGGATGATGGTGTTTTCATGGAGTAGGCTAAGGAAGGATATGTTTTATAGCAGCAACCACTTCTAGTTAGTGGAAGAAGCTCAAGCAGAGTGATGTAGCCCAGTCTCTGTATCGTAAAGCACAGAATACACCAGTAGATGCTGCAGCCCAAAGGAAAATATCTTTGGACTTGTTGTCGTTCTCCTTTGATTTGGGAGGCAGGATCCCTGCACTGCTGTCAGCGTTGCCAAGACTGCCAAGCTCTCCTTGGAGGAAATTCCTGCTGCAGCCTTAGGTCATACTCTAAGAGGGGAAGAAGCTGCCTGTGGCCATTTGAGTAGGCAGGGATGGATGAGTTTAGGGGAGGATTAGTCACTCATCTGCTGTAGATGTCTGCAAAGTAGGTCTTACTGCTTAAAACTGAGTGATTTTTGGCCCTGTAACATCATACTCTGATTTGAGGCAGCCCCAAACACTGTAGGATGCTATTGGCTTTGACCTTTCCAACAAGAGAAATGACTCCTTATGCCACCTTGCAAATCCAGCTCCTAAAGCAATTACACATGAGGAGTGGTCTGCTCAGGAGTGTGTTTGAAAAGAAAATGAGATTAAGCTTTCCATCCAAGAAGAGTGCCAGTATATCAATATCCAAATCAAATAACATAAAGTTTCCTTTGTCTGCCGGCTAGGAGTAAGAATGCATTATACCTCTAATATGATTTTTGCAGTGTCTGTAATATTGTGAGGTTTAAATTAAAATAAATATGACTGCATGCTTTTGAAGAGCTAATCAGGCTGAAGCATTCTAGCCTAACTGGTGTAGCACATGAAAATAAATGTGAATTTATCTAGGCTGCCTGGATTTATGCAAAACTATTGTGCAGGATGGGTGATGGGAAGACAATATCAGGATGAAATACTTTGGCTGCTCCTGGGTGTGCTTGAAAAAAGTCAGTGATAGGAAAATTATTTGAATGTAGCCTGTGTGACATCACTATGGTTCTCCTAATTAATTAGCTCAAGTCCCATTGGTCTTATTGTCATTTAGTCAGTTCAGACCCAGATGATTTGTTTAGTTTTCTGGGGGTTTTTGAGATATTTCTGTGTCCATGCTGTTCCAGTTCCAGCAGACTGGCTGGAACAAACAGCCACAAAATTGATCAATATAATGACAAAACTCCATTCACTTGTCTACTTGCCTTCAGTAACTTTTTCTTTGGGTTTTTTGATAGTTTTGAAGTCCTTTCTGTTTTTTATTTTTATTCCCTCTAACCAAAATTTTCCTTATAAAATATTTAATCCTCTGTCAGTCTTGACCCACTGACCTATGATTGCAAATTAGGTACAAATCTCAGCAGAATAGGCCTGTCCTGATTTGAAACTCCTGACAAACCAGCAGCCCCTGGACTTATATCTTACCATGGCTTGTGGACCCAAAACAATTCTTCAAAGGGGAAAATTCCCAGAAATACCTTCTGTAAAACTATACTTTCTAAAAAGCATGTGTCTTCTGACTTCCTGATGATGATCACAAATCTGTCTCTCTCTGAAGGACTGGTTCAGGTATACCTTTTTTAAGCACCCCTTGTCAGTCCATTTGCTAAAGGACTATATTTCAAAAGCTCAGATTCCTACAGGACTGAAAGCTGGAAAGGGACAAAACCAGCTCTGAGTAAATTTTGCAGACTTTTGTTGCTCTGGGGTTACGAAAGTAGAATTAGCAGGGGATTCTGATTACCAGCCAAGACACACTGTGGAAGTACCTAGCTCTGGTGCCTAGTTGGTCATTTAAAAGTCACACAGTCATTGCAGGCTCCTCTGGAAGGGATTCGCTGTGGTGCAGATTGTTGCCTCCAATGTGGGTTTTTACAACTTAGCAAGTCACAGTTTTCCTCTTACTGAAAGTGGAATTGCTCAACAAGCAGTAGACTTGAAGTAAAAATTTGGCTCAGTATAAAGCATGAACTTTTTTTTTTTTTTAATTATATCCTAAATTCCACAGGCTCCACCGTAACCAAAACTAAATGCATACACTGGAAGCAGCTAAAAGTTAGGAAGGCTAAATCCCACCTGAGTTTATTTGATATTTATTTATGATGATGTGATACATCAGCACACAGGTGAAGCTGTTAGCTGAATTTGACGTAGAGAAGCTTAGGGTCTTGGTTCTTGAGTTCCTCAGATTTATCTGTTTTGTGGACCAAACTGGCATCTCTCACATGTGCCAAGGACCTGAAGGATTACATAGACATCTTGAAAACAAAGACTATGTTTTTATGTTTCTGTATTTTAACTTAAGATGTCTCTGCACTTCCAATTTCTACATTCAAGATCTGCTATTGACTATGATTCCCCCTCAGGTAGTAATTTCTGGGAGAACCAGAGATGACAAGAAAACTCCCTCTTCTGAAAGATGCCCATTGCAGATAAAAGATGAAGTTTCACAGGTGAACACCCACAGTCCTCATGGCTCTGGGTGCACCGAGTTAAGCATTTGATGCTTTAGCTTTTATTAGAAAGAAAGTTAATAGGATAAGTGCTGTCACAGGATCAAGTATTCTCATTTTGAAATCCAGCCTGCCTACAGGTTAACATTTGTTTTCTTTAAGTATCATGCCTGTGAACCTGCAACCCACAATAAGAGTCTGCTCTACTACCATTAATTGTTGAGAATGCAAGTGTTTAATTACAAGTGCTCCCTAGGTAACCTTGGAGTGAAATCACGGGATAAAACATTTCCCTGCTGAAATTACACCAGGAGTCTGTCTGTGTTTTGTGCAGGTGATTCCAGCCTTTGCTCAGCCTGCGTTCATGAAAACAACGTTTACAGCAGAATATTTCAGATTTTGTACAGAAATGAAGAGATCATTCTTAATGAGTCAATGAACTTCAGAGTGCACCTGCTTCTGGATGGTGAAAGGGTGAGTTGTTTTGGGATGCACATAAAAACCAGCAGGGCTGGGATTCCCCTTACTTAACTTCAGGTGTGCATTGCACAGGTATCTCCATTTCAGAAGTTGAGAAGAGGTCCATGTGCTGTCAGAGGTCTCACAAAGGCAGCTGGTGGAGGGAAAGATGTGTTTTATCTGACCAATACACCAGCAGCTTCATTAGAAGGAGATTGACTGTCCTGTACCCATCAGTACCTGTGATTTATTTGTAAATGCTGACACTGTAAACCTCTGCATGAGGTCTGACAGACCCTCTGCATTGTGCCTGTCTATGAGGAGCTGAGCCAGATCTTTCTCAGTCCAGAAGACTTCCAGAAGCCTTGTCGTCCCACCTGGGGTGCCCAAAAACTGATGCCTTGAGGTGACCACCTAAAAGCAGAGACTAGAAAAAAATAAGAGAATAAAAGTAGATATTTATTCAAAGGGCCTTCAAAGGTACACCCTGGGCAGGCCAAAGGCTACACCTAAGATGGACCCTGGGTCATGGGTTCTTCACACCTTTATAAGTTTGGTTCATTTGTATATCAGGATTAATTCTCAAATTATAACTTCAGTTAATGATGTAATTACCCCAAGTTTGTCCCTTCTCTTCAGAGGCTTTTAGTTTACACTTTTTGGGGCCTGGTCTTCTTGAAAAGCAAACCTAGAGAGGTTTGTTGTGTCTAACCAGCATAAGAGAACAGTAATTAAAAGGCCACCCGAAACTTCAAAGTTACACACTAGGCAGTACAGGATTTGAAAAATACAACAGTTAAAAACCTAGGGCATCAGGAGGCTACACCTTGGCTTTTTAGTGGAATAAGATGTTGACATACACTGGTAAATCAGTGTATCAGAAACTCAAGTGTCTCGAACATAATTTGTCATTTGTGCACTGGATCACTCACTTTGCACAGCTGTGCTGATCAGCCCCACCTGAGAAAACTGGGAATCTTCTGCTTCTCTCTAGGACCAGCTACTATTGCCATCCATTGTTTTTACTTTTTTCTCATCCTCTCTCTTGTGACTGAAATTTTCTGCAGCTACCCAGTCCCTTTCCACCCCTCAGAGGTCTCCTGGCCTTTGTCCTTGGTGCTCCTGACTGCAGGAGTCCATGGGAGAGCTTCTGGAGTTTTCCCCTCCTTATAGTCCATGTACAGCCCCTTTGCTTTCTGCGGTACCTCAGCTAGAACAGGTCCATCCTGAGGCACTTCTCCCCTGTTTCCATCCACTCCTTCAGCCAACAGGACCACCCACACAAGGTAAGAACACCATCTGAGACACCCAGCTTGTAGAGCACCTTTGGTTTAATCTTACTGATGTGAAACCAATGTCTTCCAGCAGTAATTTCTGTTCCCAGGAGCTACAAGGGTGGAACAATCTTTGTTCTCAGAGAGCACTGTTTTACTGAAATCTTAAATAAGAAGGGGAGAAAGTGTCACAGTAGAATGGCATTCAGGTGTGTCCAGTGTGCCAGCCATGCTTTGCCAGCCCAAGGACTGATACAAAATGTCTGGCATTGGTACTTGCTCTCAGTGGTGACAAGAAACACAACATCAGTCTCTTTGAAAAGTCATCTTGCCATCAGAAAGAGATCCTATGGGTTACACAGCCATTAGGAATCATGTCCTGTGTTGAACTTGGAGCCAAAGACACTCACCTGTCCTTTGTATAACTTTCTACTTGATCATGATGTGATTTAAAACTTCTTTTTTGCCCTATTTCAAAGCATGTATATGTATGTTATATATAGATCTAAATTAAAACAGCTTGAGAACCTTATTTAAGCTTAACATGCTTCCTTTTCTCTCCCACTTTGTTTTTGCTAGTTTGGTTTGGTTTGATTTTTTTTTTTAAGATATTGTCATAAATTTATTCCTCCCTAGAATTGTTGGTTTGTGCTTATGTGAAAAATTACTAAATGCAAATCTATCAATGTTTATTAGGAAAATGTCCCAGTATGCTTTATCCAATATTGATTTTATCCTTCCTTTATGGAACATCTCTGACTAAATATCCCTCCCCTCAAATTACAGGAGTTTCCACTGTGTTGAGCAGGGATTATTTCTGATGATTTTTGCATTATTATTCAGGAAAGTTGTGCACTCACAAAATGGAAAATAAAAAACAGCCCACAAGATTCCTCACAGCTAAAACTTGTTCTGACTCTTGATGTGCTGTGTGCAGCCCCACTTAGCTTTCCATAGGAGATCCCTTGGGAAGAGCACAGCTGCCCAATTCTGTACTTATAGAGTGGTTTTGCACAGAGGAGCTCAGCTTTTCTGTATGATGAAGTAGCTTTGGGTTTTCATGGATGTAGAATAAGAGGATAAAAAGGTCTGTTGTTCCAGATGAGTTGCTGAAGGCACTCAAAAGAATCAAATATAAAAAATATAAACAGCTGTATTTTTTTTTTTATTGAGCAGATTAGCACAATTCACTTCTGTTTAATGCTCCTAGGCTTTTTTTTCCCTAGGCTTTCTTGTCTTGTCCTCCACAGCTTTGCAAATTTGATATAAATGTGGGAGAGACTGAAGTCTGCCACTACTCTATCCACAACATTTCAGAGGCAGTTTTGTATCTTTGTTACATAATCTCCTGTGTTGGATGAAATCCTTGCAATGTGGTGTTGGCAAGACACCTAGATATTTTTAAAGTGTTTTAAGTCTCATCTGTGTTCATAACTCCTAATTTATTTAGCACACAACAGATGTGAATCCTTTTTTGTGCCTCTTGTGTGCTATGGTGATTTTTCTTGGTTGAGGGTGAAGGTTCTGTTCACTGTTCTTTTCTGTGGATGGAAGTTATGATAAATAGACAAAGGAGTTGGTCTGGGTAATGGAAGTATTGACTTCATACTGTCCATGCCGTTTCTGGAGATGGAATTATCCAATATTATATTAAGGGAGCATTGTTCCTCCTGGGGCTCAGATAGTTTTTCTGATGAGATGTTTTGCTGAGATAGACCAAATAAACCCCAAACAAACAAAACCAACCAAACAACAAAACCGATATGAATGAACAAATTAGATAATTTGCTATTTTTTTTAATTCTTCCCCTCCTCCTCTAGCATAATCCTAGATAAGTTTAAATATGTAAATATATTTTTTGGTTTTTTTGGTCTGGCATTAAATGGAAGGAAACACTATTATTTGCTTAGAAGTGGCACTGAACATACCTTTCACCATATAAATGGTACTTTAAAACTCTGGTTTATTTGATGCCTTTTTCTATGTTATCCCAGCATACGGCATTTTTTGACTTCAAAGGAAACCATATTGCAGGGCTGGGGCAGCCTTAGTTGCTACAAAGAACTCTTAATTTATTTTCATAAGCTTTTGCTTTCTGTTTCATCAGAGAAGAAGCTTTGCCTCTTTCATCAAGCATAGGAACAGGTAACTTGTCTGGCTTCTTTCTTGCTGGCCCTGCTCAGGGAAAATTTAGTAGCAGGGAGAGGACAGAGTGAGACAGGCTGGAATATGACAGTATATTAGATTTTTTATTTTCCAGAGAAATTTAAGTGAGCTGGGACATCCAGATCATTCAGTTTGACACTCTGGCTGAATGGTTAAATATTAGGGAGGTACATCATAAGGATGCAGGAAGCTTCAGTTATCAGTATTATCACAGCTCTTAAAAGCTAAACCAAAGATGAAAAAATTAGCATGCAAACCTGAAATTATGCACTTGATTCCAGGCCAATCCAGCAGAAATTGAAGTACTTTGCTTTGTATATACTTTTTATTGTACAAAATAATTTTACTTTTCATAGGCAAATACTTCCTATTGTACAGATTTTGAGCAACATTTAATAAAATGAATTTTCTTGTGAGTGCAGTGCTTTGGCAAGATAGTCAGAACTTAGAAAACAGCCTGAACTCTTGACATCACCTTCTGTAACATTATGTGTGCTCAGAGGTGAATACGGGGTATTTTTGCACATGCAATGAAGCCCAAGGTGGGAGTTTAGGTGTATGGAATATTACAGAACAGAAAAATATTTATTGTTTAGTAAGAATGTATTTCTAAAAACACAGATCATAGAATCATAGAATGGTTTGGGTTGGAAGGAATCTTAAAGATCACCTAGTTCCAACCCTCTGCCATGGGCAGGATCAACTTACATGAGACCAGGTTGCTCAAAGCCCCATCCAGCCTGGCCTTGAACACTTTGAGGAATGGATCTTCATTTTCTCTTTCATGAATTGTGATTTTTCTTCTAAGAGATCAAAGAAGTGTTTAAAAAACCACTGGAATACCCTTTCCAGAGTGTCTGAGAGGACACTACTTAGCCTAGCCAGTCAAACATTAATTATATTTTAGATAATTTTTTCAGACTAGTTTTTTATGGGATTTGGTGTGAAAATTCAAAACTCTTTCTCAGGAGGAAAAAAAAAAAAGTAAGATAGTCTATCAAAGTCTTGGAAAATTGCACAGTCTGTAAAGAATAACTTTGGATAACACTATAATATTCTCATTAATGCTAAAATAAGCAACCAGTATTTCATTTAAGGACAATATTTTTTCATTCAGGAGACCAAGGAATGAGAATTATCAGCTGCTCTTCTGTATGAGGTACAAAAAGGCCATTTTGTTGTTTTCCTGTGTAAAGAGTCTTATGTCTCTGATAAGTGGAAAAAAGTAAACCACAGGCAAGTCCAGCAGGTATCAAAGCTGTAATGTGCCAAGTAGTTCCTGCAAGTAATTCAACCTGTGCATAAGCCTTGTAATGATTCTCTTTCATGAAGAGTCCACTTTTTGATTATCTGTCCCATTTTTACTCAGTATTTACACCCCCAATAGAAAAGGGAAAACATCACCTCTGTAGTGAGAACTGTGATCGGTTTTATGTGGGACTTTGCACTGTGCTGGTCAGTCTGATTTCAATCCAGTTTGGGGATTAAAAATATCCAATTTATGCACCTGACTGCATGACCCCATGCAGTGAAGAGTATCTCTTGGCCTCTCAGGCTTCTGCTCCTCGCCTCAAGGGGTTTTGGGAGACTGTCACCAGCTATGGAACTTGTTTTGAGTGCAGACTCAGATCTCAGCTGCAGGTGCTCAGCAGTGTTGGGCACAGACCCAAAATTTCATCCCTTTACTTGGGGGAGGAGGAGGTTTGCTTTGTCTGAAGCACTATACTGAGTTCTTAGTTTAAATTCAGAATGTAGCTTCAGTAATGATTACTTTCTTTGCCACTGCCTGCAACTGTGCTTTTTAGTGACAAGAACTCATTAGAAAGGGAAAAAGTCTTCTTTTTGTTATTTTTTTTTAATGAAAGGCATACTTCCAGGTGTTTTGAGACAGTCACAAAAGAGAAGGCACATTTTCAGTAAATAGAAGTGGGAATTTTCCCCTCACATCTCCATGCCTGTGGCCATGCTAGAAGAAATATCACATTACTTCAGAAGGGATTAAATTTAACATCTTTCAGGATTTTGTCAAAGCACAATCAATCCTTGGCTCTCAATTTTCTTATTTCAGCAGGAAAAGATTGTACATTTGTTGATGCAGTTTCACCATTGGAAAACCTGGCTTAACATGGTTTATGTTACATATTTTATGAATCCTACCTCTCAGAGCAGGGTAGATGCCTCTGATATTGCCTTCAGTGCATTTTTAGTGTAGTCTGTGGTCTGTTGTTAAGATGATGATGATGATCAGCTTTGGAAAGCCAGTGTTCATCTTGCCTGTTTAAAGCCATCTAAAATGCAAGTGTATCTGGAGACCAAGATATTACTCTAAGCTCTTTCCATTGTCTCTAAAGAGATAGGCACAAACAGAAATTAATTGCCCTTCTCCATTGGGTACCTCAGGATGGAGCAGGTGCTCTGCCTCTTCTTGTTGCTTGCCACTGACAAAAGACAGAACCATCCATCTCACCTCACATTTTTGTGGCAAAAATTGAGTAAAAATAAGTTGTACTTATAATACCAAATCCACAGAGAAAAACTTCATTTTTCCATGTTTATGCCGGTGCACCTCCTGTTGTATTCTGTTATACTATAAAGGATATTTACACTCACAGAAAAGAACTACTTTGGTGATTAAATGTGTAACTTTTTTTGCTCACATTTCCATTTAGGTTGTTAGAACTTATTTTTTTTATTCTACTAAACCTATTTTTCTTAGCAAAGAATTGACATTTTAAAGGAGTGAATGAGAAAGTGCTGGACAGCTTAATCCTCTTCCCTTCTAATTTATTTATTTCCATTGATTACAGTTTTAACTGTGCCAATTTATCCAATTGTTATCCAATTTAGTTCTTTCCAGGTGAAGCTAATGAACTATCAGATCCAGGACTGTCTCCAAAAATCCAATAAAACAATTTTATTGACAATAAAAGCAGGGTTATTTTACTGATGGGACCTGTTAGATGAGTTAGAGGGGAGGTACCAGTGAGTCACACATGATTTCTTCGGTGGTTTTGGTGAGCAGAATCATGGCACATGCTCAGCCAAACAACAAGTTAAACTTCTGTTTTAGTTGTAAAAACAACAAAGGCCCTTGAATTTTGGACAGAAAATGGTCTACCTGAGAATCAATGGCAAACTGCCTCCATGAATCTGCTGAGGGCCTGAAAGAGTGACTGGGGGACAGGAGAGCCTTGGTTTGCTGAGACAAAGATTAATGATGAGTGATCAGAAATTTCCAGAATTATTTGAGCCATTTCTGAATGTTTTAAGCTGTAAAGTTTGAAATGTGTATTAGTTACAGGAAGGTAATTACAAGGATTTGTGGCTCTTTGTCATCCAAGAAAACCCAGTCCTTGCTTTCTTTCAGCTGAGGAGATAACCCAAACAAAGGCTCACTCAGGGAGGGAGAGCAGCCTCAGAAATGCTCCTCTGCCTCTTGGTGTGCAAAGAGCAAGGATCCAACAAATGCAGAGCTTAATGCTCTCTGTTTCCTCTTGTCTGGAGTGATTTTTTTGACATGTCAGGGCACCTGGAGGCAGATAACACCTCTCTCTCTGCTCCAGTTCCCTCTGACTCCTTCAGCAATTACCTCAACTCACTGTCACATTTGCTTCTTTCTGCCTCTGTGCTGTCATGCTGCTGTTGCTGTGTAGTTTTGCCTTTTCTCAGACAAATCCACCCACCTTTGCCTTCTGTGTTGTAGGTGCCAACTTACAAAGGTAACCTTGTCTCTCTCTTTTTGAAGGTGGAAGATGCATTGAATGAGGCAGACTTCCAGCTCAAGCTGGACCTGCACTTTACTGACAGTGAACAACAGTAAGTGCTGGTTTAAAGCTCAATTGGTAATGTGGGGATTTGTTCAATTGGAAAATTACTTTGATGAAATGAGTGCTTTTTAAAAAGGGAGAGCTTTGATAAGGTTTCTCTTTGCCTTAGTGTTGAAGTTTTCCTGTTTCTCCTCTCTGTACTTGAAGAGTGTATCTCATATTCCTCTTTAAAGGAAAAACATTTTTTCTCCTTGAAATGTGAGTTTTTCAAAGGTTTTAAGTGTTGCTCTATCTCTGCTGCTGTTAAAGGGAATATCATCATTGACCTCCATGTGGCCAGGGTCTGTGACTCAGGAATGCATTTATCTCAGGAGGCAATGAAATATTGTCTAGGTGAAGACAGGAGTATGAACATGCTAAGTACTTTTCTTCTATTAAGAACCAGAGCTGCCTCTATGTTTTAGGAGGAAGGAGTTTCCCCATTGAATTTGATTTCCTCTAGCTGAATTTGATTCTGTGATCTCAGGTGAAGTGGGAGTAGCATCCCTTCATGAGACACAGCAGAAAGTGTGATTCCAGATGTTATTTAGCCTCACTAGGTCGGGAAAAATTACTTGATCTACATTTATAGGGAGTGGGAGGGCATGCAGAGAAAGCATCAGAGCTGTGTTTCATGCTGAGACTGTCCCCATGGGATTTTATTCATACCCTCAGAGCACCTAAACAAATTTCAAGAACATGTTTCTGTTATCTTCACGATACAAAAAGAGAAAACTTGTTCTCTCAGATGAGGGGTACTTGACTGTCAGTGTTTATGAGTCTTGAAGAAATGAAATAACAAACATTAAGCTACAGCCAAGAATAAAAAGAACTGAAACATTTAAGTTATGAACTTGTGCTCTAACTGGTACACCTAATTTCTGTTATCACCTGAGAGATTAGTGTGACTTACTGTAAACTAAAGTAGTGACTTTTAGAAAATTATATTCTGCAAATATAATTGAAACATTTCTTGGGACTAACCATGCACTTCTCAAACATCTCTTCTTAGGTTTTCCTAGTTTTGAGAAAAAGATTGCTTCAGAAGGGTCTTTAATGCTGTAAAATAATTCCTATTTAGAAGGTTCACTTGCCTTGGGAGGATGTGGTTAGGCATGCTCCAGGTTTATAGCTCAGTCTCCTGTCCTATAGATGACTCAGATCTCATGTGGTTGACTACACGCTAGGATGGTTATTCTGGAACAGTTGTAAACAAACTTTAAATTCAAGTTTGACTTTTATTTACTGGAAAAAAAAAAAAAGAAAAAAATGGAGAAGCTAATCCAACTTGTATTGTTTCTCTGTAGTTGCTTCAGTTTCTCTTTTGAGTTTTGACCTCTTCCAAAAAGTTTTTTGAGATTGACAATCTGGAAAGGCATTCTGAATGTTTTCAGCTGTGTTTGACATAGGACGGCTTCTAACTCTCTCACATTGCCTGAGCTGATTGCTCTTACATGGAAAATCACAAGCAGTGTGCTGTCCCATCTGTGGACACTCAAATAATCTGAAGAGTTTACTAAATGCATTCCCTTCTGCTATTTAGATCTTAATGCCCCTAGTAGTGCATAGCTGGACATCAAAGGCAACCACCAGGGTAAACCAGAATTGTGTCACATCTCTTCTTTTATATCATATATTCGTATAGAACTCTACATATGTTCTTCATTTTTTGTATTTCTGTGAAAGTTTCCCTATTATATTAATGATATCTACTTTAGCATTAATATTTATGTTTGGCACAAGTACAGCAGAAGATGCTCTTCAGTTATGTTAACCTGTATGAAGCTGGGGAGTGATAAAATTTCACCTCAAGCTGTCTCTGTCTGCTGCCTGTAGCACCTTACAGGCTGTGACAACTCAGCCTTTTCCTTTTGCAGCTTACCTTTGTGAGCCCCTTTCCCTTGCAGGCTGAGGGATGTCCCAGCGATCCCCATGATCAGCAGCCGCACGCTGTGTCTGCACTTCCACCCCCGCAGGGGGCTGCACCACCACGTTCCTGTCATGTTTGACTATTTCCACCTGTCCGTGGTCTCCGTCACGGTGCACGCGTCCCTGGTGGCTTTACACCAGCCTCTGATCAGGTAATGGGCCTTGGTGTCTCTGTGGAAAGGCAGAGGAGGTTCCTCTGCTGAGTGCTCTCACACAATTTGCTCATTGGGTGGGAAAAGGGGAGAGGATCGTTCAACTTAAAGTATTTTGGTCCTGGGCTGAGAGTCTGGAGATTGGGGTTTAGAGCCAAATTTTGACACAGTCCTCTTCCCTCGGTAAGACACTGGGGGTCTGATCAAAAAGTAACAAAATTTTGGGAAATAGGTTAAGAATTTGGATTAGTCTTGATCTCTCTATTCCCCATCTGTAATGAGGAAAGTGCAAATTGTGTTCTGCTTGGTTGTTTTTCCTCTTTAGTCTAAAAGCAACTAAAAGCATTTACATTTTTCCTCTCTGATGACTTGTAAAGCATTCAGGGCAGCTGGACTCATCCATGGCCTCTGTGCATGAGCATAGTTCATAACGTGGTTAGGAGGAGTCATCTGATTTGGCTGTGCAGCCCTATAATACCAGCTGCCATGGGTCTAGGTGTGATTTATGCCATCTAATTCATAATGACAAGAAAATAATTCAGAACTCCTTCAAGTAAAACAGGGCTGGAAAACAACACCCTCTAATATTTAGAGCAGGAGAAGGGAAGCAAAGGTCTTTCTGGCAATGTACTTAGTTCCCAATCTTATCAGCACGTGAGATAAAGAGGCCTGAGAGGAAGGGAACTACTTTGAGTCTTGAAGCAAAATGCAGTGTTCAGATTTATTCAGCTTCCCTTAAGATCTCTTGGTCATTTGGGAAACAAGACCTTGATGGAGTTAAGTTTGTCAAATATTGTGCAGAGTGCATGGTGTCAGAAAGGAAGATGAATGTGTAGAATTTTTTTCCTCAGGTTTAGTGTTTTGACTTAGTACTTCTTTGCTTCAGTTTCCTTTAGTTTACAGGCATTGCTTGAACATGATGCCACAGAATGAATTGGGATTGTGAGAAGTTGAGAAGTTGTGGATGCTCCATCCCTGAAACTGTTCAAGGCCACATTGGATGGGGCATTGAGCAGCCTGGTCTGGTGGAAGGCGTCCCTGTCCATGGCAGGAAGGATGAAAGCAGATAACCTTTAAGGTCCCTTCCAACCCAAATCATTCTAAGGTTCTATGGCTCTGTGAGCTGTGACTGGGACGTGTCTCATATCAGCAGATCAGACTGACATATCTGTGTTCTGCTGATGTGATACAGCTGTATCTCTGATTTCCTGTATGTTGACTTTTTAAACAGTGATTTAGATTGTAACAGACTACTTCCAACCAGATAGTTTTGATCAGATAATTTGCTCATTGTTCTACTATAGAAAAGGATGAAAGAACAATAGCTTAAGAGGCTTAATGACTGTTTTCAGTTCTGTGTTGCCCTCTAATGAATGGGGTTGCACAGCCTTGTTGCTGTTATTAGGCATAAATCACATGATGAGAAACTGTTCATAGTCAGATTAGTAGAGCTTTTAAAATACTATTTGGTAGACATTTGTGAAGTATACAATACTTACTTAATGCAGTGGAATGAAGATTTTTGACAACACAATATACAGTCTCATTTGCTTAAGCCCATAAAAATCATTTAAAAGTGCAATAGTGAGGATTTATCTTCTTCTTGATAAATATTCCAAACTTGAAGAGTTTTTATATTATGCATTCTCTAAGTATGAATCAGGATGGAGAGAGTAATGTAAAATAAATGGTAGTTCCAAGCACTCTAAAACAAAACCAGCCAATTAAATCTTACTTGGGTTGCCCACAGCTCAGAACTTTCCTTTTTATCATTTATCATTGGAGTTTACTAGGAACATAACAAAATTAGCTATAAAATCAGATTTATTTTTAGTAACACAATAGAACCCGAATGACCAGAAAGTCTATTTTTTTTTTTTTCTCACATTAAATAGAGAAAAATAAACCCCAGTTCATAGAATCACAGAATGGATTGGGTTGGAAGGGACCATAAAGATCATTAGTTTCAACCCTCCTGCCATGGGCAGGGACATCTCCCACTAGACCAGGCTGTTTGTTCAGAGCCCGATCTAACCTGGCCTTGAACACATCCAAGGATGGGGATAGTTACATCATGATGGAAAAAAAATCTATGCAGTGTTTCACTGTGGTTTCGTTTGCTGCCTTGAACTGTCCCATCATGGAACATACTTGGTGTGTATATACATATTATTTCTACACATATCTACAGACATATGTAAAATCACAACAGTTGTAGACCTACCCTGAAAATAATTATGTAAAATTGAGTTTCACTGGTGTATTGAAGTTTTCCTGGAAAAACACTTTGCCTGAAGTACATCTATCAGCTCATATATGCCCTGTGGACTCAGCTTTTCATATTTTTTTCAGCTCTGTTGACAAAGTAGATACTCTTGTTCAAGTTCTATGATGTTGTCTATATTTAAAGAGGAAAACCAGCAAGACCAATTCAGGCCTTTCCCTTCAGGGTAATGAATGCTCACAAATAGCTCCTGCTGGGGGAGCCTTTCCAGGGTGCCTCCATTACCTTCTGCTTTTTTGACAAGTGAACATTTTGATATTGATGTTTGTCCCGGTTTAAAATTCTGATATAATAAATACTACATTAGGTTTGAGACTTTGAAGCCCTCACCTTTTACTAACCTGAGAATGAATGAAATTCATATGTCTGGGATCCTTTGCAGGCTTCTGGATAGAAATTTTGTGATTCACCTTTTCTAAAGAGTGTAACCCTCAGCTTTTTGATAGGATCCAAATTCATGGCAACTGCTAATGGCTTTGTGGATTTACTGAGAAGGTGAAAGGCTGGGTAGGAAGATGATGAGGTAGACTTTGAGTGAACTTATCTCCAGCTTTGTTATCACAGAATCATAGAATGGTTTGGGTTGGAAGGTACCTTAATATATTTTAATTCCAACCCCCTGCCATGGTCAGGGACACCTTCCACTCGACCACGTTGTTCAGATCTCCAACCCAGCCTTGAACACTTCAGGGATGGGGCAGCCACAGCTTCTCTGGGCAACCTGTGCCAGGGCCTCATCAGCCTCACAGTAAAAAATTTCATCCTAAAATCTGAAACAAATCTCTTTTTCAGTGTAAAGCCATTTTCCCTTGTCCTATCACTACATCCCCTTGTCAACCATCTCTCTCCCTCTTTTTTATAAGCTACCCTTAGGTACTGAAAGGTGGTGCAATGTCACCCTGGAGCCTTTTCTTCTCAAGGCTGAACAACCCCAGCTCTCTCAGCCTGTCCTCAGAGGAGAGATGCTCCAGCCCTCTGTTCACCTTTGTGGCCTCCTCTGAACCTGCTCTTAGAGGTCCACAATATCTCACAATTTCCTGTGCTGGGAACTCCTGAGCTGGATGCAGCCCTGCAGCTGGGGTCTCACAAGGGCAGGGCAGAGGGTCAGAATCCCCTCCCTTGACCTGCTGCCCACGGTGCTTTGGATGCAGCCCAGGAGGTGGTTGGCTTTCTGAGCTGCAAGTGCACATTGTTGGCTCTTCTCCAGTTTTCCATCCACCAGAACCCTCAACTCCCTCTCCGCAGTGCTCTTCTCAATGAGTCTCAGTCTATGTTCCTACCTGGGAATGTCCAAACTCAGGAGTGGCACCTGGATCTGTTGGACCTCATGAGGGTCTTGTGGGCCCACTTATTTCCAGAGCAATCATGTTTTCTGTAAATGTGGGATGACCAGAAGCACGGTGTGATGCTTTGGAGCTTGGATCACCTCCTCTCTTGGCTCCTTGGGCAGCGGCATCCCTCTGCAGCAGGGGAGGGGCTTTTACTTCTTACAGAAGGCTAAACCAGAGTTTGGTTAAAATCTCTTACTTTAACCCTTAGAGTTCTTTGACTTCTCTAAAAAGTGCCCCACAGGTGGCTCAGGAAGCTGGGCTGCCTGTGACCGAGTCCAGGACTTTGCTTTCCAGGCAGGAGTGCAGTAATAGGGGAGAACTGGGATGGGCCTCAGTGGTTGTGACAGCTGCTGTCTTGACCTGAAACACTGCTCCCCTCACCTGTGTCTTGCCCTAAACCCAAACCCTTCAACAGGCACAGCAGGACACTGTGATACCAGGGCTGGAGCTGTGCTGTGGAAGAGCAGTGACCGCTGCTGTGCTTGCTGTGGTGTCTGCACTGAGTGCTTCTGGCACCTGCAGATCATGGATTAATATTTCAGGCTTTTGTGATGTGGGAGAAAGAGAGCAGAACCTGCAGCAGGAGTTGGATGCCACATCTCTCCTAATATGATACAAGTGACAGTTCTCTTTGGAAAGTTGAGGGTTTGCCTCTGGCAACCTCATTTTACCCAGGGTGACAGGAGATGAGCACGGTGAGTCTGTCAAAAGATAACCAGAGAAAGGGAACAGTGCTCAGGCTTGAGACTGCTCCTCTGCTGAGGCACTGGCCTCCACAAACAGCTTAAATACCTTCCATTCTCTTACCTAGCATCCAGAGGCTAAATGTGAGCAGACATTTTTAAGAGGAAGGTGAGGAGGAGGAGTTGGGGCTTTGGACTTGAGTTTTCTCATTTGTATGGATGAGTTTTGTTTCTGGCCCGATTTCAGACACTGATTTCTCCCTGTCACCGGCCTCACAACTGCTCCAGTCTGTAAGTGCAACCTGTGCTTATTAGCTCAGGTGTTAGGAAAGGAATTTTGCTCCAGCACAGCTCAGACTTCAAGAAATATTTCTGGTTTTCCCAAAGGAAAATGTGCAGGTCTGTGGTGTGGAGGTCTACTTAGTCTCAGGCATGCTGCAAGCACAGTGCCTTACTGCACTGGACTCACTTAGGAAGCAAAAAAAGAAACATGTTTCATTAATTCCATAGATCTCTTCACCATTTCCCAAAAACTAAAAACCCAAACCACCAAGGAAATTAAAAAAAAAAAAAAAAAAA
>VXAC01003987.1:245361-259330 GCA_013399225.1 Rhipidura dahli
AAAAAAAAAAAAAGCCAGTCTTGAAATTGCTGCAGACAAGCAGATCCACAGGCAGCTGGCAAACCTGTTTCCTCTTGCTTAGAAGAGAAAGGGGTTTATTTTTCTCAGCTTTCTGGATTCTCCTCAACTTTCTATTCCTTTCCCCACTTTCACACATAAGTTTATGTGAAAAAACAAAGTAATCTTTCAGGATTTTACTTATTAACATTGTATTCTTAATTGCCCACATCCAAGTCACTCATTGAGAAATAAGAAATGTTGATGGAATCTGAGGTGGGGAAATAACATAATATAAATTTTGTTGGTGGAGCAACCAAGGCATAGATACTCAATTTTTCAGTGTCTTTAGCTTGTTCTTTCTGGAAGAGGAAACAGAATCAAAGGCACACAGAGTATTCAAAGATTACTGATCTAGCTCTGATCTAGTTCTCGGTTTCACTGCACTGAGGAATTAGGCTAACCCTGGGCATTCTTGACCAGTTTTATTTCACCTAAATTCGTTTGCTTCCAGGCATCCTCCTGTTCCTCAAAAGCACAACTGATACATCTTTAAATGGCACATACACTGTGCTGCCTTGTGCACCTTGGACCTGGGTGCAGGTTATGCTGGTCCATTGTCCTGCAGGTCCATTTTCCTGCAGTTGGAAGTGCAGCTGACTCCTTCTCATGGGCAGCTTCTATCTGAAACTGCACAAATGTGATGCTGGGGACTAAACTTCTTCACTTATTTTCCCTCTCCACCCTGTCTGCAAGTAAATTAATCTGCAGAAATAAAATGGAATATTTATGCAGTAAAGGGCTGTTTCTTCCATAATATATTTATTAGAATACTAGTTTATATTATTTTCCTCTAAGAACTCATCTATAACAATTGGATAATTTTTCCTTTGCATTTTTTTTTATTTGGTAGTTTGTTATGTATCTGCAAAGATAAACCTCCACTTTGACATGCCATTCTCCTGTGCTACCAGCTGAGAAGTCTCATAAGAAAAACATGACAATATCTGAGTCAACTAAAAAAAAATCCCACTCGGAAGTAAATTAAATATCACCACATGGCTTTATCTGCTTTCAAATTTTATAGCAACTAAGGCTAAGTTCAGGACAAATGAGCCAATATTTTCCTGCTATCAAAATCACTAAAAATTTCAAACCAGATTCTGTTCCAGCCCCCACTGCCCCCCGCCCCGACTCTGTTTGGGATCTAAGGAGAGAGATCTATTTTCATTAAACTTTTATTGTAATAAATCTTATCAGTTTTACCCAAAAAGCTCAGAACATTTTACAGTCATTGATTATAACCTTAGTGAAACTCCTTGGGGAAGAGAGAACCATGTCTAGAGGAGCAAAATCTGTAAACGTCCACAGATTATTCTCAAAAATAAATAACAGATCACCCATGTGCCCTATGGTCTTGTGCCAGTAGTAATTTGCCAAAAGCTATATTAAAGTTTTGACTTAAAACAGTGAGGGAAATGAGTGTTTTTGTTATAATTTTCCTGATCTGTGGGAGAAGGAAGTTCCTGGTGAAATGCAAACAGATGATAGTGGGGACTGTGAGGGTTTAATTCTGAGTTATGCTATTTCTATGGGACTGACTTATATTTTCAATTTTTAAAGCAGTAATCTTTTATGTATAAGGGACTGAGACAAAAATAAGTGGTTTCTCCAAGGATCTGGTCTAAATGGGATACAAGTTCATTTCCTGAATTTCCACTCCTGGTTTACTCACAATATTATAATTTGTTGTCATTAGGAATGTGATGATTGTGTGTGTGGGGGCGTTGTTTCGGGTTTTTTTTAAAGTTTGATAATTTCATATAGTGCAAGAAAGGTTGTTTTTTTTTTTCAAGCAAGAATCAGATCCAATTTTTTTTCTCCATTCTGCTAAAAACTTTGATTCTTAAAAAATACTATTTTGCTTAAAAAAATAGCCCAAATAACCAAACCCTACACATCCCTAGAAAGAAATTCTCAAAACAAAATTAAAAATTACAGAAAGGTATTTCTTTTTTGGGCAGTTTAATCTCAAAGAGATCATAGTGTTCTATTAAACTGCCCTAAAATATTTTTTCTGATTTGCTTCAATAAGTCATCTGAATTCACATTTATTAAGGCCACTCCATTTACTATGCTAGGAAACTGTCATTTCATTTATATGTAAGAGAATTGTCAACAGAAGATAAAAAACCAGGGAATGGTTATTTAATACTTTGTGTTATAACAGAACCTGGTGATGCCATGTTCAATTCTGCAACATCAAGTTCAAAAGAACCAGAAAGTTCAGCACTTATTACAACATGCAATTCATTCCAAAAGATGTTACAGAGGCCAAAAGTATAAATCACAAAGTCATGGACACTAATTCATAGAAGGTAACCATGACTGCTGGAAATAATTGCTTGAATAAAACCTCTGAGTCAGAAAGGTCTTAAATTTTGATTGCTGGAATCTTGCAGGCTGTAACGAAGGAAAAAAAAAATGGACTTCTCAAGGCAGTTTGGTGCACTGTGTAATAATAGGGAAACTCCTTTGAAGGAAGAAAAAGGCATAAAGTCATAGAATATAGAATGGTTTGGTTTGGAAAGGATCTTAAAGATCATCTCATTCCACACCCCTGCTGTGGGCAGGGACATCTTCCACTATCCCAGGTTGCTCCAAGCCCCATCCAACCTGGCCTTAAAACTTCCAGGGATGAGGCATCCACAAATTCTCTGGGCAGCCTGTGCCAGGGCCTCTCCACTCATGGTGTCATGTGTAAGGACATCAAAAGGCCAGCTCAAAAAAATCCCATAAAACATTTCACTGAAAATATTAATAGTTCTGCAGCCATGGTAATCCTCTTGGACACACGTTACCTCTTTTGACCTTTTTTATCCTGACTCCAATTAAAAGCTAAGGTTATCATACTGGATAAGGATCTAAATGTTGATATTACATCAGTGCTATTAAATAGATAGTCCAAATGGACACATAAATAGCCAAGGTTCATGATTCATACAAATGAGCATGTTTGCAAAAATATTTAGAAGAAATAAATATGGAAAAAAAAAAAAAGATGTAGCAAATTAACATGATATTGCTGATAAAAAGTTTCTTCAAGCATAATGTACTTCAGAAAACATTAGGGGCACTCAGCAGTTTGTAAGCCTTCCACTTAAACTTTCTCTCAACAGACTGATGATGTTTTAGCATGTTTCCCAAAAAAAGGTTTTTGTTTTACAGTGCTGTGTGAAATCACTTTCCATAAAACCAACAGATTAAAACCCCCTCTCTGCTGTAAAAGCAAAAGATAAATAAATAAAAAAGGCATTGAAAAGTGCTCTCCTTTCCCCTTAAACCTTTGAAAGCTTTGCTCATATTCAAATGAGTTTTTCGTGTGTACACATTTGTTTAAGCTTCTCTTTCTGATACCACAGCAATTATTTTTTATTTCTTTTTCTTGAGTTTTTCCAGCAGACAACATCATCCAGTAACAGCTGAAATTATTCACAGCAGTGTATAACTCTTGTCTGTTGGAAATAGCTTTATTTATTTGTTTCTTTATTTATTACTTTTATCTTAAATGGTGCTTGTGGGAGATACATGGAAATGCTTCGTGCTGCTTAGAAATAACCAGCAGGAAATTGCTTTGATCACATAAATTAAAGTATACATCAGCAAGAACAGATATTTGCTAATTTCTTCTCCATCCTCCCTCTTATGGAATGGCCTTTTTGCCAGTATTTATAAATAATAAGCAGCAGGTTTTTTCTACAGACAAGACACGGATTTGCATTTAACCTTCTGAAACTGGTCCAATTTGTAATTTTGCTTGAGATTCTGATGTTGCAGAAGCTCTATTTCACACCAGAACCTCACCTGTTATATGGATATTATTGGGCGTTTCTTTCATCCTGTATCTTTAATACAAAGATCTTTCCAGAGCTCAAGAAGCATCTGGACAATGCTCTCAGGTACATGGTGTGATTCTTAGGGCTGCCCTGTGCAGGGTAAAGAGTTGGATTTCGGTGATCCTTGTGGATCCTTCCCATCTCAGGATGCTCTGTGGTTCTATGATTCTCTGTTTTCTGTGTGTTTCTGTACAGCAATCAGCACTTTAATCTGTCCTTAAAAACTGAATCAGGTGCAGATATCAATGATTTAGTTTGATCTGAGCTGATGTGGCCATATGATACACATCTACAGAGAGTAATAACCTCAGACTGGAAAGTCATTGCAGCAGGAATGGCACATCCCTGTGGCTTTTCTGGCACATTATGGTTTTAAGATGTTTTTTGTGCTCTCCATCCTGGAAGTTTTTATTCTTTCAAGGAGACCAGGTCTCCTGGGTGTGATGTGATTTGGGATGCCTGGGTGGCCATCAGATGTCTGTGGATGGTGATCCCAGTCCAGAAGCTGTAGCACAAAGCCAGTGGCATTACCTCTGCAGTTTGTTTACCTTTTTCTTTACAGTTCATTATTTCACTTCCACCTTTGCCTGCCTATTTTTAAAGAACCGTTCTCGTTGCGTGCATCACAATTTAGCGATCACAGTCTGTGATTTGACTCATTGCATTCCCCACCAGTAGCCCAATTTCCTTCTTTAAATCTTGATGTAGTTTGTGTACATCACTTGTTAGCAGAGGGACTTAACAGTGGGGTTATCTCATCTACCTCCAGTTGTTGATGAAGCAGTCATCCAGCCTCTCTTTACAGTCCAAAATAAGAATTAAATACTCAGAGGGTAAAATTCCTCCGATCTGTTTGGTATCACTGCTGCAGCAAGAGATGACTCATATGCTGGAAAGGCCAATTCCTCTCCAATGAATATAAAAGCAGCCCACATCATTAACTGGGGTGTAACTACTGCTCAGTTTAATCCGAAGTATAAGCCCTGGCTGGGCATCAGTACTCTGGTGGGCTTGATACTGAGTAAACTCCAGACAGGATATTCCACCCTTAATGGGTCCTTGATCTTTAGTAGGAAATGTACATATTTAGCCAGAAGGGAGCACTGACCACAAGAGTCAGCACTGAGAATAAAACAACTTACATTCTATCATTTTTTTGAGGAAGAACTTGGATAACAGTGAAATCATGTTGCACCCAGAAAAAATAAATGTAGTCTTTTGGCGGAAGTCTTATCCTTTTGGTGCTGAAAGCTAATGCTGTGGGAGCCAAACTTCCAATCTGTAAGTTTGGGATAAGATAGAAAAGATATTGGTAGTTAGGAGAGATCATGCAAAACTCAGAGACGAAGGGTGATGTGGTTAAAGCCAGAGAGAAAGATGTTGCATCCATCAAGGTGCAAGCTGATGAGAACGTGATCCCTGTGGATAGATGGAAAGGTTGTACTGGTGAGATGTTATGCTGGAAAAAGATCTGTAAGACAGCAGAGAAAGGAGTGAGTGAAAGATAACACTCAAACCACTGGAGTGAATGCCTAGAAAACAAACTTCATCCACATTGCTTGAGCTACTGCACACAGGACAATGATCAATTTCAAGGAAAATATGAATTTACAGTGCAACTTGAAAGAATCAAAAGCAAAACCCACCAAAATTGTAAATCATCTCTAAGCAGGGGAATAATACTGGAACAACAATACTTCTCCCCTAGCAGTGCTGCTCTGATTACCTTTTTCTTCTCAATTTTTCTTGTTATAGTTTTGCTCGTCCAGGGAAAGGTTCATGGCTTGGTAAAGGCAACCTGGAGGCGGGACCAGACCAGTCCAGTATGTCATTGGAAAATCTGGTATTTGGAGCTGGCTACTGCAAACCCACTTCTTCAGAGGTAAGGGGGATGAGAAATGATGTCTTCAATTCGATCACATAGAGTGTCCACATTATTGGTGGAGAACATGCCATGGTTTTATATTTCCTGTAAAGGGATTTTGGTAGAAGAAGAACCCTTCAAACATTTCTGCAAGAACCACCTGGCTCTTGGGTACACAAATCCTGGGTGTTCAGCCCCCACCTGCATGGACCATTTCACGGTTCAAGATGAATGGATATATCCCCCCATTGACAGTGACACTTTTAAGACAGGATTCACCTGAGTAGGTGTTTGCTGTAAGGTGAAGTTAATTATTCAGGAAAAGGTCCTGGCTTTCAGGTCTGATATATGACAGTCAGAGGACATGATTCATTATTAAGGATGTTGTGAAGGAAGGTTTTGTGTCCAGAGTACTCTGTGTTTAGGTGGCAGGGTGTTACACACAATGACTTACTCATGTCAGATCCCACAGTCGGTGTGTGCCTTTGATCTAGCCGCTTACCACAGATAAAAAGGAGAGCTCTTTGTGCAATTTTTGGTAGAAAGTTGTTTGTTTTAAAAATAATTGTGATTAATTGTTTTTTTGTGGCTGGTTATTTTTTTAAATTACTTTTTAATTTCTTTAAGTGCTAGCTTTGGAATGTTTGTTTTTTATTCTTTTTCATCAAAAATGTTTCCTCAGATCTAGAAATTCACCCCAGAATATTGCAACCATTAACCTGTTAAGAACCTTGATTCAAGGCTTCTGTTTAACATGCTGCTCTCAGCTTCCCTCAACCTTTCCTGTCAAAACTTTTCTGTATAAATATTAAAAATATGTAAGCCTAGAGCTCCTGGTGCAGAGGAACTACCAGGGAATTAACGACGGCTGACAGAATGTTTGGCCTGAGGCCGCTATCCAAAACACTGGGTCAATGTATGCTTTTGGCAAACAAACTGACCTTAACCTCTGCCTCTCTGGTAGACAGTCACATCACAGACATTTAAATAGTTGTTTGTATTTTAGACCAATCTGTGTACATCTCTGTACAGTGCATAAGAAAGAGGCTTCTTTGAATAATGGTGCCATTTTCATCATCCCCTGGACAAATCTCTGTTGTAAGAAGAGATGGAAAGGCCAGCTCTCCATTCCCATTTTTGCTCTTAGTCTCCATGGAAAAATCTTTGTCTGTTGTAATTAGGAAAAACCTTATTTCCTTCCCATTTTTTTTCCTTAGCTGGAAAATCTATCTTCTACCTATCTCTGTAGACTAATTTTTTTATTTTTTTTTAATGAGGGTATAATTTTGATTAGTTGACCTTGACTGGAAGCCAGGTGCTCACCAAGCCATTCTATCATTCCCCTCCTCAACAGGACAGGGTGCTATAGAGAAAAATTGTGGGTAAAGACAGAGTCAGTTTAATGAAGCAAAAATTAAAGGCCATGTGCAGAAACAAAACCAAAAGATTTATTCTCTCCTTCCCATCAGCAGGTGACGTCCAGTCACTTCCTGGGAAGGGGGGCTTCAGTATGTACAGTGGTTTCTCTGGAAGACAGAAGTTATAATAGTGAATACTCCCACTTCTTCTCTTTCTTAGCTTTTATTGCTCAGCACACATCCTGTGGTATGGAATATCCCTTTGGTCAGTTTGGTTCAGCTGGCCTGGTTGTGACCCCTGCCAGGATCTTGTCCCACCCTACTGATGGGGGAATATGGGAAAGACAGAGCTGGTGCTGTGCCAGCTCTGCTCAGCAGGAGCCAAGACACTGCGGTGTCACCAACACCTCTGCAGCCACCAACACCCAGCACAGCACTGTGAGGGCTGCCATGGGGAAAGTCAGCTCCATCCCAGTCAGAGCCAATACAATTATTATGATTATTATCCTAGCAGGTGACCTATGAAATACCAAAAAAAAAACCTGCTTTACTGATAATGGGCTTTAGCACACTGCTACCCTGCACTCATCAGAATGCCACACACCAAACCATCATAAATATAATGCTGCTCAGTCCACATGGCCAGATGTGCATTAGTTTAGCTTCAGAAATCTCCATAAGTCATGACATCTGTTCCTGAGCTGAGTGTTTTAATTTAATAGACTGTGATGACCTTTTTGCCTATTCTATGCATGTTGTATGATAATGAGCAAAGGCTATTTCTCTTGGCTTAACATAAAAAAAATAAAAATTCTGAGCTAGAAAATAAACAGTTGTGGGTGTAGACCTAACTCCAAGCACAGGCCATGTGACTGACTGCTGGTTTGTATGGGAGTTTATATCAAACCATAAGGGATTGAAGGAAGAGGAGTAATATTAGTTCTTATGGTGCTGCAATGCTTGGCACTGAGTCAGGTTTTCTCCCCTTAAAAAACTTGTAGATACTATTCCAGGTTGTTCGAGTGTGTTTGTTAAACTTCATTTGGTTTGGAGAATTTTGCATCGTTGCTGGTGTGCATGAGAATGGATCCTACCCTTTTCATTAAATTAAAAAAAAAAAAAATCCAGAACCTGCAGACCTCTTGGGTTGCATATATTTTTGTTTGGACCTTGCCTACTGCATGTCTGTATTAGTAATTGTTGAATACCAGAACTCAAAATGTACCACACATTTCTGTTCGTAAACTATTCTGATTTTTTGATGAAACTGGCTAAAGCTGGGGTGGAACATTAATAGGTCTGGTCTTCCAAGGCTGACAAAGCTTCACTGGGAGGCAGGACATGGGAAAATCAATTTTATAGGGATGTTGGTTGGTTCCTTTTTATGTCATAAACTGCCATTAAACAGTTAGTGTTGGCCTGTCCTGTTTTAATTTTGTTCTATTTTCATCTCCTTCTGCATTTCATGTGCATTTCTGTGTTTTCCTTGACCTAAGAAGCCTTCAGGCTTAGCTCTTAAAATGCATCTCCTGGGCAAGTGCCTTCTGTTTAGTATCTCTTCTAGGGAACCAAATCTGATTATTCAGTTTACTCTAAGACTGCAAACAGTCAAGACTTTCCTTATTTTAGCTTTAGCTATTGTGAATAAACTGAAAAGAGCTTCTCTTTCCCCTGACAGCTGCAGATAGATTGTTTTTCCAGAATACTTTCCAGACTATTACAAATGAGCAGAAGTTTGTAAAGGCTAGGAGCTCTAAATGATTCCTGTTGCATCCTCCTCCTTAAGTCTAGGCATAAAACCCCAGCAAAGTAGTAGTTTGTGGTGTCTGAAGCACTTAATAGCTCCACAATTTATTCAGTTTCATAAGTTTGGTATAAATCCTACAAAGTCAAGAAGCAGACTGGCTCACAAAAGTAAATTTTGTCCTCACTAGTGTCATCATATGCAGTAGATGGATTACTGTTTTGGGTTTATGTGCCAAGGCTTTTGGTACCAGAGGGGGATGGAACCAGGAGAGGCTTCTGTGAGAGGAAAGAAGAACCTTCCCCCACACAGACAGGGACCATCTGGCTCCAAGGTGGACCCACTGCTGGCCAGAGCTGAAGCTCATCATCAGTGACTGTAGAACCACTGTGATATTTAAGAAAGAGTAAAAACAACTCTCCAGCAGCTGTGAGAAAGAGTGAGAAAATGGGAAACAAGCAACTATTCAGGCACCAAGATCAGTGAAACAGGGAGAAAGGAGGTGCTCCAGGTGCCAGAGAAGATTTCCCTTCAGCCTGTGATAAAGACCCTGGTGCCAAAGCCCTGCAGAGCCACATGCTAGAGCAGGTGGCTGTGCCTGGGAGTAAATGACTTTAGATTTGTTCTTATATCTCATTCTACTCTATTTAATTGGTAATAAATTATATTAATTTCCCCAAGTAGAATCTATTTTGTCCATGCCAGTAATTGGTAAGTGATCTCCCTGTCCTTGCCTTGTCTCTTGAGCTTCTTGTATTTTTCTGTCTTACTGAAGAAGGGGAGTGGCTTGGTGGGCACCTGATGGCCAACAAAGGTCAGTCCACCATACATGGTTCAAAAAAGATTTGAACACAATAGAGTAATAGCTGGATTTGGAGCAGTCTTAAACTCCAAGGAAAGCCAGAATTGTGCTGAAATATGATGTTAAAACTACCAAGTTATGTTTTCCAGATATCTCTTGAATACAAAGTAGAAGACTCCTAGATATATATGATATATAGATAATACTTTCCATTTCCCCTCTTTTTTCCTGATAGAACTTGGATGCATCAGAGAGTTAATGCTCTTTTTAGGCCCTCAAGTTGACTGTGGAAGTGCTCATCTAGTTTATGTCACTGATTTGCTTTTTCCTTACTGAAAAGGCAATTGACTGTCTTAATTTCTAAAGACAGTCTGCATCAATCAGCTCTTCTTTCCATTTCCTGACCCATCCTCCTGTGTTTGGGCTGCTGAGGTGCCACTGCTTAATGACAGATCCTGAAGGCTTCTCGTTCTGCACTTCTGACTTCTCACTGTAGAGATTATTTAAATTCCAGCATCTTTGGATTGTATATGTACATTTTCCCTGGATCTTCCTAAGTTACTTCTGGACATCACTGGTACTTTCCTCATCTCCTGGTTTAGCAGAGTAGTTATTATAATTAATCCTATTTAAACCTTGTTTGTTTGGGTTTTTTTTTAAGTTTTCCTGTCTCTTCCCATTCCTCTACCTAGCAAACAGAGATCTCCCCTTTCTCCTTTCCTCCTTCCTTCCTTCTCTAATATTTTCTATCGATACTACACATTTCCTTTCAAGCACAATTAAGACAACAAAGATATTTATTATTGAAAGAAGAAATTTTTTGTGTTGTCAGATAAATATGAAGGAACACAGTTTTGTGGTCAACAAACTAGAAGAGAATAATCTACAGAATAATAAAATCTATGAAATAATAAGAAGTGCTAGGACTTTCTCAGGTTCTCTTCAGCCGATAACCTATGCTCACAGGGAATATATATCACAGTATATTTGTTCAAAATAGGATCATATTCACTGCAGTCTTGGGAGATCCCAGTGGGATGAAACAGCCTCATGAGCTGTGTGTGACTGGTTTCCCTTCGGGGACCCTGAATTCCTCTTTGTGTCTGCTAAATTGCTTTTCTATGTGAGGAAGTTCAAGGGGTTGTTTTAGATGTACAAGGCCAAGTTGTACAAGTTGTATCTCAACTCCACACTGACTCACTCTTTCTGGTGATCTCAACAGCCTAAAGAGCTGGATACTGGAAAATTTCAGCAGCTTTATTTACCTTCAATAAAATAAAATAATAAAATAGAATAAAATAGAATAAAACAGAATAAGAAAATAGAACAGAATATAATAGAATAGAATATAATAGAATAGAATAGAATAGAACAAAATTAAAAAATATTACTTGCAGATCTGAAAATTGAATGATCACTTACACTTCAGGATTTCTGTGCCTCACCCAGTAGCATAAACCTCCTCTGTATCCACTGTTATCAGGCTGGTTTAATGTCTTTGTAATATTGTGCATCACATGCCTGCTGTGTTATAATCAAGTTGAATCAATGACATACTGTGGATTATTAATAAACTGTACTCACAGTAATCTTATTTTCATTTGGCTAGTATTTGCACTGCAGATAAATTGACTTCTAAGTAATCAGATTGATTAATCCTATGATTTCTCATTAATAAGGCACTGGTGTTTGATGAGAAGTGTTCTTCTTTCATCTAGCATTGATGTAGCAATCCCAAAAGACATGAGGTTTATGCCTGGCATACACAAGAACCAGGAGTGGCATTCAAATAAAATTTTGTTGATGATAAGAGTTCTTTTCCACAGACAGTTTGCTAATATTTTCATCTTTTCAGCAACATATGCAAAAGCCAGTCTGTTCTAGCCTAGCACCCAAACATTGTTCAAACCCACATTTTTATGTCTCATAGCAGTCATCTGTGGTTTAGTGTTCTTTTCTTCTCTATAGTTATGGTTCTTTGGCCAAATAGTTAAATTTTTCAGCTCTTGAAGTAGGAAGACCCTGAGATTATCTCAGTTCATTAGAGCATGGGGCTCATAACCCTAAGGTTGTGGGTTTGATCCCTGTACAGGCCATTAACTTAGAAGTTCACCTTGATGATCCTTGTGGGTCCCTTCCAACTCAGAATATTCTTTGATTCTGTGGTGACTGAGCATCAGAGAAGAGCCCACATAGGGCCCATTGTGGGAATTGTAATATGATTCTGTGGTTCTAAGACAGCTGATACATATGATTTATTTTTTAAAAAATCAATTTTTAAAAAATCCCAGTATTTAAAAGAGCTGTTACTTATAATTGCTCAGTGTAGCTAATCTGGACTGCAGAAGTGTCGTTTACATCAGAATTTCATCTGGAATTGTTAATTTTACATGGAAATGCCTTTGGTTTTCATCTCAGACTTCTCTGCTCCAGTGTGAGTGTGTAATGGCAAAGACTTCTTTCATGTGTGAGCATGTGTTGTAATGGGTGGTTTTAAAAGATTCCTTGGGTGTCTTGCTGATGCAAATGGTGATTAGCTGTGACTGGGACTCCAGCAGATGTCCAACATATAATTATTCTGAAATAGGAATAGAGCTGATATACTGCTCTTTATGAGGTACAATGGCGAGTATCTTTAATCAGTATGTTCAGGGCACCATTTATGATAATTACTGATGAAGTCTTTAAGCTTTGGTTGCCTGAAGATAAATGGCTGATCTCTAGAAAGAACTAAATGATTTCCTAGCTGTAGCAGAAAACATGTAACTAATAATGTGACAGTAACTGGTTTCCTTAATCACTGGAATATTTCTTTTCTGTTGTTCTTACTTTCTGATCTGACATATGCAGAGTATAGCAAACCAATGTTCTGAATTTTTATAGAGTTCAAAACTGAGATTAATTTGGGTTTAGGCCTGAAACATGGTGGTGAAAAAGCCTTGCAATGTTTTTGCTATGGGTCTTCCATGAAAATGTCATTAAATCAACTGGAGATTCTTGTGAGACTCCAGACAGGAGAGTGATGGAGACTTGTTCTGAAGAAAATCTTTGGGAATTGCTCATATTGGGCTGATAATTTATTCCTTTTGTTAAGTAATAGAATTTTCATAGGAAGTTTATCTTTTCATATGTATTTTTTTCTGTCTTTCTGCATTGTTTATGTATTGGAAAGAATCAGATTGCTGCATTCTCTTTCCAAATCTCACCTAGACTTATATAGCTGAAAGGATTTTTATTATGGCTAATTTAGAGACTTGTGAGTAGTGTGGTAAAAGGCAGACTAAGCATGGAGGATTTATTTCCCTTTCACAACTACTATAACAGTTATATACTGAAGAATTTATTTGGCTTCCCTCACCATAATTTCTCACTTTGTCTGAATCCATTGATGTGGTTTGTACAGTCATTCACTTGGCTGACATTTTTTCAATTCAAGGTTTTCCTTTCTGGAGAATTCAGCATTGATATTTCAGGAATTTTATAGGAAGGGGCCTGGGCGATACCTTTTTTTTTTTTTTTCTCTCTTCCCAGTACTAAAGTGCAGGAGCAGCAGGAAAAGACATTTTACTCCTCACTTCAGGAACTGGACTTGGCTGCTCTCTACCTTTTGAAAGAGTGCTTTATGATTCACTTTTTCTTTCTTCCTAGTATTTTTTCCAGTGATACTTTGCTTAAAAATCATGTTTATATGCCCTAAGGAACACTAATCCTTAGTTCCTAAGGAACAATAATTCCCACTCACTGATGATGAGAGAGTTCCTGAAGGGACACCAAATCAACTCTCACAGCTTCTGAGCTGATGGCCTTTCCAGCACGAGCAGAGGTGCCAACAGCAGCAGAGTCGAGATCCATCATCTGAAAGCCAACCCTTTGCTGCTGGCAAGTGTCCCAGACAGCAGCTCAGAGACTGGGGAATGAGAAAAAAGATTCCCTCTTTTTTCCAACCACTTTGTTTCCTAGTGTTTTGTGGAAACAAATCTCCAAGTGACAGAAAAAGCCTACACCTCTGTTCACAGCTATCCTGACAGTTGTAATGACCCAAGGAACAGCTTCACAGCTGATAGGAATTAGAAGTTTTGGCTCAGTGCTTGGGAGGAACACTTACAAGTGCAGCCCCAGCAATATCAGTTTGTTCAAAACCAACTGACCCCACTCAAAGGTTCTCATATTTTCTCCAAGGATCCGACAAGATTCAGCAGCAAAGAATGGGCTAAGGGAAAGAGATGGGTCGGATGCACAAAAGCACTGCCAGACAGAGGTCAATAACATTAGACAGAAGTTTGGCCAACAAATCTTTTTTTTTTTTTT
>VXAC01003987.1:259356-316632 GCA_013399225.1 Rhipidura dahli
TTTTTTTTTTGGTAGTTTCATGACAAAAGAATTATAAGAATAACTTTAGAAGCTCTTCAGGACAAGAATAACTTCTTCTGAAGATGACTTGACTTAATCACATATCCAGAATCTATACTCAAGTGTTTTGATGAGTGCCAGAAAAAAAAGAAATTTGGATCAAAATTGGTTAATGCTTCAAAGAAGTTTTTTGCATAACCAGGAAAAGTGTGAGTATTCATGCAGTTACACACATGAGTACTTGGATGAGAATATAGGTCTAAAGACTAATTGAGGGTAGTCCAATGAGCTTACACTACTTCTTTGACTGGCATAAACCTTGAGAAACCGAGCTTCTAGTCAGCCTAGTTTGACATTAGTATTTACCTCTAGTGTTCCCAGCTTCACAGTATGGTGTTTGTGTAGGATTTGATGTATTGTTAATATCTGTGCACTCAGTCACTGCATGATCCCATGTTAGCTGGGTGTGTCATGAAATGTGAAGGAGCTGCAGTATCACTGGTCTGTTGCCTCTGGTTGCTAGCAGATCAGATAAGGCCAAGTCAGATAAGCCTTTTCCCATAATTTTTCTTCCTTTTCTTCTTCAGAGACTCATAGAATGATTTGGATTGGAAGAACCTTTAATATCTAATCCAAACCCCCTGCAATGAGCAGGGACATCATCAACTCAATCAGGTTGTTCAGAGCCCTGTCAAACCTGGCCTTGAATGTTTCCAGGGATGGTTCATTTACCTGATCTCAGGGCAATCTGGCCCAGCATCTCAGCACCCTCATCACAAAAAATGTCATCCTTATATCTAGTCTGAATCTACCCTCTTTCAGTTTTAAACCATCACCTCTTGTCCTATCTCAACAGGCCCTGCTGAAAAGTCTGTCCCCATATTTCTTATAAGTTGCCCTTAAGTACTGAAAGGCTGCTATAAGGTCTCCCAAGATATTCCCAAACTCTTTCCATGGGTTGGCTAAAACCATAAAGTCAGTTGAAGACACCATTTATCTACTCTTTGATGACCCAAGGCAAAAGTCATTGCCACCTTACAGGTTTTTGCTAGGCCTAGATGCAATCTGCAATGTCTCTGCTGGAGTTAGGTCTTCCTGGCATTGGCAGACAGAGTTGGCTGATGAGAAGCAGGAGTGAAAGGCTGAACAGGACAGCGGGGCACCCCAAGGCAGTGTTAAATAATGTGTGTGTGGGTGGTAAAGCCCTGGTTCTTCTCTACATATTGTGTTTCTTTTGTAAACAAACACAGTTCAACTCTCCAGAGCTGTCAATTAGTCTCTTTCTCTGCTACTGAACACATTAGAAGTATTTTATTTAAAACCATAAAATTATGGCCTGAAGAATAAATGGTAAGCTACTCAAAGCTCATGAAATTTGATTGTCTTTGAGTGTAAATTACTTGAGGGCTGGTATATGTACTATGCATAATACCGGAGGTATCTATGGGGCTATGAAAATGAACCTGGGAAGATGTAATAGTTATGCAAATTTATACAGTTCCAGCTATTCAAAAGTTCCCTATTTTGTTGCAGTAAATTATAACATATCAATGTAATTGCCTTAAACAACATACCCAGGAAATATTCTGATTAGCCATTAGATCTTTCTCAGTGTTAGAACAGAAATTGTGGATTTCGGCAGTGATAAAAAGGACTGTATATTATTTTATTACTGGGTTTTCCATTTGATGTAGGTTTGCATGCATGTGAAAGACCTATAAATGATTCATTGCCTGAGAGTGTCAAAAGTGAAGACTTGAGGAATGTGGCATGATCACAGGATTAGACGTTGAGCTGTTTCCCGGCAGCAAAAGGCATAGAAACCACATCCCCCACATCAAACAAACCAATCCAGCATTACAGCACCAGGGCCAAAGAGGAGCAATTTTTGTGCAGACCTATTTCTTGCAAGAAGGAAGATGCCTTTAAGCCAGGCTGTAACTTATTTTTCTGGGAGTGATTGGTTGAAATAAAATGATACTCATTAAATACAGGTTTTGAAACATATCTAAAAGAAAAATCTAATGGATCTCATTGGGTCACTTCAGTTCCCTGACTGGTGAAACTCCCTGAGCCGTAGAATAAGTAGGGAAGTAATGGAAGTTGATTTGATTTGGTTTTACAACAGATCTTGGAATACGTTCTTGAGACAGATTTTCTGTTGATTATATTTTACAATACAACAGTGGACAAAATTCAGGTAACCTGAAAAATAGCACATTTAGACCCAATAAAAGGATTCTTTTTCTCCCCATTTCTGTAGACCATAAGAGAGCTGGTAGAACACATTGCCGGAAGGTGCTTCTGTGAACTTTGTAGGATTTGATGCAATCGAGCAAAATGACAGCACTGACAATTCCTGCAGTCCTTGTTCTGAAAGGATGGGAACTGTGAGGGCTGTGATATAAACCAATATTTGGGTAATTTGAGGAAGACTTTGCTTGAAGGCATTCAGTTTCTGAAGCTGTCAGGGCTTAGGCTTCTCTTTTGTTTTCTTTGTTTGCCTGTCTCCTCCGTGAGTATCAAATACTTGACTGTGATTGCTTATAAAACACAACACTTGCTGGATTTCTTTTCTGATCTGGTTTGACAAAGACTATACAAGTCAAAATCTTTTACTCACCTCCATGGGGAAAAATGAGAAGTCAATCATGAACCAAGTAGAAAGTCTGGGATATACAGGAGCATTTATAAATAATAATAAAAAATAACAGTCCTATCAATAGAGACATGATTTCTTTTCACTTGCACATGAATCATAGGAACCTACTTGGTAACACTTGTGGCTGTGTAACAGACTGAAGGAAACAATAAAATAAAAACTCTGCCTTGGTAACAAAATGTCAAACTGCTTAAAAAATGAACTCATAAAGGTTAAAGTAATTTGTCACTGTCAAATGACAGTTAAATAGTTCCTCTTTAGCCAATGTTTGATATTGTTGCTAATGTTTAAATTTGCCAAGATGAGGAAAAGATCAGAAATAGTGTTGTGATTGTTTTATTTTTTATCTCCATTTGTGAAGACAAAGGTAATTAACCACCATGCAGCAAATGCTCTGATTATAGACATTTCAACAGTGAATTCTGGGCAAAGCTCTCAATAAATAGATTTGGGTGGGCATGGTTGGCACCATATCTCTTCCCTCCTATGAGATGCTGTGTGATCAAGAGCCAAAATAACCCACTAGGAACGTATTTTCAGATCTTACCTATAATTTCAGAAGCCAAGCCAGGGGTAGCAAAATGATTCAGTGATGTTGGCCACCTGCTGTAGCAGCCTGGAAAGCAAATGGTCCAATTCATAAACATCCTGTTAATAGGCAGGAGTATCAAAAATCCCAAGGGGCTCATGTCTATACCCTTGTTATTAAAATAATTCACAATTCTTCTTGATTTCTTGACGGCACCATGCCATGCTGCAAGACAGTAGACATATGTTCCCCACAAATAATACCAGTGAGTGTGGATAAAAGCAAAGGCTCAGCCTGTCAGATTGATGTGGAATGTAGTCAAATAGACTTTTTTTAATGTATACAGCCTCTTTGAATTTTAGGTTTCCCAAGAAAAGGAAAGATATTGTATTTTTTATCTTATTTCTATAATGTATGAATAGTGGTCCCCAGATTTTGCTTGTGGCGGCATCTAACTTATAAAGGTCTTTTCTACAAAATGTGTGAACAGAAAATGAGGAATTTCATCACCTCATTTAAGTGAGATTTAATTTTCATCATCTCTTTAGTATCCTTTCTGCACTTTTGTTGAGTCTGGTTCTTTATTTATTCCTTTCTTTGGACAGGAGGATCACTGTCTTTGCCTTTGTACAAATGGTGCTCCAGTGTTTGAAGTAAACAATTCTTCCTCCATACATGGAAATATTTGTAGCTGAGAATAATTTTATTTTAAGAGAGTAGCCTGATGTCAAGTGGTTGGATTTTTAGGCTTAAAATGGTAACTTTGTGTGCTGTTGTCTTCACACAAGGTCTTCACACAACTCAAGCATAGTTTGTTGGGAAATTTCAAGTAGCCCCAGATAAGTTTTCATTTTCATGACCTGCTGCATAAACAGAGCAAGATTGGCTGAAATAGGGACATTTCATTAATGAGACTGTTCAGTAAATCCTGTGCTTATGGGCAGGATATGAGTCAGGATAACCCTAAGCTATCTGATTCCAGTGATAATACTGAACCTTAGAAAAAGAAATCATCAAATATTTGATCACTTTGATATTTAATTTTCAGGCAGTTCCTGTCAACATTTTGGAAAGGTAAAAACACAAATTTCAGAAAGCCCATGTGGAATGTCAGTGGGACAATTACAGTGAGACTTGGGCTATTTCTACAATCTGACTGATGTGTAGAGAATGCAGTGTCAGCCTGGTTCTCCTCCTGTGTATTGCAGCCTATTGACATCCCATTTTCCTAGCAAGAGAGAAACCCAAAACACTGTGGTCAGAGACACCAAGGAGTGGTGTGACTGCTGAGTTCAGTCCACCACCTCTGTGAGAAACTGTGAAATGGGCATATACTGTAATAGGTTGGAATATATTTTCCACATGACAATCCTCTCTGCATCCTACTGCTCACTGTTCCCCACCTTAAGTAATCGCCAGGGCATCCTGTGCTATGTAACATGGCAATTTATCTAACTTTGCAGTGTACAGGTGAGTTTAAGGTATGATTTAAATTGTATTTGTAGCTCATTAAGAGGTTGTGAAAGGTTCGTTGAGGTGCTTAAGTGGCAAGTCTTGAAATGTGAAGTCACAATGACTAGATAGCTTGTAATTGCTAAGAAAAAGGTCTTTGAAAAGAAAAAAAGAGAAAACCAAAAGAAGGGTGTTTCATTTCACTTTGAAGAAGGAAATACTTCTTCTTAAGTTGACTTACGTTCCTTTTTCCCCTGTTTGGGCATTGAACTGTAAAATTATTTATTCCTGTAGCTCTTGTCATACGTGAACAGAGATCCAAGCCTGAAGTCACTTTCTCTCTGGCAGTGACTGTCAGTACATAATAGAGCCTGGCATTTCTAAATAGGAAACTGCAGTCCTTATTGTTGATTTCATTAAATGAAGAGCATGTCAGAGTGACCATTTGCTTCAAGTCTGTGCTTCAGAAGGCAACACAGAGCCAAGTGGTTTGGTACATGCAGTGTGATAGAAGTTCACTGTGTTCAATAGCATATTCTGCCAAACACCATGAGAGAAATGGCTCCTGCAAGAGAACTGAGTTCAATTTGTTTATTAGGTCCAAACCAGTCCACAGGCATTGGCAAAGTACCTTCAGCTGGCTCACGTATCAGCCGTGGCCATTCTCTCTTGTAAGAACAAGACCTTCACATCCCTGCACACCGCTTCGCTTCTATCTCAGGTTCCTTCAGCTCCTAATTTTTCTCTAAGTGGATTTCTAAGCTCACACTAGACTGAAAAATACATGCTCTGGGACTGATTGTCAGGCTTCTTGGAGTCATCAATTACTGCTTAGTGAAGAATCCAAATCATCATGTCTGAAACATTTCTCCTCTCTGAGGGAAGAAAATATGTATTTGGATTCAGGATGCTTCACATTTATTTTCCTCTGTTCACAACTGTATGAATTAATTTATTTATTTTTTTAAATAACACTGGGGTGGAACTTCTCTGGCCATCTCTGAATTTTCTGTATCTGAGCTTCTAGTTTGATTTCCCTTCATACAAAATCTGTGGAAAGCAAGAAGAATTTCTTGGGAATAGTTAAGAATGCAGAAGAGGGACTTTCTGCAAGGGCATGAAGTGAAGGACAAGGGGGAATGGTTTTAAGTGAAGGAGGGTAGATTTATATTGAATATTAGGAAGACATTGGCTCTCCTGAGAGTGATGAGGCACTGGAACGGGTTTCCCAGAGAAGCTCTGGATGTCTCAATCCTGGAAGTGTTCAAGAGCAGGTTTGTTGAGGCCCTGGGCAGCCTGGTTTAGTGGAAGGTGTGACAGAAGTTTGGAACTGGATGACCTTTAAGATCACTTTAAACTCTGACAATTCTGTAATTCTATAACATCAGGATCTGAAGTAGAGGGGATGAACTGTGCTCCAAAGATTCCTGTTTCTCCCTGTGTGCTATGAAGGGAGTCCAGGGTGATGAGCTGAGCTGGACATGTTTATGATCTAAATATAAAAGATTTGCTAAACCACTAATCTCACCATTCTTTTGTAAGCAAACTGGGACATGTATTAGAGCTTTGATCATTAATCCTTATGTAATTCACTGCAAACTTTTGTAAACAAAGCCAATAATATTTTACAAAATCCCAGGAAAAATAAATTTATTTTTAAAATTATTTAGCTATTTATTCATATACCTAATATCAGACAGTATATAGCATTAAAATAAAGAGAAGTACTCATCCAGCTTCTAACCTGTATGATTACATAGCATAAAACCATCTCCACCCCAGCCAGAGCCATAGCTGAGCACATCCTTCCCTGTTGCTAGGCATACAAGTTGAATCAAAACATTTTTGACATTTTCTGATGTCCTGAATGCCAATTTTAGTGGCACAATTGTGTTAATATCATTGAACAGGGGCTCCTTTTCTATTTTTGTGTGTACATACAGGTGGGAGAGACAGAAAGATGTTAACAAGTGTTCTTTTAAAAACTGACTGGTTTTATGCTGCTGCCTGCAGTGATGAGTAATAACAGGGCAGCTCTTCATCTCAGGGGTCCTTGTTTGATCACAGAAACAGGAGTGGATTTGCTTTCCTTATCTGTGAGTAGGCAGCATGGACTCCCTATAATCAAAAGGACAATGTGTTAAGGACCTTCTTGATGTCTCTGCTGTGTTATTTTTGTTTAGGAGATCAGAATTTGCACCATAAGTGTGTATGTGTTAATAAAGATTTAATTTAAAATTACATATAAAGACTAGCTTTAGATAGATACATAGATATTAATATAAATCTATTTATCTAATCTGCCCCCCCTATTTTGCATAAAATATTATTTTCAAATATTTTGGGTTTTTTTTCCCCATAAAATTGTAGTTATTCTGTGTTGCTGTGTCATCTCTTAGCCAAAGGACATCTCAGTGTGCTTTGTGAATGTTCCCTACATAGACTCTTAGTGATAACATTATGAAGATATGGACTAACGTGTCATTATCAGACACAGGCATAACAGAGGGAAAGAAAAGCACACCCAAAGGGTTGTAGTGAATAGGGTGACATCAGGCTGGCAATGTAAATAGTGGGAGTCTGCAGGGCCCCATCCTTGTCCCAGTTACCTTCAACATCTTCATTAACAGCTTGGATGCACAGCTCAAAGGAATACTAAGTAAATTTTTGATGACACTAAATTGAGAGGAGCTGTTGACTCCCTTGTGGGCAGGGAGGCCCTCTAGAGACACCTCAGGAAATCAGAGCTGGGCAATAACCATCTGTAAGGAGATTAACCAGGGCAAGTGCTGGATTCTGCACCTGGGATGGGGCAGCCCTGGGTGTAGGGACAGACTGGGGAATGAGAGGCTGGAAAGCAGCTATGGGAAAAACCTGGGGGTCCTGGTTAATGGGAAGTTGAACATGGGTCAGCAGTGGCCTGGCAGGCACAGCATCACCAGCCAGGCAAGGGAGGGGATTGTCCTGCCCTGCTCTGCATTGGGGTGGCCTCACCTCAGGTTCTGGGGGCAGTGTTGGGTGCTACAATATAAGAAAGATAAAAGGCTATTGCAGACTGTCCAAAGAAGGGTTATGAAAAGTGTGAAGGGTTGTGAAGACAGTGAAGGGTCTAGGGGGGAAGATATGTCAGAAACAGTTGAGGACGAGGAATTGTATTCAATAATCCTGATGGGTCTCTCTGAAATCAAAAGAGTCCATGATTTTATGATAAATGATTCATACAACTTTTCTTGTGCCAGATGATTCAGTGCTCATCTTGGAAGAAGGATGCCTCATGTCAGACACTGCTCTGACTTTCATGAGACATTTTCCCCAGTGCTTAATTTACTGCTAAAACAATGTTTTACGCCTTTAATTTTCTCTGTGGTGATGTATAACCCTAGAGATCTGGGGGAGAAAAAGGATTTTTTCCCCTTCTTACTTCTCATAATCAGATTTTTCAAAAACTTCTATAGAACACCCTATGTGTGCTTTGACACGAAGAGCCATCGTGATTGTAGATACTTTTGATGATATATAGGATGTAACATAACCTCCAGTCACTAGGTTCAGTTTTTAAAGTGATGTGGGAAATAGACTTCAAACAACTGAATAGAAATTAAAAAACTGTGTAATGTCCCCTAAAGGAAAAATCTGGGGAAAAAACCACAAGAAACCAAATAATCTGTGAGTAAATGGAAGTATTTTGGGGTTTCTTTTCAACCTTTAAATTCTACAATCTATTGCTATATGAACTTTATCTTCATGAAAAAGAAAATGAGAAAAAAGCCAGAAATTTTATTTTAAATGAATTTTTTTTTTTTCTTATGAGTGGTTCAGTATGAGACATTTGGAACATTGTCGGTGTTTTTGCTCCTAGAATAACTTTATGGGAAATCAATGTAATCTGTGAAAGGTTTTTGCTTTACTAGAATGATGTCGCAGTTGAGACAGACGCGACACTCAGGGATAATGCACAGCAACTCTGTCAGAAGGCAAAAGGACAGAAAAGGCATTTTATTCTACGAAGTCTCCATTCATATAATCTCTTGGCACTTGTGCTGTGTCCTCACAGGCTTCTACATTAACACCTCTTAAAACTTATTGGTAGGTTGCAACCATCACCCATAAGAAAACAAATCTAAGCTATAAAGAACATCCCTGGGACAGCTGCATGTTTTCTTCTCTTGTTTTGGTTTCTTGCTTCTGTAGATGCTACAGTTCACTTGGGTACAAGCTGAATTCTCAGAGGTAAAGAGTAATTGTGCTCAAATCAATGCCTGTGAAGCTTTCTGACCAGCTGTCAGTTGCCACAGAATGATATTTTTAGATGGTAATTTTCCTAAAAAATACTTTTTTGGCCACTTCTTCTTCCTTAGCCAATTGTAAGTAATAAACCAACAGCCTGTATTTAGAACAGTAACTTATAGTATTGAAACCACAATTATTAGAGCTGACCAGGAGAATTCTCTTCCACCTGTTCAAAGAATGTTCTTTTCCAGGCCTGATGGTTTCTATTTTTCAAGGGTCTTAAATCAAATACTTACAAACTGCTAATTTTCTACAAAGTGTGAGTTATCACTGAATCTGTCAATAAATCTGACTGCAATGTCAAATATTTTTTATACTGCTCTTTTATCCCAGGGGTTTTGACAAAGTAGCTCTAACTTTTAGAGGTAATATAAATCTCAAATTGTATTTATGAAATACCAATCTACATTTTTTTACATAACAGATTTAGTGAGAGGCATAACATAAATAGTTCTATATACTGTCAATGCCTTTCTAATTATTGCCCTTTATTGAAGCTTTGGATTAGTGTTATTAGTGTCGCTGAAGTAAAATTTAAATATATTATAATGATTTTATTTTATTTTAAAGCTTTGGATAATGAACCATAATAGCAAATACAGACTAGTAAATCAATACAGGGTCTCCTTTTCTATGCAATTTATTAAGTTAATAGAATATACACATTCAAGTGCATCCTAGTTCAATATATCTATTTCTCTTAAATGTTTGGTCCCTGGTTTTACTTTTTAAAATGGAAAATATTAATTTTCCTAAGTTGTCCATAACTGTTCCTCCCATGAGCATGCTGTCTTCCTGTTACTGGATATTAGAGGAAAGAAGTTTACAGGAGCTGGTTTATGTGGGTGTCACTCTACCCTCAAGAACGTTCTGTGTTCACATATCAGCGGCTGACAGATAAAGAGCAGAGATGAACAGGTTTTCTGTCAGATAGGACCAAGATTTGTGTACCACGCCTGTTATATGTAGCCTGTAGTTGCTTAATAAAAATAAAAATAATAAACGTATTCAGAATTTCAAAGCTGGGCTGAGAAGAAACAGTGTCACCACAGAATGGCATCCACAGTTTGCCCACTGTGGGCTTCCATGTCTTTAAAATCCAGGGGTTTTTTTTAGACTTGCCAATAATTTTTCACTGCCTGGCACAGGGATCTAGAAGATGTTTGTATTGCTTAATGAATTAATGAGGGGGAGTTGTTTGGGTTTGGCACTTTTCCACAGCTGAATAGAGATGTAAATAGACATATACATATTAACACATATAGAATTGTTAGGGGTGGAAAAGACCTTTAAGATTATCAAGTCCAGCTGTCAACTCAGCACCACCATCACTATCATCATTAAATCATGTCCTCCAGTGCCACATCTACAGGATTTTTTAACACTTCCAGGGACAGTGATTCCACCACTTTCCTGGACAACCTGTTCCTATGCTTGACAACCCTTTCCATGAAGAAATCTTTATTAATATCCAATCTAAATCTCTATAGTGATTATATATGTATACCTTTATGTTTTTTCTATATATACTATATATAAAAATATAATATATAAAATATATAAAATATAATTTATAAAAATATTCTTAGTCAACCCAAATGCATGATTTTTACTTTTGTTTTGTTTTTGTTTTTGTTGATTGGTTGTTGTTTTCCTCATGAAATATCAACATTAAATTTTTTTATTTTAAATCATCTAGATTCTTTTTTTATCTTTAAATTTTGTGCAATTTCTGTAATAAGAATGGCTCAAAAGATATTCTTTGCCTCTTCAGTTTTCTCTGAATGTTCATTTTAACATATTTACATGATAACCTCTTTAAGACACAAAAAATTTCTGACATGCAACCAGTTTCAGGAAATGGAGTAAAAACTTGTCCTGCTCCCACCACTGCTCAAGCACTTTCACTAATGAGGTGGAAACACTAAAGTTTTAGCTCACAATATAACTATAATTTAATTTCCAACCACCAAATAACAAGAAATTGCCTATCTTAGAAAACAGCATCCGAAGTAGAGAGTAAAGCCTTGGTCCTTGAGTTTAAAGCCAGAATAAAATTTTCATATTAAAATGGGCTCGCAGACAAATGGGCAGATGCTGTGGACTCTCAAACTGCATTTATCTTGGGATGCTATGATTTATCCCTCAGTTTCAAGCAGTTCTCTAAATCTTTCCCAGAAGCAGGTAGGGTAGGAAAGCTCTCTCTGCTACTGGAAAACATTTGGAGATTTCAAAACTTGTCTATTTAGACTGAAATGGCTTTTTAGTATATTAAAATTCCTGGCAAGCAATTTGAATTTGAGTTGTGAAATGTGTTAAGAGTTAGATTAACCATAAAGGGTGTCATTTACTGTTAGTGCTATTGTTGAACATTGCACGTAGTTAACAAGTTCATGAAATTGCTTTAATATGAAACAAACACAAGCTACTTAACTGTACATTACAAAGCAGAAAATTCAGTTGGTGCCTTTGATATTAGAGAGATGTAGTACAATGGAAGTGAATATCCACAAATTGTTCTCTGAATTTGAATAATGAATTGACGTGAACTTTATTTTATGAAGGTGTTTGCTTTTTGCAAGTAATTTTCTTTTCTCCTGTTATAAAGGAAAAGTACATTTATAAAACAATGCAGTCTAATTATAGGAGGAATCTGTTGACTGATAAGAGCATTGTACAGGGAACCTATTAATTTAAAAGGCTAATTTACTTGAATTTATTCAGCAGGGATATTTCCAGGAGTGTTTAGGTTTTTTGGGGTTGTTGATATTGAAGGCTATTTTACTTGTCTGGGTAAATCTAGCAGAAGACCAGCTTAGAGAATAGGTGGAAAAGGGTCAATGATGGTCCAGTGTTGGGGTCCAGCCTTGCACATCATGACCAAAGTGATCTGAAGCCTTTACATTTCCAAAACATTAGGAAGTAGTTTTTATCTTTCATTTGTCTAGGTTTCTCTTTATGTGATCATCTAATGTGAGGTGTCCCTACCCATTGTTGGGGATTTGGAATGAGATGATCTTTTAGGTCCCTTCCAATCCAAACCATTCTATGACTGTGATTAGTGATGATCACAGTAAACAGGGAAATGGAGCAGTGTTTTCCCTTAGAACAGCATGTGACATATTTGTTACCAAACTTGATTTGTTAGTATTGTAGTCTGAGTCCCTGTTTCAGGCTATTGGCAAGGAAATAGGGAAACACCTGAATAATTGCACAGAAAAGGCAATTAAAATAGCAAATGTGAAAGGTCTGCAATCTTTAGACCATCCCAAAGGAAGACATTTCATGACATTTCTCAGCTTACTGAGCAATGATGGATAAGCTGATTTAGCTGCAGCAGATTATAATGGCATCTTCTGACAGATGCCTTCCCTGCTGGGGTCCCTGCAGATGAAGATGCACAGACCTTCATTCACATTAGTTTAAACTGTCCCCAAGGTGGGTTTAATAATCTCTGTAATGTCCTGCTCTGTATCCAGGGATACGTCCGTGTGTATGTGTGTGACAACTTTCAGAAGAAGCAGTCCTGTGAGAGCAGTAATGTCTTTAAGTCACTGAAGAACCAGAAATTTGGAGCTTGTCGCCTTTTTTTTTCTGTCATGCTCACTTTCCACCTCAACAAAAAGATTTTTCAAATTAAAATGGATGTTCCCATTAAACAACAGGGTTTCAAAGCCAGTTGCCATTTAATAAAATTTCATCAAAATGCCTCATGATATGCCCTCTTACTCCTGCACAGCACAGCCTGGTCTGTGCAGGGCAGTTCCTCTCATGCAATGGCATTCTCAAAGCGCAGCACCTTTCTTTGGCACAGACACTCTTCCCAGAGAGCCGGGACAGGCAGAGAAAACACAGCTTGGAGCAATCCTTTCAGCTCCCTATTCACACAGGTATACCATCCATATCTTACAGTAATTCAAAGAAAGTTTACATTGCAATGGAGAGAAATGGTAGAGAAAATTTTACTTGCCTGTTGTGGTTGTACTCAGTGCTCCTAATTCTGTGTCTACAGTGTAGAACATGTGGTCAGTTGTCCAGTGGAAATCAGCTGAGGGTAAATTTTAAAAAGCACCATAAGATAGGAAGATAAACACTAAAGAATTCCTCACCAGACTAATTGAGTAATATTCTGAACATCTTTAATCCACGTAAGTTTTGAGCCCACCTGCAGGTGCATTTTCCTCTTTCTTTTTATGTTTAAGCTATAATCTGTGCCAAGGAATGGCTGAAAATAGACCTATTAAAGTGTAGTCATGTGCACCACCATTTTATAGCATTCATATAAACTATGAAATCAACTCACTTTCTTCCTTCTGCTCATCAGTGTAGCATTTAAATTCCAGAATAATTTTTACCTAAAAGAAATCAGAAATGGATAATAAAGTAGGGCCTATTTTCATGACATTGTACATCAACTCACTTCCAATTTTCTATTGCTTTGAGCAGCATTTCTTTATGCTCCCTTTTTTGTTTTGGCCATGGTGAGATTAAAAAAATATTCATGTTGAGGTTGGAGATTTTGAAACCTTTGAAGAACAGCCAACTCTGTCAATTATCATCAGCTGTTTCTCTGTGAGTCTGGAGAGCATTTCTCTTTGTGCCTACCACAGAATTCTAGTTAACTTCGTGAAGATTTGCATGGGAAGCTGAGGGAAACATCCTGGCTCAGACCAAGAGTTGTGAAATGCAGGTTTTAGGGAAGTAAAAGGGAGAAAAACACAGGACATGCACTGGTGCGTGGTTGGTTCTTCTCTGTTGCTCCTGGAAATACACAGCTTTTGGGACTGTCCAGAAAGGCAGTCAGCACCTGGCTGGTCTGTAGGAATTGTATTCTTACCCCAGGAGTGATAAGCAGTGGGCTAAGTTGCAAAGTGTCCATGTTTCACAAACCCAGGGATTAATAAGTAGTTCCATTTTAAACCTAAGCAGTGCAAATTTCAAATATCAGTAATTTATACAAGCATCTTTTGACAGAAGTGAAAACTTCTGATTTATGGTGCCCTAATGAAAACTCAACTTACATTCTAAGTGTAAAAGTGTTGTTTGGGGAATATTTGTAGTAAACATGTAGTAAAAGTGTGATCTGTCCTATTACATTCTCCCACAAGAGATGTACTAACACAGACATTGATCCTGGAATACAGAGTGGCTCATATTTGTTGATGGGATAGCAATGCCATCTGCATTTGTTCACTAATACAGATAACTGTTGGAATCCTGGATTTTAGGCTTATGGGATACAGCAATGTATACTGTAATGTAATGTCACATGTGACATGTAACAAGATGGAGGATTTTGGGTGTGGGTTCGTTCTTCTTTCTTCTTCTTCTTCACAAGTCTGGGTGTTCTGGTACTGGTTCAAAAAACCCACAGTGCGGATCTTAAATGTTGAGTTACTGAGTTATAAGTAAAAATAAATTTGTTGGCATTTCATAATTGGATAGATTGAACTTTAAATGGCCTTGCAAGTGAGAACTTGGGGCCATTTTCCAACTTGTTAACTCAGAGGCACATCCCGTATGGAATGTCATAGATAAGAAGATAATAAACATCTGCTTAGAAAAAAAATCCCGTGTCTCCTGCAACTTAATCCAAACTCTGAGTACAAGAACTAGAGACAGAGGCAAAAACGAAAAGTAGAGAATTTTTACAGATAACAAAGCATACTATGGTACCATCAAGCTATCACCTTTGCAGGAGGTGATATGGATGGAAAAGAAAAGAGAATGTAGCCATCTTTATAGTTCTTTCCACCCCTCCTCCTCCAGCTGAGAGGGTGTATTTTGCACAGCACTCTCTGTGTTGTGGGGAGAGACATTGGCTCCACAGTGGGACATGTGGGATGGACAGAGATAGATTACTTTGTTGGATTGTTTAGTCTGAAGGTCTTTGCGTGTGACAGCCTTGCTGAGACCTGATGATTTTGTTACAATTTGGGCGAAATGAACACGTAGAATGAGATACATTGGATTACACATCTAGCTAGTTGGGTGGCTGGGAGGTTGGTATGGTTAAAATCTCTTTGGTGCCATCTGCTTGATTAGAACTGAAGAATCACAGAATGCCTTGGGTTGGAAGGAATCTGAAATACCATTTAGCTCAAATCCCCTGCCATGGGCAGAAATGTCTTCCACTAGACCAGGTTACTCCAAGCTCCATCCAACCTGGCACTGAACACTCCCAGGGATGGGGCAGCCACAGCTTCTCTGGAAAACCTGTGCCAGGACCTCACCACCTTCACAGTAAAGAATTTTGTTCCTAATATCATGTGTAAACCTACACTTTTTTAGTTTAAAGCCATTACCCCTTGTCCTATCACTATATACTCTTGTAAAAAGAGATGAAACCACATCTGGGTGGAGACTGTTCACAACTGGATTTTTGTGAAAACCTATGGCACAAATGGAGACCATGAATTTTAATTTCTGTACTTTATTTTCTTGACACTTTTGCTGCACAGGGTAGCTTTTATGTCCCATCTGAAAACTGCATGCAGCATGCATACAAGTGGCATAAGGATCTCTGTCTCCTGCTCTTGAATGCTCAAAGGGGCCTTCACACCTACTACACCCTCATAATGAATGAGATTCCTGATTTACCACAGCTGAAGTTGGGTAAGTGAAAAGACATTTAAAATCACTGAATATTTTAGAGTGCTGCATTTTTAAACACGCATTTTAGTACCAAAATTCTTAGTCTGTTCAGAGACTTTAAGGGATTTTCAGCTGTGTTGTCTGATTAGTGTTTATTTTTGCACACTGTTTAAGATGACTGACTCCTCAGCTTATGTGAATCCTTTTATAGGATGTGGCCTGATGTGTAGATGGATAAAATATTTTGATATATTTCTCAGAATATTTGCCTTTCAGTGATTTTTGGCCTCAGCTGCATTTTGAAAAGTGTAACTTCCAGTTCTGAATGGCCATGAACATTTGGGAAGACTCTTAATATATTTTTTCTATTGAGCAAACATTTTTTTTATAATTGAAAAGAAAAATCTGAAAGGTGATATGATGGGTTTAAATTATAATCTCTTCTTTGCAATTTGCAATACATTTCTCCCCTGCCAATTACAACTTGCTCTTCAATATTATTCTGATTTCCTTCCTAATTCAATTGTTTAATAGATTTTCTGGTTTTTTGGCTGAAGGTTTGTTTTGGCTGGCCTGTTGGGTCTAATGTGCAAATGCTGGCTGGCTGGATTTGCAGGATGGAGCTCTGTAACATGTGTTGAGTAGTCTTTGTAATAAGAGCATGATGTCCTATAAAAATGAAAATCATTCCTGACTAAATTCTGCTTTCTCACCTGTTTCTTTGAATTAAAGGAATGTGGCTTATAATTTCATGTTTCACATTGTGTCTTTGTATTTCTGTGGTGTGCAGGTTTTGAAGTTATCAGTTTTATTACGTTGCAGAGATAATTCCATTAGGAGGGTTGATTGCATTTGGCTAGCAGGTTTTAAAAGAGAGTAAAATTTTCCAGTATAGTCCTTGTATATAAGAACTATCAAACACAATGCATTGTGCTTCACACACTCAAGGTCTTGATAGATCCTACTTGCCACTTCATGTCTTGTTCCCCAACATTTATTTCCTTTCAAGATAGTCTAAAAGTCATATCCTATGTTATTCAATCCAACTACAAGAGAAAAAACCAAAACTAAACATTTTAATTGGCAGCTTATGATCTCTGAGACAGAATAGAACATGCAACAAAACTGCTTCATGGATCTTATTAACAGGGGTAGATAATAGACGATTTGTGGCTTGCCCAGACAGGGTTATAGGTTGTGAGATGGTGGAGTTATGGGTGGGTAAGTGACCACAAATCCAGGACCACCCCAGAGCACATATTGATGTTCTAAACACCATTTGTCTGTTTTTGAAACAAATATTGGTAGCAGGCACTTCATTTGCAAATGAACTTCTTGTAACGCATGAAAATTTGCTAAATATAAATACCCTTTTTAGCCTCTTGAGCAGAGTGTTATTTGCATCATTTTATTCACAGTCTGAAAATCTACTAAATATTTGGTTTTAAGGCTGATCTTCTGACACCTGTTGCAAAACTCAGTAAAATTATGGGGTGTAAGATTCATGCAGTAAGACGAATATAAATTAAATTTTTATATCTGTCTCCTTACACTCATTGGGGTGAAACACGCCCATTTAAAAATATGTTATTTGACACAGATTGTACTTTATAATTTGGTATGACATAAACAACACCTTGTACTTGCTATATTTCTCCACTGACCAGGGGAAAAATGTAAATGACTCATTCAGTTGTACCATCTATATTGGTCATATTAATGTCATTGGTTTTTAGAGAAGGTTAAGATAAATCCAAGAATATAAATCTCTGCACATTTCCTTAATTCTTGTTTTTTTTCTAGCTCTCTGAGTGGTATATTTAAAAAGAAAGTAGCTTACTTGAGACATTAGAAGTGGGAATGGTTGTTTCCCAAATTTTACCAGCTAAGATTGGATCTTTTCAAGGCACTACCCATCTTGGTCTGTCCTTTCCCATTTATTAGTGCTATCTGAGAAGGGACATTTGGGGATTGGGAAGGGGATTGTTCTGTGAGTTGTTCTGCTTTGTTCATGCTTTGTTTCTTTACAGTCACCATTAGAAAGTTCCGCATTGCAAAATCAAGCTGCCAAAGCTGGAGACTTGATTGATGCCCTCCTTTGCCTGATAGTCTGTGGTGCATTTAAAGTGGGGTGTCCCTGTGCTGGGTTCTCTCAGCAATGCATCAAAACCCTGCTGCTTTTGGTGGTGAGGTAATTCTAACTCCACAAGGCAGTACAGAGATGCCCAATCTTTTACTAGCCAGGATTTGATATTGCTACAGTCCTCTGTAGCCCAACAGGGACAACTATTCCTTGCACATCATTTGCTCAGACTCTGTATTCAGTTCTAGAGTTGGCCATAAATACCAAAGGCTAAAAATCAAACTTTTACTAAAAGAGAGTAAACAAAAAGCCAAATTCTGTTGTCTTTGTTGGTACAAAACCAGCAGCTTCTACTGGTTTAGCAGTCCAGGTTGCATAAGCAGAAGTTGCACCTGCACCTGTACAAAGTGGGTTGCAGAATGCCCGCACCCAAACAGAAACTTTTCTGTCAGGCAAGAATACTCAATTACCAATTTCTCTCATGAATAAACAGCAGAGCATTAATATTTCACATCCACTCTTCTCAAACCTGATGTGATTTTTTGTGTTTTTCCCCCAGAGGAACTGTCTGTGGAAGAGACATTATCCCAGCTTTGTATGGAGCTTCAGGTATTTCCTTCATCAGAACCTGACCATATGTTTTTCAAGTCTATTTTTCAAGTGCGCTGAGACAGCCCAGTCATGTATCAGAGCAGGGGAAAAGGGAATTTGGTGCCATCAGAAAGTTGGTTGACTGTTTCTCTTCCACCAACTATTTCACATAACTTTGATTGGTAGCATATAAGGTGTTCCTGTCACTTTTTACAAGTCACCAGCTGGATTGTTCATACATCCTTCAGTGAGCCTAGCCCTGAGTATCAGGATGACAAAAAAAATTATTACGGGTAGGTTGCAATTATTGCTTTTCTGCTGACAGGAGAAAAGATACTTTGGCAGGTTGTACAACCATATATTTTCAAATAAAAATACCTGAATGTGTTTGAAAGCTCATGGGAGAAAAAAGGGATTTTGGCACAGAAGGGACAGAACTACTCTCTTGAACTTGCTTCTGCCAAGTTTATTTCAAATGAGACAAAGACAAGTCATCAAGAGTGCCAGGAAGAAGTGCAAGTGCCAGCTGATCACTGGAAAAAGTGTTTTAGAATTAAGAGATTTCATACATTTTATTAATCATAGGATTGTAAAATAATTAAGTTTGGAAAAGACCTCCAAGATCATGAAGTCCATCCTTTGACTGAATATCACCATACCCAGTAAACCATATAAATAAAGTGCCACCTACTCATTTTTTGAAAAAATCTAGGATTGGTGATTCCACCACTTCCTTGGGGAATTAATGGGAAGATGATTCCAAAACAAATGAGAAGGCCACTTACATTCCTGTTACAAATTGTAAGCTAATGTTTGTCAGCCATGGCTTGAAAACTGTTTCAAATGACAAATTTATTAGTTTTAAGTCCTGAGTTGGATACTTTGAAGGATATCTTGATTTCACATAAAAATTACTTAGAGTAGCATAACTTATTGGGCTCATCTTCACTAAATTTAAAAGTTGTAAGGGTATAGGACACAATCTAGAGTCTCCTTTGGATTAATTTTCAGTGCAATGAGACTCTAACAATTAGAAATAGTGTTTCCCTTCCTTCCTTCCTTCCTTCCTTCCTTCCTTCCTTCCTTCCTTCCTTCCTTCCTTCCTTCCTTCCTTCCTTCCGTCCTTCCTCCTTCCCTTCCCCCCTCCCTCCCTCTCTGAAAAATTCAAACATTTGACAACCAATAAACGAAAAAAATAGCCATCACACACCTAAGATGACTTACATTAATAATGCATCTTCCTTGAAGACTGAGCCTTCAGTTTATGATGTAAGGAACAGCTTACTGACTTAACAAATAAAAAATTAATGTTGACATACAGCATATCAAATTGAGTGCCATAAAAAAAATCATACCCTGACTGCAAAGAAAAATGTTTGGGCAGGATCTTTTGTTTCCCAGTATCTCCCTGTTTTTACCCCACACCAGAATGGGTGCTGGAGCTTGTGACATTTTGGACAAGTGATTAAAACAGAATATCATCCAAACAGTGTAAACACAGCGACAATATGTGTTTTATCCACACACAAATTTTCTCTGCTTCTCTCACACACAGACAATTTGCTTTTAATCGTGGCTTAGTTTGCAGTGTCACCAATCTGCAAACTACCTGCATAATAAAATGTGAAAAATAAGCAGGCTTTCAGCTGGAGTGCAGCCCTAACCAAGGAAAAAGACCTGGTGAATAACATGGAGGTAAAATGCAATGTTGGTCTCTCATTAAAGAAATGAGCAAGTTGACAAGTTAAGAGAGCTGGATTTGTTCATCCTGGAGAAGACTCCAGGGAGAAAATTCAACACCTTCCAGTAGTACCTAAAGGGGGCTACAGGAGAGCTGGAGAGGGACTTTTTACAAGGGTATGTAGTGTTAGGAGAAGTGGGCATGGTGTTAAACTGACAGAAAGCAGGTTTAGATTAGATATTAGGAAGAGATCCTCTGTTGTGAGAGTGGTGAGACACAGGCATAGACACAGAGAAGCTGTGAATGCCCCATCCCTGGGAGTGTTAAAGGCCAGGCTGGATGGGGCTTGGAGTAACCTGGTCTGCTGAAAGGTGTCTCTGCATATGGCAGGGAGTTGGAAGAAGACCTTTAACCCAACTCATTCTATGAAATTGAGAAACCAGGAAATTTGGTGTGCAGAGAGTTTGCTTTCTTACAGAGCTTTAGCACAAAGCTGGAGGGCAAACAGAGCCCAGCATGTTCCAGTGTGGGACACGAGAAACGCACACTCTGGGCTGTTTCCATCACATGTTGAGGACACAGCGTTTTGGTTTGAGGTTTCTTGTTTGGTTCCCCCTCTGTCACCCTAATGTGACATGGCTGAGAGGGATCCTTATGCTAACAGAGCCCGGCCATGGCTTATTATTTCAGAGCATCCAGCACCATCTGGTGGATAATTTGGAACCCACACGCTTTGATTTTTTTTCCCCCCCAGTTACTACACTTGCAGTAAAGCGTCTGCAAAAAATTATCTATTCCCACTTCTTGCTCTCTAACTGCATAGCGGAGACCCTTTGCTCCAAAATATATGATTTTAAAGAGCAAAAGAAAATGTCTCACCAGCTTTTTTTGGGGTAAAAATAACTAAAAATGGTAGCTTTAGTAATAATAGTCCGAAATCAAGAGAAATATTTCTTGAAAAAATTCAAGAAATTTTCTTGTTTCTGTTGTTCCTAAAAGGACTTAATCTGATTCATGAACTGATTCATTTTCATAACACTTTTTGTTCTCATAATTTCCTTTCTCTCCTCCAGCTGCTGAGCAATCCGGAGAAGATAGCAGAACAGATAAGCAAGGACCTTGCCTGGCTTTGCTCTCACCTCCTTGCCCTGTGGACCCAGTTCTTAGAGGTGGCAACTCTCCATCCAGAAGTCACAGCTTATCTGACTCAGGAACATCACATGCTAAGGGTAATGTTAAGAAGTTAAAAGCAAGTTCAGTAATGGTCACCTACTGATAGACATCAGAGATTTATTTGTATGTATATTTCTAATACAGTTCTGCCTCTGTGACTATTTGCATGAAATGGGGTGAGCACAAGACAGTTGAAGAGAGGGGAAGAAGAGGTGAAGTCAAGGATATGAAATTACAGATTTCAATTTCTGGAATAAAGGCTGTTGAGTTTGTGTGTGACCCAAGATCCTATGTAAAAGGAGTAGACTTTGAACACCAGAAACAGACACAGAACAGGAGGTGGGTGGGAAGGGGTAAATGTCAGCTTTACTTGATAGATATCCATAAATCATAAACACTTGTTTTAAAAAACCCAAACATCACAGTGACTAATAAAAAGAATATGATTTCATCTCAACTGGTTTCACAAAACTACTATAAGGAATATGGGTTTGTTTCCTTCACTGTCATATATATAGCTATTTGCCTTTCTCACAGTGAAGTACACACAACAAAATATTAATATTGTTGATGTTGAAATTGCTTCTTGTGCCTGGTAATAAAGAAGGCACAAAGCCACTTGTCATTTGAGTGAATGTTGTCAGATCTGCTTATCTGATTAGTTCAGCGAGTGCTCTGTCTTCCATCAGGATGTTCCTGGTTATTGACCAGACACCAGTTCAGCACATCACCTGAGCTGAACTCAAAGTCTGATCTAATCATCAGAGTAGGGACAGTAGAGAAAAGGGCAGGATTCACCTTGCATGCATTAGGAGTGTGCAATATGGGTGTTGATGCCTCAGCTTTTGGTTTTGCTCCTGTCAAAGTCAGTGGAGGTCAGAGTGACCAGGACAAGTCTCCCCTGGAGCTTGCAGAAATAGGGCATAAAATTCAGGAAAAAGTGTCTGAGTGCCTGATGCTGAAACTCCCCTGGTTAGTGTGACAAGGTCTCCTTGCCTCTGAGGGTCCTGGGTGGCTTTCAGCCAGAGGACCCAACTTTGAGTGCTCCCAGCTCCAGCAAGGTGAACCTCAGCCTGGGGTTTGTTTCAGCCTCGACTGATGCCAACTATCTTCTTGACCTCTGTCAGATTACATAACTTTGTATGCTCTGGTTCCTGCCCATGTAAACTGGGTGTAATTATAATTTTTCACCTCTGGAAAATGGTTTGAGAGCTCAAGATGAAAAATCCTACTGTTAAGACGCAGTCTTTTTGAAGGGATGCTCGTCCTTTGTTCAGAAAGGCCATTTGCTAAAGCACAGCTGGGATTTAGGGAGATGCTGAGATGCTCTGACATATGCTTTTTGCTGCCATTTTCTGTTCCTGTAACAGAGGTCACTTTTACAATTATTATTAGGAATGTATGCTCTGCAGTTTAACAGCTCAGTACATTTGATTGCATATTATGCTTGATTCATTTAAACTCAAAGCTTATTCCAGGGCAGATGACAGCACTGAATTTTTTATAGCTTATTTCACAGTCTGTGCTCTGCCAGCCACCTCAGATCCATGGCTCTTCTGTAATTGATTATCCAACACTGAACAGATCTAATGTCCATGAGGGGATTAGAGCAGCTCTCAGTTTGTAAGTATCGTGACATAGGCAGGTGTGTTCCTACTGTGATAGAGCTTATTCTTCTCTGCACTGCTATCTAAGACTTCCTTTGCTGTCCTGGTAGTTTGAGAGTCCCTGTGGATGTTCCCATAGAAGAGATTGTCAATTATGAATTGTTCTAATTTAGTAAGTCACTCCATTACTGCCTTTTGCACAGTGGGAAAGGAATGAATCTTCCCCACTTTAACAACACAGGGCAAAATGGTAAATTTGACAGCTTTTTAGAAAAGTAGCCAGAAGATGCAGATAACCAAACTTTGATTTATTGTCAAGGGACTCTTCTTACCTCAGAAGTAAAAAGAGGCATTTTGTTGCATATTGCAGTAAAATATACAACAACACCAGCTGCTTTGTGCTGGACTGGGAGAATGAAACAAAATGGAACTCTTTTTTAATGTCAACACTAAGGAATCTGGACCTGATAGTCACTGCTCTGTTTTTAGATTGATGACACTTGTCACCCTTCAGATCTTAGGTTTGATTTGTGTGTGTGTGTGTCTTTCTCTCTCAGGTGAGGAGATTCTCAGAAGCCTTCTTCTACACCGAGCACCAGAAACCTGCTGTGCTCATGTTCCAGGAAGGACTGTAAGTAACCCATTAACACTCACCTATCTCTGGAATGACTAAAAATTTACTTGAAAATATTTTGCAGTCAAGAATGTGATTTTCATCTGCAGGGTATGAACGAGTTTGGTTTGAGAGAGGTCATTGGCTCTGTTTTAGCTCCATGTTTTAAACCTATTAAAATGAGTTTCAAAAGTAATGATCAAAAATGATCAGGCAGGACCCAGAAATAATTAATTTCAAGCTTCAAATATATACATGTACACACACATATATACATATATATATTTACCATTCTTCAATTAACTTCCTAAACCAAATACACCAGATCCAGCAATGGTACTTTCAATGGGAAATACCTGTTGATAAGCAACACAATTTACGAATTAGCTTTTTCTCATCCCTAATATAGATTTTGGGGTAGGCAGTCATAGGTTTTTCATTGTTTAGTCCAGCCCTATTCTCTCTAGCAGAAGGGATATTTAAATGTAATTAATTAAATTAAATAAATTAAATGTGGATGGGAGCATTAAACAGGCAATACAAAGCTGTGGAGATTGACTGTATGCAGCACTGAAGGGCAGGAATGGAGAACAGCACCATTAACTGGAGAAAATGTGGGTGTGATGTGAGCTCAGGGCTGATAAATAATTGACCAAGAACCAAACATGCAAAACAGACCAGGAAAACAAATATTGCCCTGGGCTGCATTCATATAAATATGATCTAAACCTTTCCAAGGTAAGTATTTCTTTCTGCTGGATGATTCCTACTTGTAATAAGACTGGGAAGTATGAGGAGCCAGTCTTAAAGCTACACCAGGGCAAATCCTGCCTTTGGTTTTAGCCCATGAACCCACGTGGAGCACTTGGATGATACTCAGAACCTGACCCCTGAAGGAAAAGTTCAAAGAAAGATGCTCAGATTTGAATTTCTGAGTAATGAAGGTTATCCAGACTATTTGTCACCATGGGCAGACCACAACATTTCCAGTGTGAAACCCATCTTTCAGAAGGGGCTGAGAAAGGCTGTGACATGGGGTCCTGTCACAATGATGATTCTTAAATGTGACATTGGCTGCTGACCTAGTGCAAAGGAGAAAATTGCTTTTCTCAGAGCTGTCATTGGGGACATTAAGGCTGATTCAGTGTTGATGGAAAGGGACATAACTTCATTAGTGGATGGGGTGTACAAGGCTACCTTGCCAAATTAGAGCAACATCATGGCTGCAGGGGCCCAGCTGTGCTCACTTGGTTCTCCCATATCAGGATTTTAGTGAGCTGTGTACAAGGAAAACCCCTTGTCAAGATCCTGGGGTGAGGACACAGACACTCTTGGCCCTGTTTAAACAAACATAACCCTGCACAGGGTGAAGCCTAATTGCGTGATGTGCTTCTATTTCTGCAGGCAGTCACAGAAGTAGCCCATTTCCTACAGATAAACAAAATGTTTTTCTCAGTAATTATCAAAGAGAGTAAGTAAAAAAAAAAACAAAACAAAAACCAACCAACCAACCAACCAAAATAGTTAAAAAAATTTTAATTGTTCTGTGTAGAAAATCTAGTCTATATGGGCCTTGTGGCAGAGTCATGTTTTCTTTCTGAATTTGCCAGATGATGTAGTTTGAAAAACAAACAGAGTCTTGTCAGAGCATTATTAATATTGGAAGTGGTAATAGGGATTAGTAATTGGGCTCACACAGTCTCCAGCTGAGATCAGTGCTCAGTGTGCCACTGTGCTGTACAACCACCTCAAGCAGTAAGGCTTTTCCCCCAGTTTATTTTTTCTTTCTTACTAGACAAGAGCTGTTTTTTTGCCTCCCATGCTGTGGTGGGTTTGTGTGAGGCTGTGCACATATGTCCCTGGCAGCATTTGACTGCTTAGGCAGAAGAGGACACACCATTTCCAGTAGGTTGAGTATGGCACAGGTGGAGACCTCTAGCAGGTGACATACCCTCCCTAGATTTTACAGACAAAAATATTTCTCCTCACTCGTTTTAATATCAGTTATTCATCTTTTTCACAAGGGTAGGTAGTAATCAGACAAGGGGTAATGGCTTTAAGATGAAGAACAGATTTGCTTTCAGCTGACCACCTGTGAAAATCTTTTTGCCTTACTCTTTGTATTTCATGTTTTCTCCATTTTTTGAGACAGATGTTTAAAGAGGAAAGCTCATCAGAAATAAAATTATTGTATTTATTATAGCCGAACACGTATTCATCTGCCAGTTTAATGTCACATTCACTGAGGAGAGCCAGGTAGCATTTTGAGTGGCCCAAATGGTGGAAACAGATGGGAGGCTACAAAAAAGCCAGAGAGGGTCATTTTACTAGGACATGTAGTGATAGGACAAGGAGAATGGCTTATAACTGAAAGAGAGGAGATTTAGATTAGATAATAGAAAGAAATTCTTTACTGTGAAGGTGCTGGGGCTCTGGAACAGGTTGTTCAGAAATGTTGTGGCTGCCCCCTCCCTGGAAGTGTTCAAGGACAGGATGAGCAACCTGGCCTGGTGGAAGGTGTCCCTGCCCATGTCAGGGGGGTTAGAACTAAATGGTCTTGAAGGTCCTTTCAAACTCAAACCATTCTGTGGTTCTGTGACTCTGCCAAGAGACAGTGGCTGAATTAACTCTTCCAGATTAGTACATGTGTGAGATACCACAGTGCTCTGAGGTCTGGTACAAGTGAGATAGAGGACTTGCCATGCATCCTTCTTGGCTTTGTTCCTCCCTGTTCTGTCCAACCAAGGTTTTGATTATTGCTTCCTGCATCTGGGTTTTGAAACCCTGACCACAGCCAGAGTGACAGATCTCATTTCCTGACCAGAAACCAGCTGAGTGATCCAGTCCCAGCCAGCAGCTGAGACCCTTGGGAGGACAGCAATGGATTAGGGCAGCTAACAGGAGCCCTGTGGCAGTGGGATCTGGAATATTTTCAAAAACACTGAGGTTTTTCAGGAAGGGATTGTGCAAGTTGTAGGTATCTCTAACTGAGAAATGGAAACCTTCTAGAGTGCTGGGTACCCCCCCATCATACAACACTGCTTCCCTCTCCTTTTAAACACATTGACTGTCCTCTGCCTGCATATCAGGGCTTGCAGGAGTGGTGGACAAACAGCACAGTAACTACTCAGCCACTCAATTTGTTTTGTACTTTGCTGCCAGGATCCAAAGCCACGCACAGATTTCTACAGAAATTCGTAATTCGGATTATTTCACCAGCATGCCCCCACTGCCAGCAGAATGCCTGGACATCGATGGGGACTGGAACACGCTGCCAGTTATCTTTGAAGACAGGTACACAGACATGCCTTGCACAGGTGAGTGAAACACCACAGGGCACAGCTTCACGAGACAGCTTGAGCTGAGGGAGGTGCTTCCCCAGCTCAGGATAAGGGATCTCACATTCCTTGGGCTTATGAGCTCAGACTGTGACCCCCTAAGTAAGACAGCTGAATTTTAGTGTTTTCCCTAACACCAGAGTATTTCCTTCATATTTTTCATCTTTAAATTAAGCTGTTTTGTTAAAAGAGCTGGAGGGGAAATCGAGAAAAAAAATCAGATCTTTTGGATTTTTGCTACAGTACTAATTTAAAGGAAAATCACTAGACTGGTATCCCCACTATGACATCTAGTGGTAAGAAATCTCAGAACAAATCCCCACCATTTCAGTGTAAAGCCCCACACTCCCCTGAAAGGCAGCAATGCCTTCCAAAAAATATTTTGCCCTTTGAATACTCAAATAGAAATTATAATTAAGATTTTTTTTAGTTCCAGAGTAACTTAGTAAAACCTCATAGCAATTACTACCTTTTTCTTTTTACTCAACCATTAAGATTACCAAGGAAGCAATATATTATATAGGTGTCCAAAATCTAGTGAATACAGCCTGTGATACAAAATCTTCACTCTTCCACAGTTATTCTACCGCCTAAATTTTGCCAATGCTCATTAAAGTTATTTAAATTATTAAACTGAGCATTAAACTGGTTACAGGTAAGAACTATACTATGAACAATGTTGAATGAGACCAGGAATACAAAGAAGTATCCATTTTGTTTTGCTTACCTATGCTCTAAAAATTAACAGTATAGGTACAGTTATACTGAGCAAAGTGTATTTATTAATATTGTCATCTTTGGCCTAACTATAACTGCTCTGTGAGTGCAATTCTAATTAAATGCGCTCTGGCATGTATGTTTGTTAATATGCCTTTAATAAATGTATAACTTTTATAATATAAATGTATAGAATAATATTTTAGACCTTAAATCCCTTTTCAAAGTCTCACAATCCTTTGGGGTGATTCGTTGTGTTCTTATAGGTAATACTACTTTCTTTCTTTCTTTCTTTCTTTCTTTCTTACTTTCTTTCTTTCTTTTTTTCTTTCTTTTTTTCAGATCAGAATTTGGAAGTTTTCCCAGATTTTGAGGTTTCTGCAAATACTCAAATGGATGTAACACAGGAAAATGGAGACTGTGCATCAGATGATGCCACTGCAGTAATGAAAGGAGACTTTGGGAAAGATACTCTGCTAATACACACAGACAGGATAAACAGGAATCCCTCATGCCTACACAGCAGTACTGAAGCTGCTGCTAAGGGTTTAAACCAGCACTCCACATCTCAGGTATGTACAGCAAACAAAGAAGGCCAAAGGAAACCTGAAAATATTTTTGTTTCAAGAGAGGAAAAAATTTCTGACTCAGAGCCAGGCAATACAGAACACATGTCAGAAGACTTTAAAACATCCAAGGAAGTTTTATTAAAGGATAATAGACTTGGGGCAGATGTTACCTGTGGAGACATGGAACCCAGCAATAAGGACTCTCACAAAAGCGAGCCTGTGTTAATTGTCAGTGCTCAGTATGAGTGTGGAGCATCTGGAACTGATGGCTTGGAAGACAGGGCTGAAGTACATGAACTAGATGAGTTTGGTCATCCTGAAACTAATTTCACTTCATCTGAGGTTGCACTGAATGACTTGACCAGTCTTGGAAAACCAGAGGATGCAGACACCAAGGCTCATCTCTCTGTTTTGAAAGCTTTGCCTTCACACAGCTGCGAAATGAAATCAGTCACAAAGGAGCAACGGGGTGAGGAGAGTGAGGAATTCACCCTGATGTCAGGGGTCATAAAAAGATCTTCCTCTATAATATCTGATTCAGGCATTGAAAGTGAACCAAGCTCAGTGGCATGGTCTGATGCTCGTAGCCGGGCCCTGGAGCTGCCCAGTGACCGAGAGATCCTGCACCACCTGGTCCGGAGGCACGCCATCCACCGAAATTCCCTGGAAGGTGGCCACACGGAAAGCAACACCAGCTTGCCCAGTGGTATCCAAGCGTCGCTCACATCCATCAGCTCTTTGCCCTTTGAGGAAGAGGAGAGGGAAGTGGAACTTACCAAACTGACAAAATCTGTCTCAGCTCCTCAGATCAGTAGCCCAGAAGAGCCCACGGAGGAGATGGATATATCAAAACACATCGAAGCCACCTCAGGGGATTCAGATCAAAACTTAAGAAGCTGCATGGAAACAGAGGATAAAGATGGAAAAATAATGGACTTTTCTGAGTGTCAAATCACTACTCAAAGTGGAAAAATAGAACCAAGGAGACATCCCAAACCCCTCCTCAAACACAGTAGCAGTAACACTGAGTTACAAGGGGAGGAAGAGAAAGGTTTTCCAGAGACTTGCTGTAGTTTGGAAAATACACAACCACCCATTTGCCCAAAGCAGCTCCAAGATAATGTCTCTGAGTGCCTGTCACTGGACAGCAATGGTGAGTGCAGCTTAAAAACACCGAGGGCTTGTAATTATTTGGACAAAAATGTAGATAAGGTTGATACGTGCATTGAGGATCCAAAGGATAAACTTAAGCTGGACAGTTTAAAAATACCACAGGGCTCCTCCAAGAGTAGAATTTCAGGAGAGGAGAGTTTTTCACAAAGCATAAAGGTGGTACCAGATTTTTGCCATCCTGTTAAAGCTCCTTCAGAAACCTCCATTGAATTTGGCTCACTGCAAGGAGAATGTGGCAGCTCTCTCACTGATGAGAGCCCAGCAGTGCATGCAGAAATGCAGGGGTTGCAAGAAATTGAGCTCAATGACTCACCTGCCTCAGCAGACCCTGCGGTAGGGTCCCACCAGGCTGAACGTCCTCAGGAGCCCAACAGCCAAGAGAATAAACTTGTAGCGAACGGCACCGGGTTTCCTTTGGCCACGACCGAGGGAGTAGCCCTGGAAAGCAGAAAGGCTGCTGATGTGGTTAACCTGTCCGTCTCTTGCACAGCCACCTGTCTTCCCTTTTCTTCCGTGCTCAAAGAGACCCCTGCCATGGCGGGCTCCTCGGCAAAGCAGGCTGCGTTCCCCATCACGCGCCAGCCGCTGGGCTCCTTTGGAGTTGTCTGTTCTAATTCAGATGAGACGGATGAAGAGACCAACGAAAGGATGCTGAAGTAAGAATGACTAATTACTTCATTAATGTAGTAGTAATGCCAAGAGATCCTGACACATTTCAGGACCCTAATGCACTAGGCATACAGGAAGCCTACGTTTGAAACAGTTGCCTGAGGAATTTCAGTATAAATAATACAAACAGACAAATGGTTCATATAGAATGAATAATCTAAATAGACAGGAAGAATTAAAACACAGAGAGACTAAGACTGCCAAAGATGTCAGGTCCTTAATTCTCATGACTAGCAGTGGGATTTAGGTGTCTAAATAATCTTTGAGATCTGACCCTCCTTCATGTAATCAAGGCTATCCATACCAGAGTAATGATCCCAGAGAGCCAGTTCACTGTGGCAGTGACAGACTCCTCTTCTGCTTAAATAGTTGCACTCTATAGATAAACTATGAAATGAGGAGTTCAGATTGGCTGGTATGTCTTAACTTCACTTTCTTAAACTGGAAAAATGTGAGAGTTGGAACCATGGATAGCTGGAGAAGAGGCATTATTTTTGTTTCCTGATTCATTGCTCAAAGTAAAAGTGCCACATTGTGACCTTCATGTCACAGGGGCCCATTTCAGAGATTGGCACTCTAGCACTTATATTTTTCCATTTCAGTTTGGTGTCTCTGCTGTACTAAGGAAAAACAGTAGCACTGAAATTTCTCAACCCATTCAGCTGCCCAAAATGCTGTCTGCCTGCATGTACATTCATTGTCAACCCGAGATTTTACTCTTTTGAAAGCATCCTGCAGGTTTTTTTTTATGCACCATTCTTAATTCCTGACAAATCTAAGCACAGAATTTGTTTCTTCTTTGTGAAACAGAACATTTGAACATGTGCTCATGCACATGAATCTAAGGTTTCCAGATTCATGGCCCAAAAGCTATTTTCTTCATTCTTGTGTTCTTTAAAATTACTTTCCAGCCTTAATGAGTCTATGATTATATCAAGTGTCATTAAGATATCCCCAAGCTTTAAAGGTTATATCTCCTAAGCTAGCCATCCCAGTTTTCTACTTAGTTCTACAATTGCATTGTGATTATTAATTCCTGAATTATTTGGATAAGTTTTACTAAGTCAAAAATCCACTGAAGAGTTTGGCATCTGCATATAGAGAATGCTTCAGGGTGAATTCAAATTTTAGACTTTTTGTAGGAAAGTTGTTATCACAATTCTTTCAGCATTGAGATGCTCTTTTAAATGCTACTAGATGTTTTCAAAAGAATCCAAAACCAAATAAACCCAAAAATGCTTCCCACATGAGGTGCATCCTTTAACTCTAGCTTGAGGAATGGGAACAACACCTTCTACCTCACTGTAAGTGAATCTGGTGGTAGCAAAATTATACATTTTGCATGTAAGGCAAATCACATTGTTAAGAGGCAAAACTGCTAATTCTGTACCTCAGTAAAATTTTATGAGCTACCAGAAAATTATTTTTTGCTACTCTTTCATTCCTCTGGCAATTGTGAGTTGCTAATGCACTTTAGTTCTCTATATGTGGCCAAATTACTCAGAAACAGAGTTTCTTCTCTTCATTCTGACTTCTCTCAGCCCTAATAGATAAGGAACTCCATCCAGGTCTCTACTTGAAAGCTGCAAACATAATTTCTTGCAAAGACAAGCCTCCTCATTTCTCATTTGAAGGTTTGTTGCTGAACACCCAGTTCTATTGTGATTAATTAATGTATTCTCCAGTTTTTATCAGGCCAAAGAAAAATTTAAAAAAGAAATGAAGATTGAAGGATTTCTGTACAGTGACTTATCTGTACTAGCTTCTGATATCCCATATTTTCCACCAGAGGAAGAGGAAGAAAATTTGGAAGATGGAATTCACCTGGTTGTCTGTGTCCATGGATTGGATGGTAAGGCCAGGAAGAATTGCTGTTTGTAAGTCATTTTTGTGTAAATTAAAAAAAAAAAAAAAAAAAAGACAGATCTTCAGCAAGTATGAAAGCATGGAGAGTATAAATATTTGTTTTAGCTAAGTATTCATTCCTTATTATGCTATTCAGTCCATTGTAATAAAGGATCTAGGGGAATATTAAATATTTTTGCTAATAAATGTGGTCCTGCTACCTATTTTTAGGGTTTTGTTTTTGTTGTTGTGTGTTTTTTTTTTTTTTTAACAGAAATCTACACCAAAGCACATCAGCCCTACCTTGTAAGGAAGAGTGTGCATTACAGTAACTCCTCTTGTTTTTCCACGGATGCTTGGTTGTTTTGCACTATGTCCCCAGGAGAAAAATGTTATTTAAACCCCCAAAACACTGCTATATATTACATAGTGGCTTACTTTAAAAAGTGAGAGAATAAAAATCATTCTTCACTGGGGAGGAAGCACGTCCTGGGATTTTTTAATGTATGTGCTTTCTAAGCAGGAAATGTTTATGTTAAATGTGAACTTTCTCTTGATAAATTAATTGATATCAATTAGAAAGGTGTAGATGTTAACAGTGAAACCATGGAGAAGAAGTGGTAGAGGCTCTGAAATCTCAATTAAAAAAAAAAAAAAAGAAAAGAAAAAGAAGAAAAACAAACATTGGCTTGAGCAAGGACTGTTTGCCATTGAATATTCCAGCAGCAGAAATGCCCTTCTTGTGAGGCAGTGGTACCTCCTTCACCAACAAAATATTTCAGATTTAGGAATTTCCAAGTACAGAATGAGGCATCTCTCAAAGTATAAGGAATCTGACAGTATTTCAGCACCACCTGTGATTGTGAATACATGAAATGGGCTACTCTGCATCTGAAGGCACAGCCCTAAACCCAGCACAGGTATTAAGGTGTCCCCATGGGCCTCACCTCAGCTTGCTGCCTTTTTGTCTTACCTCTGCTGTTCAGCAAATAGAGGACAGATTTATTCTAGACATGATCTTTGCCCGTTTTTCCCCAATATTTATGCAGTCCCCCTGAGCAGCAGGTGAGGTCCAGCCCACCTGGGGCAGGCTGTGGGAATTCCTGTTCTCTTGCTGTTTCTATGCATGAACCTGAGGTGTGATAACCTTCTTAGCAGCACTTAGCAAGAGCTCCATGGTGTCAAGGTTATTGTGTTAAATTGACTCTATGTTGGGTATTTTTCTGTTGAATTGCATCTTATAAAGAACCATTTGTTCCTAGGTAACAGTGCAGATCTGCGGCTGGTAAAGACTTTTATAGAACTGGGACTTCCTGGTGGAAAACTGGACTTCCTAATGTCTGAAAGAAATCAGGTAGTACAGAGCTAATTTCTGTCTTCCTTTAGATTGCTGAAATAGTGCCTTCAGCAAAAGCCTTTCACCAGCTGAGTGAAACAAAGGCACTGGGGAATTCAGGGTGTTTTATGTAGTATTTAGTGCAAAGGCCTGGTTCTATTCCTGTCTAATTTGTTAGGGTGTTCAAACCTATTGGAAAATATTCCTGGCATTAAAGTCAAAGGCAGTGACATTAGCAGTAACAGGACTTCCTTCAAAAGAGGAAGAAAATGGATTTACCCTGCCAGTTTGCAAACTTGGCAGCCTGGTGCCTCTGGAACACAGCACCAACAGAAAGCAGAAAGTTTAGTGATGCTAAATTTTCCAGAGGATGTGGAATATCCAGCAGGTGTTGTCAGCTCCCTTTGCTGCATCAGCCATTGTTTCTCCTGTTGCAGTGTTTATGGGATTTATTTCCTTGAATAATAAAGAAATGTCTTCCAGACAAATTGATTACTGGCCTAGACAGAGAAACAGAAATGAATCCTGTGCTTTGCTTGGCAGTGGAGCCATATTTATGACCAAAGACCTAACTTTATGCACAAGATAAGGATTTCAATTGTGCAGTCAGAAACATTACTTTGATTTATGAGTACCTGAGAAATCTGAGTCAAAACTTCCCAACCTTTGTTCAACAGCTTTTATATTTTGAAGTGGTGTAAGTCTGGTGAACTTGCCAGCTTCCAGTGCACAGCTCTGTCAGCAGCAGACCTGCACAGTGAATGTAAGCAAGGTCAACATAAGGAGAACACTTCATACTTCCATCAAGGCCTTTTCCAAGAGAAGAGAATGTTTTCAGAGAATGAAAGATCTTACAACATCTGTATTTAAGATTATCCAGAACCCATAATGGAAACTATTTAGAGGTCTTATTGTCTGGGAAGGTGGGGAAGTTCTCACAGCACTAGAGGTGGAACCTGGGTGGCTTGATGGCTATTTTAATGTAAAGCATCCTGTCACTGTTTTTCCCTTCTCTGAGAACCACACTGAAAATGACCCAAGAAATCAGTCATTTAGCTGGCTTGCTTTATAGAGGAAAGTTCAAATCACTTTTTTTAGTCATCCATTTGTGATGCATTTGACAGTGTCAATCAGGCTGAAATGATAGTAAAGGATGGAGATATAATCAGGTGAAATATGATGCTTGATGTGTTTTGTTTATGATTAACATTCAGGCTGATATTCTTTCACTTTTAAACAACCTGAAAGGTTTGGGATAATGAGCCTAGGAGGAAATCATTAATTATCAATGCAGACCAAACAAACAGGCAGAAGGTTAGTGGACTGTTTGTAGTTTATGAGAACATTTATTTTAAGTCTGTATTGCAAAGTGAATATGCTCATGTTTTCCTTTGCAAGAGCTGCAATTAGCAAGATGAGTTGTGTCACAAAAGCATTAATTACTGATATGTTTCAAAAGCATTCATTACTCATGTGTTTGCTCTGAATAGCTGTTCCAACATTTGATGATTGTTTTGTGGTATCTCATTAGATACAAGTTTGATTTAGAGTCCTGCTGGATTGCCAAATTACAAAGTTCTGAATAAGATCTGTCTGTAATTGTGTAGACTGGAAATATATTGCTTGTTTTATTGTCTCACAACTGGCAGTACTGTTGTGAACAACAAATTATTCGTCTGTCTCCAGCACTCATTCTCTTTCTGATGACTGTTGATTAAGATGGCCAAATAATTTTGTGATGACATCCTTAGCATCAGCATAACCCTCATGTCAATGTATAATGCTGTAAAGTATTTTATTGCAGTAATCTGTTGAATCCTAAATGCCGAAAGCTTTTCTTCCATATGCAGAGCCTGGTATCTAGAGCAGCTGAGCATTAGCAGCTCTCACCAGTGTCAAGTCAGTCTGGTTTAGCATCATGCTTATGATTCTGGAATCACTCAGCAACCTCTCTCAAAGGAGAACTTCAGTTTAAAAGAGGACCTAGAGATTGATAAAAATCCCCCTTTTCTCCCCCTTGAAGATGTATAAGGAAAATTTACAGTGGTTATTACATTTCTGCTTGCACTTGACTTGGAAAATAACATCAGTCTGCAATAAGTGTCATATATTTTAATTCATCAACTCATTTCATTTTTCACCAGACTGATACTTTTGCTGATTTTGATACAATGACTGACCGATTATTGGATGAAATTATTCAGCACATCCAGTTGTACAACCTCTCCATATCCCGAATAAGGTAAGCTTTATGATAGCTAATAATCTGTAACTGTTTGAATTACATGAGCAACATCCAGTGAAATTAGCTTTTCCTAAAGCGCTCTGTGTCAAAAGCCACTGAATCAGTGAGACTAATTTTTACATTGTTATAGATGAAAGAGAATCTTGTAGGCTGAAAAAAACATGAAGTAATAACTAAAGGATCTTATTAAAAGCCCTGATAGAGTTGCCCCCAGAGCCATTTGTGCCATCCTTATGTTTAATTTAAAGAAAACACAGGTGGGTTTCATGTTAATGTAATTCTTTCTTTCCCAACAGTTTTATTGGACATTCCCTTGGTAACGTCATCATTCGATCTGTACTGACTCGCCCCAGGTTTCGCTATTACCTCAACAAGTTACACACCTTCCTGTCCCTCTCTGGGCCTCACCTGGGAACCCTTTACAACAACAGCACTTTGGTTAGTACAGGTAAGAGTTGAGGGGAAAGCTTTGACTGGCTGTGGTCCATGGCAGAGTGCATGAAAGGGCAACACATGGAGGTAAGAATTAATTGTAGCATGACTTGTATGTAGAAGTTGTAGAAAATATTTGCTGAAGGCTTCAAAGCCACACAGAAAAAATTGCAATGAGGGGGGCTTTCAGTATCTACAACAAGGTCCATCACAGTGCTCCCTGGAAAGCCCAGGGGTGTGCAGCAGTGAGAGATGACCCTTTGTCTCCACTTAGTCTCCCACTTCTTCTGCTGCAAATAAAAAGGGCATCTGCAGAGCTGAAAAAGAAGCATTATTGCAGAAATGGAATGTCTCACATTTCAGTCTTCCTGAGAGTTTTCCTGCTACCATGAGACAACCACAGAATCATAGAATAGTTTGTGCTGGAAGGGCCCTTAAAAATCATCTGGTTCCACCCCTGCCATGAGCAGGGACATCTGCAGTTAGATCGGTTTGCTCCAAGCCTTGTCCAACCCAACCTTGAATGTTTCCAGGGATGAGACATATGCCATGTCTCTGGGCAACCTGTTCCAGTGTCTCACCACCCCCATTGTAAAGAATTTCCTCCTCATATATAGCCTAAATCTACTCTCTTTTAGTTTAAAACTGTTACCTCTATCCCATGAGACCTTTAGACTTTTCTCCCTGTTGATTAGGAATAAAAAATTACACAAGACTTCTACTAAATTAAATTGCTACCCTTACTGTAGGCACATGTCTTTAACTCCCTTGCTTGATGACTTACAAAGGAGAAAAATATGCACCAATTTTCATTTCAGGTCTATGGCTCATGCAGAAGTTGAAAAAGTCAGGGTCACTTTTGCAACTGACCTTCAGGGACAACACGGATCTGCGCAAATGTTTCCTCTACCAGCTCAGCCAAAAAACGGGTGAGTAGGGCTTGATGTCCCTTTGTAAATACCAAGGGCTATTCCACTGGCTTGTGCTGGATTGGCCGATTCTCCAGGGAGTGAAGGAAATCTGCATTTTGTTAATGATCATTCTTTAAACACGCTTTTTAGAAGGGCTGTCCTGTCTAAAATCTAGTATCAATTTCACCTGTGCATTTTTCTGTGAAGGTTGTCAGAAAATGTACTTGTCAAACTGTTAACATCAAATAAGACCTTTGTGCAGCAGTAAACATGCACCTAAGTTTATATTCTGCAAGCAAGAAACATCATTCTTGACAGGCCATCATTGCTTAATTTATGCTATGAGATGAAAACCATTTTTCCTTTTTTATTATTTTTTGTAAGTTTAACATCTCTTGTCTCTAAGAAATATGACTCTATGAGATGAAGAGAAAATTTTATTCATGTCTGTTCTGACACTTCTGTACTACAGAGAGAGATGTATGGCCTCACACTAGAAAAAATATGTCTGAATAGAGAATCTTTTTTCTCCTTCTTTGGTCTGTCATGAATAAATGAAATAAATCTGGCTTTTCTTTAGAAAAGAAAGCAAGCATGATCCTTCTATTGTTTTCTTTTAGGAGTTATTTTTAATATTGTGTGTGAACAAACTGGTGCTAAGCATGCAGTGACAAGGTCTCTACTTGCTATTTAATTCTCTTCTCATGCTTTTGGACACTGCTAATAATAAAACTATGTTAATATTAATAGAACATCTAAATTCTACAGATATAAACTACATAATCAATGACAGGAAGTTGATGTAAATTGCTGTTATTTGAATTTTCCCTTTGAATCCCTAGCTCTTTTTTCCATGTAATACAGTTGATTATTGCTTTACTACTATCAAGTTCAAATAAATTTGGGTCTACACAAAAAGCTCATATTGTAACTTTCCAAGCAATGAATTCCCAAGCATGTGCTATGAGTGAAAGTGATTTTCTTCTTGTTAGCTTGATAGACTGGAGATATAAGAGGCTACAAATGAAGGTGTTGTCCTTGAAAATGGAGAAGGCAGAAATTTAAATGTGGAGAGAGTTGTTTATAAAGTCAGAATCATCCAGGTAGATGCTTAGGCAGAATATCTGAAGATGCAGATAGGTCCTTATGTGAACGTATGAGCTGGCATACTGATTCAACAGAGACATGTCCCTACTCTGGCACCCTGCTCCCAAAAGAAGTTGGGAGCACCTACAGAGCGAGAAATGCCAGAAACATTGTCGTGCCTACATTCCCAGATGACTCATTAAAACTCTAGCAATTCCTGACTTTCTATTTAAGTAGAAGGCCCTGCTACTTTTCTGTCTCTTTAACAAATGTTCCTCATGTTTGTCTTGAGAAAAAACCCAAAAAACAACAAAACACACTATAAAATATTCTTCCCTATTGAACCTCTTCACATAAACTTTAGATAGGGCAACACTCGCTGTTGCTTCTCCTACCTTTTACTTCAGACCAAAGTTGCAAACTCAGTTGGTTTGACTGCACAAGAAGAAAATGATAAACAGCTTCAGTCAGGTTTTGGAAAGGCAGCCAACAGGATTTTTCATGGTGGTGATGATGGTCAGATTTTTTATGGAAGTCTAGAAATCATAGTCATGGGATCATAGAAACATGGAAAGGGGCCTTCAAGGTCATCTAGTTCCAATCCCCCTGCCACAGGCAGGAACATCTTCCACTAGACCAGGTAGATAAAAGCCCTGTCCAACCTGGCCCTGGTTCTGGACCACTTCCCCATAAGAGGGAGGGAAAGATGAAGGACAAACCCACAGCTCCTCTGTGCTCAGGATACTCTCTGGACAAGCAGATTAGATCATCAGTGTCCATTTTCCTACCTTTCTGTTAAATGTGGGTGATGGAGCACTTGAGACCCTAGGCAGGTCAAACAGCAGGGGCTTGTTTCCACAGCTCATCAGTGCTCCATTACCTCCAAGGAAGAGGGAGGATTTGGGGTTTTTAGTTGATGTACCAGCAGTGTGGATTTATTAAGTGATTGCTGAATTCAGGAACTGGATGGACCCTAAGGCTCCCTCAACACCAGTCTAACAGTGTGACATCATAGCAATGGCCTTTTCTTCTCCACCTGTCTATTTTGTTTGAGAATTTTACTAATTTGTTGTGTTATTTTTAAACTAGATCCTGTTTAGAGGTATAAATATTTGCAAGAATTAGGTTTAAATAAAAGCATTTTTTTACAGACAATACTTACTTTTCTCTGTTGACATACAATTAACCTGTGTGAGTGTTGATAAGTAAAAAATAGTTCACAGAAGCAACAGAAATGTGTTTAAGCTGTTATGAATCTAAGATTTTGTTGCATGTTTTAATAATTATCATATATTTTGCAGTGTAGCTTTTCAAAAGCCTTTTAATGTGAAATAGTCATGTTGACACTGTATGCATGTTCATCCCTGTGCTGAATTGTGATTATTGCATTTAATGTGTTTGCCACAGGTCTTCAGTATTTTAAAAATGTTGTGTTAGTGGCCTCACCCCAAGACAGATATGTACCCTTTCATTCAGCAAGAATAGAAATGTGCAAAAATGCACTTAAGGACAGACACACAGGTATGTTTAAGATCTTTTATGTATTCCCAAGGCTGTTGAAAAATTGCATTTTTGTGCAACTGAGGTCATTACATTAGAAGGGTTTTTCATCAGCATGATGAAAACTCAAATGTTTATTTGATAAGGAAGAAAGTGTTCGCTTCCCACAGGAAATTACTGAAATCAATAAAAGAAGCTTTTCAAGAAGCTCTTTGCCTGATGAAAACAAATTTCAATCAGGTCATAATCAAAGGTTTCTTACTGCTTCCTCCCCTTCCCTCTAATTTTTTTTTTTTTTTTGAGTGATAATAGAACTAGCTCTTGACAATGTTTTTCTATAGTGTACTGATTTACTTGTATTGTCCCCCCTTTTTTACATATAATGAAATCTCTCTCAAAATATCCAGAGGTGGGGTGGGAAAGGGGGTCTTCCCTTTTTTTTCATTAGTGTTTGAATGATTGCAAGATAATTTAAGTGACAGATATAAAATCGTATTGGTTTGCAATAAAATCTGTAAAACACATCAGGACTCACCACCAGAGGCCCTCCTGTGAGCTCAGGCTGTTTGTTGTCCCAGTTACTGCCTTTGTTATTAGCAGTCTTCCTCATTTATGAAATGTTTCATGGCTTCAGTTCGATACGATGTCCAGGAATAATGTCCAGTGCAATTTCATCCCCATTTCACATATGTGATTACCTAGAAATGGAGGTACTCTTTGGAAGCAGGAAGAGACACACAGGCCCAATAATCAGCGTGGTTACCTTCACACCCCTTACTTAAATGACAGCTCTTTCTACCCTACCTCAGACATGAATGAAAAGGTAATTCTTCAGCTCTCCTACAGTGGTTGTTCCTTGGGGACATGTTTGACCAAGCAGGAGCCAGATCAGTACATTTATCTGCACATGTTTCCTGAGCAATTGTCTCTGCCCCTATAAACACCTCAGCTATCTACATGATGTCCTTCCTGCATTAGCATCCCCAGAGGAACCCAAATGGACCTGTGTCACGCCAGACCCTCTCACATTTAAATCAACAGGCAGTGTGAATCCAGCCCCACTCCCCTAAAAGAAACACACGAGTATTTTCTTCACTGACAGAGAAGAGGTGACTAAAGGCTCAACATGTCCCAGTCCTCATGCTAAGCAGCTTCAGCAGGTTCCTCCTCATGGCCAGTGCCTCCATTTGATAAACACCTCTCTGGCACTTGGCAAATCTTAGAACTGGACTGCTCTGTCTTACATTTATTTTGGCCCTGCTTCCATTTTCCTTCTCACCGCAACTGCAATTAAAAGATACTGGAAGAAAATACAAGATCTGGGACCTTTGGCGTGCACATGTGATATCTCAACTCTTTTTCAGGTCCTGTTTATGCAGAAATGATCAACAACCTGCTCCAGCCTTTGATTGGGGCCAAGGACTGCACTTTGATCAGACACAACGTGTTTCACGCTCTGCCTAACACCGCCAACACGTTGATAGGCCGGGCTGCCCACATTGCTGTGCTGGACTCTGAACTTTTCCTGGAGAAGTTTTTCCTCGTGGCAGGACTCAACTACTTCAAATAGTGCCTGAAGTACTGGGTTACAGAGGCCAACCTTTCTGTTGAGTGGAGGAGACTCCCTTAGCCAAAGGAGTGCAATGTTAGGAATGAGAGCAGGTGGGACTTTCAAACTTTCCATTTCCATTTCTCTTTCAGAGAATAAAGTGCTATGGCTTTAAGGCATTCAAGCTTCCAAGTATTGGTGCTTTTGGAAGAAATAAATACTCCTCTTCAGTTTCTATGTTCTTTGTCTACATAAAGACATGAGCCACTTCTGAAGTACAGAATCAGAATAAGAAGGTTAATTCTCTAAATGTGATTGGACCAATTAATTCCCATTTCTCCTGAATATTACATCAGGAACTCGTCTGTCCTTGATTTACTGCTTAGTTATGTATTAACAAAGCTCTACATTTGTAGCACTTTTGGGGTAGTTAACACACAAGGAAACAAGTGTATGTGAACTCAGGTTAAAACCTTCTTTGCGATGAACTGAGAAGTCTGAAAACCATTTATGAAAGTTCCCATCTTTCTGTTTGTTGGAAGAAAATATTTGGATGGTTCCATTACTGGTAATAATTTGTAACATACAAATTGTACATTGGAAAGGAGTAAAATATTTTACATAGAATGAACAAATATTGATATTTGTCTTTAAAAGGAAACTCCAACTTTAGTTTGGGAAGAATTTTGTTAAAGTTAGAAGCTGCCAAACCAAGAGGAGTATATTGGATTACTTATAAAATGTCAGTGGCATCTGTTAACATTTATTCTGTTTACATTTATAGAGGATCATAACTGACTGTGCTTGTTATGACCTTAAAGGTACGATTTTTACTTTTACATTTATATCAAAGTCCATTTGTCCATAAATTACTCTGATACAGAATTCAAAATCTAGCCAGTTATACCCTTAAAAGCCCCAAACATTTGAAAAAGAAAAGGCTGGAGATATAGAATGGTGAGGATTGTGGAAAGCTTAAAAAATATAAGGATGTCTTAAGATCTTCTGCAATACTATTTAAATGCTTCATTAATGCCCACTTGCAGTGCTATATACAGTCCTATTATACAGTTACAGCTGGTTGAAATGTTTAAAACTTTATTCATGCAACGATATGTAAGTTGTTTTTAAGAGTTTGAAAAAGAACATATTTCCCAATTTTTAATTTTTTCATCAAATTTACATTAAGATTTTTACCAAAAATATATCAGCTTTAAAGTGACAATATAACTTTCGGCACATTTTCATAACATTTTGATAAATTTTCAATGTCACAGCAATTTTTTGAAAAAAGAATGAATAATTATTCACAATTATTTTTATTTGGAAGGCAGGCAATTTTTTAATACAAATGCAATTTATTTAAAAATACAAATTAACAGGTCTCTATATCTTCTAACAAAGAATGTAAAAAAATTACAAAGTTGGGTTTAGGTGGCAAGACTTTCATCAGTAAACTAAAATCAAGATAGTGGTGATTTGGGAAATAAGAGAATACAAAATGAAAACAAAAAACATCACAGCCACAGGGATATATTTGTACTTGCAAAAAGCAAAACTAATTTTTTCTCAAAAGAAAAAAGTGAAAAACTTACACAAAATTAGTTCAAGAGAAGAGTTTTTAGCAGAATGGTGAATGCTGGCAAAAGAAAAGGACTGGTTTAATAACTAATGCATGTTTTTAAAATAAGAATGAGAAAGAAGGAGTATACCAAAGGGTGAGATTTTAGGCCACTTGAAAAGGTGTATTGCACATAAAAATCTTGTGCCCTTACAGAGGTAAAAATCATATGGAAACAATTCCATGGTGTGATTCAATGTTGACAAATTTCTTAAACAATAAATATTACCTCAGTACTTGAATTAAATAGGTAGATACTATTGTCTCTTTCTCTTTATTTTTTTTTCTAATAAATTGACTGTTAATAGTCAGTTTTACCCTGTTAACAAATGGATTCTGTCAGGAAACCTGTGGTTTCCACTTCTTGTTTGGAAATTCTTTCTCACTTTTTGGTCTCAGCAGTCTAGTGCCAGCTACACTGAAATATCACAATTTACTTCTTCCTCAGTAAATTGTCTAGAGAATTTTAAATATAATAGGACATGGAGGTTGAGCTGTTATATAGTGCAGCATTTTTGAGCCAGGACAAGTACTTCTCTATGGAACAGGAAAGAGAAGCAATCTCTAATGGTAAGCAGCCTTCAGTGTGCTGTATGAGGGTCTTGTCCACATGTAGAAAATATTCAGGAGTCTGCCAACTGAAAGTTTTGAAAAACACTTAGAAAGAGGCAACTTCACACCTATATACATGCCTGATGTGTGTGTCTATGTAGTCTGTACAAAGAATTTTGCTTATTTCCAGGTCTCAAACACCATATTTCTCAGTCCTGACTCTGACAACAAACCAGTGTAGCTATTCTTACACTCAGATGTAAGTTCTTGCCTTGCCTTGCTCATTGGACAGCATTCCCAGCTTTCTGTTTGCACGAGTGTGAGAATAGGGACATGGGTAAAGGTCTCTGCATTGCTACAGAAGTTTGTGGGCCTTTCTATGTGTTCGCTTTGACGTTCTGTACTCCTATCAGTGCTCTGACTGTGGATGAATATACCTAAAGGTTTCAATGTTCCTATTCATATAGAATTCTTTGATGGCTCAGTCGGATTTCAGAGTTGGACTCAGATGGTTTATAGAGTTGGATCAGGTAATTTACACCTTCTGGGATATGGAAGAAAGCTCCTGCAGAACATCAGAAAAATCTGGGAGGTGTCATTCCTGTCAAATGATAAGACACAGATTTTATCTTCCTTCTGCTGGCAGAACACTGTGGGATATACTGTCAGTAACAGCCCAGCTGAGCTTCCATTTAAGTTTATCAGAATAGCTCTCCCTCACTCTTTCTTCTTTTATTCTTTTTGATGGGATGTTGCCTCTCAATACTATAAAACCACTCAATTGTGCAAGCTATATTGCAAAGAAATCTGAATCTGTCATTATCATATAAATAATATCTAAGTTGTTGGACTTCACCGAACTTTAGCAATCAGCATAGACTGATTTTCAGGTTTTTTATTTACATAGGGAGAAATTAAGAATTATGTTCATAAAAAATAGCAAAGTAAGTGCACAGTCAGCCTCTTTGTTTCTGTCTCAGCCTTTGGAATTACAATATAATGTCCTTTCACGTAAAGCCTTTTTAAATACATTTAAGCACGTTTGCAGTACTGCTGCAAGGATTTTCCCTGCAATCTGCACAAGCTCCACCTGGCTTCCTGTATCTATGGGGACAGGGCTTAAACTCTTCAGTGAATCTCTCACATTCATAGAGAATAAGAGAGTTTTTCAAGATGTGGACAGAGGAAGGACAAACCTGGGGTTTTTTTTTGTAGCTTGTTAGTATTAGTGGTAGCTGTATTTGAAGTGAAACTCCCTTCAAATCTATGGGATTCTTCAGTTAAGAAAAAAACAAGCCAGCATTCCAGGGTTGTTTTTTAGCATCTAAAAGGCTTAGAACCAGCAAGGAAGATCTCCACCAGGTAAAGTGCATTTGGCTGTTGAGGTTTTCCAGTGCCAGAGGTGAAGTATGGGCCATAGCCCAGATGAGCAAATACTCTGGAAAGAAAGGTGATAGCCCACATATAGAAAAAGAGGAGTAGAGCCATCATATCTTAAGGCTTTGAAAAACAGAGACAAAGACAGGGAGAAGGAAGACAGGGAGAATAATAATAATGAAGCAGATTATAGCATTTGAAAGGACTGACATTAACTGTTTTAAAAATTTTGAAGCACTTGAAAACAGTGCAGTTATAGCAGTGCAATGGATATCTATGATTCTATGATTATGCCTTTATTAATAGCTGGATTAATTTTTCTTCAATATTTTGGGTCTCCCAGTTCCCATTGTGCCCCACTATTAAAAGAATCTAATATCTTCTGAAATGGATTTTTTTTTCTTAGATATGGATGGAAAGAAATTGCAATATGGACTAAGTGTGAGTAGGGAGGGACAGAATAGTGAGTTCTTTCTGCATCTGGGTGGAGGATTTTCAAGGAGTTGGTTTTCAATCTCCTGGAAAATGAGAATCCAGTCTCCTGGATCCCTTGGAAATGTTTTTTCTTGGAGAATTGTGGAATGTCCTCTTTAATTTCAACACCTAATTGGTGCTTAAAAATTTACCACAAAATTAATGTATTCTACTAAAATAAAGTCATTGTTTCTCTCTGTAGTCAGTGAATAGAGGTGGGTACTGCTGAAAATCTGAGAAGTGATCCTGTTTTCTGCTTTCAGAGTTATTTGCCTCTTTTCCTTGTCCAGGGAACTTACAGTAAGACTCATTTTCTGGGTGTCCAAGACATAGACAGAAACTGGACGCTCAGAATTTGTGGACTGGATGACATCTTCAGTTTTTCATACTTGGGTGCAAATTTTGACTGCACACCTTGACCAAAAGCAAACACTGACTATATGAATAAGGCTCCTTTAAAATCTGGCAGGAATTGTGTCTTTTCCCAGCCTCCAAGGAATGCTCATTTTCTTTTTAATTAAATTCAAAATTTATTTTCAAAATCAGATCTGTCCACTGACAATAGAGGAAGCTGAAATTTCTTAGCTTTAAAAGATTATTTGCTAAAGACTTGAAACCTTAGCACGGAGCTTTGGCTATACCTACACAAACACAGATTGTGTAGGTATAAAACACTATTTTACTTCAAAGCACTTCATAAATATCCACTGGCCAATCCTCTTTACTGTTCCCTTGCCAGAAAAGAGCCACACTTGAGAGACAAAGGTATCAGAAGACAGTGTGAAAACTGGGAATTCAAGCCAAAGTTTTCATTAAAATTTGTAGTTTTCTTTGGTGCTTTTTGCATGCTAAAAATAATGAAAAGTTCTCTTGCTTTCTACCTCTGCATTTAAAATAGCTGAGTGGTGATGGAGAAAGGTGAGAACTTCTAATAACAGGGTTAGACTCTTGTGAGGGCTTATGCAAATATCCCATGAAATTTAATGTATAATGAATAGTCATGGAGCATTTCTGAAGCATCTCAGCATGTCAGTATGTGTCAGCCTAGCTAAATGATTATTTTCTTTGTGGGCTTAAATTTCCATTTATAAATTATCATCAGAAGAGCTAACATATTTCACTCCAGCTGGTTATTTAGATGCTAAAGGTCATGTCCATGGAGAACTCTTATGGAGTGCTTTTCTTTATTTCAGTACGTATGCTCAGCACTTTTGGTAGTTAATGTTTTATTTAATTGACAGTTTCTAGTTCAATTTACCTTCTCCCCCAAATTTTCAGTGTTTATTTAATCAATGAATTGTTTTCAGGTTATAAACCAGTAAGGATCCAGGTTTATTGGAGTCAGTGTTTGTCTTCTTTAATGGTTGCTTTGTGGTTGTAGTAGCAGAGTCTCAGGACAAATAATCACTGAATTAAAAATTACACAATTAATGTTTGGAGTCATAAAATTCATAGTGGGGGACCTGTTTAACTGAAGTTCACTCTTCTCTCATTTGGTTTTGCCTTTTGGGTCAAATGTAACCAGAGCAAGGTTGTACCTCTGCCTCTATTCATGGTTCCCTTAATTTGCTGTTCCTTTGAGCTGCCCAAATTGCCCTAAATACTGTTCTACATTCCCACATTTGCTTGGTCACCTTTCCATGATCTGACTGTATCTCCTCCATATATTGTAAAGTCAGTGCAAACAGGGATTCACAAATATATCCAGCACTGCCGTTCCATTTATCCAGGAGTGGGACATCATGCTCTCACATTCATTCCAGTCAATTTTCTCATCCCTTTGTGAGGACTGCTATGCACCTATCCAGACATGTTACAGATGACAGAATATTTTGTTTCAGAAGTAACAGCTGGAAGTATCCCTGTATAATTCCTGTTCAAAGCAGGATTATAATGAGAATAATGGTAAGGTCAGCCATATCTTTGTCTTTCTGGATACTGAAAACATCTGGTGATGGATATACTGCAGCTACTCTGGAATACCTTCTCTGTACATCACTCATAGGGAAAACAACCAACCATAAAAAAGTCAAATTTAAAAAAAAATGCAATTTAAACTTTCTGAGTTGCAGCTTCTTTCTGTTACCTTTTTTTAACCCACCTTTTTATTCCATGGGGGTGATCTTGTTTCTGGTGTAGTTGTGACTCCCTTTTCCATGCTATCAGACAGCTCTTTGTAACTTGGTGTCTTCTGTGCCAGGCTAGACAAGCCTAACTCAGCCCCTCCTCAAAGCTGTGTGCTTAGACCCTTCACTGTCTTGGCAACCTTTTGCTGAGCCCCATCCGTTTTCTCAACCCTGAACTGGGTTTAAGAGGCACCAGGAACTGGCAAACTTCCCTGCATAGTAGCTCTGCTGCAGACTGGTGCCTTTTTCCTGTTCAGGAGGGCCTCAGTGGCTGCTGGCACTCATCACATCCTCTTCCTGCCCGAGGCTCTAATCCAGAGCTGGAGCTGTTCTCCTGTTGCCACAACTGGAATCTTCCAGCCCACTATGAATTAATCTTTACTTTGTTCACAGATAATGAGGAAGCCTAATGTGACCAGAGCTGCTGCTGTTTCTTCTCCATTTTAGGAAGACTGTATAATACATCTGCACTTCCCTAAGAGAAATCCATGCACTGAATAGAAATGCTTGTGAGAATAGTTTAATCAGTTTTAAACAGTTAGAATGCTTTAAATGCAGGTGAGTCAGACCTTCCCCTCATAGGATAAAAGCATAAAGAATAAATATGTATAAACTCTTATGCAAAAGGTCAGACCAAATTAACTTCTGTTACAACCTTGAAACTTGATTTCTCTGCTTTTGAAAATTCAATTCTCTACTTTCACCCAAAGTGCTGCAAGATGTTCTTATCTGAGTAGCACCCTAACCATATCTGTCTGAAATGGATTTGCATACATGCATATATATTCTATAAGTCCAATGTCTATATGCTAATTGCACAGAGCTTCATGTCTTCAAGTATCTTCTGCCTCTGCAAATATGAAACTGATACAGTGAGTTCTTACTACAATCCATGACACCCTCCAGTCTTCAAAAGATATCAGCTACAGACACAAACAACTTATCCAAAGGAACAAAAAAACCCTTCTCCACGTAAAAGTCCAGTCTTCAGTAATTCTCTTTTTTTTTTTTTTTTTTTTTTTTGGAATGGGTGGTTGGAATACTGTGATGGCCTCACTGTTTTTATGCATCCCATAAATGGGGTTGCACTTATAACAGCTTTTGGTGCTGAACATTTCAATATTTCAGGGAACTGATTTAAGAAGTTTATCATTCCTTCCTGAAAGCATAAGTGCTAGTAGAAATCTACCTGTCCCAGCCCTGGGGACACTTACACTTTCCCACTTTTATGTGGCTAAGACTATGTGCATCATTCCCCACTGTGCAAAGAGGCCAAGGCATTTCTGATACTATCAAATATGCAGCTACATGCATAGGAAAGGCTGAAGAAGAGAGTGTGGGAACATTTTTGATGTAAAATGAGTCAACACATTCAGTAAAAATTATAATATAAAGTGTAGTTCTTGTATGTCATTGCTACCATATCATGTATACCCTAAATACCTGTACCCACGGGAAGTGCCATTTCCCATAGGAGCTGTATGTTATTTCCATATGTGGTGAATGTGTGTTCCCATACACAATGTGTACACACCACTCCACACTCAGGAGGAAGCTGGTGCTGATCAGTCAGCCTAATGGGTTTCTCTTGCTTCTGGGGGCAGTTTATGTTGGTTGTCCTCCATAGCTCCTGTGAAGGAGCCATTTGACTTCATCCACTTCACTGGAGGAGAGAGATTGTTTTGTACAGTGATTTGTCAACCTCTTGGCACACCACCAGCTGACTAAGCTTATCTAAGCAGTCCTGAGTTTGATGTGTGTTATCTGCCACCCCCATGGTTTCCATGGTCAATGCAACATGCCAAACTGAGCTGCCCTATCTCCTAAGACAGCTTGTCTTCTTACCATCTTTTAATTTTCCTTGACATCCATCCTCTTCGACTAAGCATTCATTTTTTAAGCTGGTAGATCAATAATTTATCAGCTCTTCCACTCTTCTTACCAATTTTAATGTTCTATATATTTGAGTATGCATCCAGTTTGGGAAATTAGCTATTTCCTTTTTCTGCAGTTAATTCTTCTAATGAAATATGAAGGAGATCAGTCAAGAAGTCTAGACAAGCCATGGTATTCCTTTGCCACTGCATGTCTGGGAAGAAAACCCATACCACTGAAAACCCACTGATATTCAAAGAGTATTCTATGTTGATTTTCTACTGTGTTTGTTTTACCAAGAAAAAACATACACTGATGTTTTCTCCCATTCCTTTTCGGGGTTCCAGGTGAGTCAGAGTCTAGATATAGCTCTGATAGACTGAGGAGAAGGTAAAGATAAACCCTCCTTCTGTCTAGGATGTGACAGGAATATATCCCACTGAGATGGCAGTAATGGCAGAGAAATCAAAAAGAACAACTTCCCAAATCCTATCCAATTCCTCAAAATAAATCACTCCAGAATATTATTGGATGTTTGGTAAAAGTATCAGGTCAAAACCAAAACACAGATCAGCATATTCCAAAACACTAAATACAGAAGTAAATTGAAATATATGTTCGTGTTTTCTACTTGGATTTTTTCTCTAATAATAAGATTCCTTAGAAGTGGAACAGTTTAACCTTTAACTTGTTTTCTTTGACTTGAACAATGGATCTACTTATTATTGTGGGTCTTAGGCCTCAATCATCTTTACAAACTCCCTTTAAATATACTCAAGTCCTTCAAAAAAACAACCTGATCTTAAATTTCTATCTTTCAATTATGCTTAGGCAATTAGCCACAGCATCTGAGACATCAGAAAATTAAACTGTCTCTATATACAGAATTACCTTCAATAAACAGTATAAGCCTTAGGTGGGAAACACTTGTCTTCTGGGAGATCTTCTTTCTTGTTTAGAGGAAGTTTATGTTGATGAGTCTAATTTTGTCAAATAAAAAAAGTAGGTAAATTCTGTCCTCTTTCTTAGCCCTCTGTTCCATGCTGCAAATTCAGGCACTTATGATTAAATGTTCTAGTTTGTGTTATGAACAAAAAACATCTCTGAGGCAGGTTTTGATGGATGTAATATCTTTTCCTGTATGCAATGTACAAACACAGTTACTCTGGTTTTGACACTGGAACCGTGTTATTGGTTTAAGGGTTCTGGAAACCTTAATGACACTCTCATCAAAGTATATTAAAATTATAGCCCTCAAAATCAGGTTTTAATTTTTTAATAGTTCAAGTTAGCAATGGCAGCAGAGGTAATCACATTTTTACAGAATCTATTCAAACGGAACAACTTACACTGCTGGATTAATTCTCAGTGGTAACACCTAAAATTTGACCTTCACTGTTCCTCAACTGACATGTGGAATATAATTCAATGGATGGGAGCATAGTTCTGTGCAGATCCTTATCTTGTGTTTCAAAGAGTTATCTTTTACTTATTTTATGAAATATTAAGAAAATACCTCTTGGAATTAAATCCTACTGAATTAAATCCTATCCTGTAAATAATTACCTCTGAAAGTGGTTTTATGTATGCACACTGTTACAATTTTTAGTTAAAAAAAGGCAAGGCTAGAAAATTTTTGAAAGAAATAATATGGTTTGAGGTTTCTTTCAGATGAGCAACTGCCAAATATTATTGGGCTGAGTTTCAAATGAGCAATTTCAACTTGAAGCATTTCAAATTTATGGGGTTTTTAATCACAAAAAAACTGTACAGAATCAAGAGGTTGGCCCCTGAACTGATAACCATTTGTACTCTTGCACAGTGGATGTAAAATAATAGCATTGGATACATGCCCATGTTTGTGCACACAGGCTGCAAAGCAAAGCATCAGAGATATATCCTTCTCCAAGTACTTCCTTTGGGGCTGATTGTTCAGGGCAAGCAATATGCATGATATAACTGGTGCATGTAACAGTAACTACAACATTCTGCAAATCTGAATTTAGACAGTAACTTGATACTGAGGCTGAACTTTGCAGATGAGTAGTCTATGGTATTTTTAATTATAACCCTTTCTGTGGTCTGAATATGGGTGCAGCCAATTTCGTCATGCGATACTAGAGGTTGGACTTTTAAATGAGACATTATTATATTTGATTGAGGCAGTTATGTTTCTCAAGAATTATTTCAAATCAGACTGAAGAGGCAATAATTAGAGGCTGAGAGCTTAGAACACTTAAAACACATGCTGTCTGCCTCTCTCTAATTTACTTCCCTTTCCCTAATGAACATTTGTCAACCGCCATACACTTCAGTTTTCTTTATCTATGTCTGTCAAGATTTATGTGAGACTTACATCAGAAAACCAAAACTAATCTCACTAAGTGAAAACATCTGAAGTTGAGTCAATTCCATGATATTTTAGGGAAAATGGAAATGCAAATCAATTTTCTTGAAATGTAGGTTCAGACTCAACAGCATTCACAAGGTCTTTACTAAAGGTCTGATGCTGAGAAGTGCTGGTCAAATGCACTCTTGGTACAATGGACAAGATCTGCAAGGATTAACCTGTTGAAGAGCTTTGTACAGCCCCAAGATCTTAACAAATGGCAACCAGCAGCATCCACGGCATCTCAAAGTCAGACCACCACAAGACAACAAATGTTCTGGGTTCTTTTTAAGGCCAGTTTTCCAGTTGGTCAAATGTGTTTTAAAAGTAATGTCTTTTTAGACAAATGCAGACCTCTCCAAGGGATCAAGTCAATGGATTAATGTGGACAGATCCTTATAGGTTAAGGGAAAGGGCTTTTAATTTTTAAATCTAGTACTTTGAATCATGACCATACAAAAAAGCTGAAGAAATCTGACATGGTCCCTTGTATAAACAAGATCATGAATGTAAAGCTTATAATGCCACTGTGAAATTTTAATGCTTATTTATTATGGTTATGATGAAACCTGTATAATAAGATGATGATGATAATAATAATATAATAATAATAATAATAATGAATAGTCATCAGTGCCAATATGATTCTACTATTTTTCTACATATGCTTTATCGTGGCATTTTGTGTAGCTTGTGTTCTGTGTAAAGAAATGTCAATAAAACCTTTGCTCCCTTTTGTCTGTACTTTCTGTGGTTCTTGTTTGTTTGGAAGTTGCCCAACCCCTTTTGTCCATGTAGCTCATAGAAAACATGATAAAAGTGATAAAGAGTAGTAGAATAAAAGATGCTCAAGTACAAACAAATTCATGACCTATATGAAGGATTGTGGCTGGTGCTTCATCCCTGGAACTGTTCAAGGCCAGGTTGGATGGGGCTTAAAGCAAATTGGTCTAATGGAAAGTGTCTCTACCCATGGCAGGGAGATTGAAACAGAATGGTTTTAACATCCCTTCCAACCCAAAATATTCTGTGATTCTGTGCTTCAGACTGTCCTTCTGTTTGAAGCCTGAAAACCATCTCTGACTTATTGAATAGATAATTATTAAATAAAGTAATCACGGTCTAAAAGGCCTTGAATATGGGGCTCTTTTGGACCATTTAAATGAATGAGACTTTGAGCAGGAAAACCTTGAAGGCAGAAAATTAATAAATGCTAGGACACTTTGTAGGTGGTTTTGTGTTTATTGTTTAAGAATGAATTTCAGGAATGTTATTCGTAAGTAGACTTGAGTTCTTCTAGCCCTATATATTGTGACTGTGAACTTCCTTACACCCAGCTGCACACTGTTACCAGGAAGTTATGGAAATTGGTGGGCTGGGGTTGGAGGGATGTGTTGTTTCTTCATGACTCTATAGCAATGCCTATATGAGTGAACCAAACAAGTAAGGACATTTCTGCTTTTACTCTGGTCAAAGGGACAGGGATAACAGCCATAAGTTCTGGTCTTAACACACAGTTTCCATAAAAATACATCTGTACTTAAAATTAGTCACAGCTGTACATCAGCAACACAAGCTCTGTTTATCCTTCTATCAAGGATATATCCTTCTCTGTCTATTTGTTTAACTTTTCTCCAGTGATATTTACAGACTGCTGATGGCATTGGTAGTGTAATGTTATATGATGGGATACAACCCTGGCTGTCTATCCTGGGAAATGGAAAGGATGGAAGTGAAGCAGAGCAGAGTCCAGTTCCAGAAGTTTCCTGGTCCTAACTAGTGCTTTATACTCTTTCAGGCAATTCTTGTGGAAAAAGAGGTGTTCAGAGGTGTCTTGCCCAGAGACTCCAAAAGACAGCAAATACATTGGGAAGCTGATGAAAACCCTTAGACAACCTGAGTGGGAGTACAAAATTTAGGGCACTGCTGCCTTCCTGTTGCAAACTGATTAGCAGTCAGCAAGGTCTGTGTTGTTATGCCTGTGTCTGTATAGTTTTTTTTCCTGATGCATTTCAAAATCATATCAAATGGCAAAGGGGCCAGCAGTAGGGAGGGCGTAATTAGTACATTGGTTAAATGCATTTTCCTTTCTATTATAATTACATTCCTCTCTCACAGGCAGGAAATGGATTGACCTCACCTTAATCCCAACAAGTCATTTGTCCATCCTCAAAATGTTACAGCCAGGAGTTGGCATATTCTCTGTGATTTGGCAGAATGCACCTCAAAGCAATCAGGACAAGCAGATAAGCAGGTACTCTGGTCAATGCCAGGAGAGACTCATCACAACTGTGCAGGAAAGCAAAATCAATGCCAGTTTTATGATGTCTGGTCCAAACTGGTATTTTTAGTGTGCTATTAAAAAACTGCTAAACACCCCTTACTATTCTTCTGAATCTAATTGTGGTAATATGGTAAACTATATCCTCATCAGAATCTGGTTTTGTGATGGGAACTCCAAAATGAAGCAGGTGTTTTCCAAAAAATCTGTGGCACAGTCCACATCCTAGTTAGGTTTTAGTCATAGACACGTGGGATTCCTAGACCAATAAAGCAAAATAAGAGCAACACATTTAGAGAATGTGTTTTGCCATTTGCCATTTCCTTAAAGGCAAGAGGCAGGTGCCCATAAGGGGGTGAAGGCTTAGTTTGGTCCTTTGAATAAATCCTAAGGCAAGTGTAACAGTAAAGGACACGTGTGCCCTTGAGAAATGGGGGGAATCACAAAGGACTCCATGGCAGGCATGAGCAATATGAAGCAGAGCATGGCTGACACAAGCTTTTATAGTTTTTTCAAGCCTAGCGACAGTCTGCTTTTTTCCTTTATGGTTGGAGAGCCAAATGCAAGTAGAAAATCTGGTAAAATATTACTCTGTACAGCCCAAAGCAAATCTGGTTTAAAGCCTCTCCAGCACTAGGAAGCACTGTGTGTTCCCTGTGGTTCTAGCCTTTGGATGGTTGGGCTTTGGTCCAGTTCTTCCAGATGTAACCCATACCTGTAGCTGCAACCTGTGTCCCCACCCATAATACTTCCAGTCTTTCTCTCCTCTTCCTCTAGCCTGTGTTTCCTACACAAACATATCCTTGTTCCCTGCCCATTACCAAAAAAAGTACTCAGTGTGATGAACAGTTGACTTTAAAAGTCAGAAGGCAAATTCAAAGAGAATTTGTGCAGACCCAAGCACCTATTTACACAATTGGGACTACAATTAGCAAACAAGCCAAAACTGGTCTGCTGGACTTTGAGTTAATTATTATGCTGGAATTGAGGATTAATTACAGAAGAAAAGAGTAAGCGTGGGCTTTCTGAATTTCATCTTTCTGGGTGCTGTTGGTCAGACACTGATATGCACAGAGTGGTGGTTGGTGGCTTTAGCAACCTGTTCTTCAGCTTAAATGGTTCCTGACAGCTTACACTGACTTGAGTAAGTCTGTTCTCCAGAGGGTTTCCTCTCTGATTTGAGTAGAGAAAGAATGAGATCTGCATTCATACACTTTCTGTCTCTCTCACACACATGCACACAGAGATAGCATCTACTATACTTACAGTTAATTCTACTCGTGCTAGTTTGAAAACAAACCAGTGGGAGATCACAAGTCAGAATTATAATTTAACAGGAAAAATAAAATAAATGCAATAGTACAAGAACACTGGCAGAGTCAGGATACAACCTGACACCCTGTTAGTCAGGGTGGTGGTAGCAGTGCAGATGAAATGGCTCTGTTGAAGTGGTGATCCTGTAGAAGGGTCTGGTCTTCACCTAAAAGTCCAGTGAAGTTTTTGGTCTCTGGGAATCCAGTAGGTAAGGGCTGTTTGTGCTTTGTTCCAAACCCCAGATCAGATCTAGGTGGGAATGTTGGCTGCTCCCCCCTGGGTGGAGCATCTCACAGTGGGCTGATGTAATCCTGTGAGTCATTCAGTGGGCCCTTGGTCGCCCATTGACAGAGACAGCCCCAGGAGGGAGTTATCAGCGATGAGTCACCGTAGGAGATAACAAACACTGCCCCACCTGCTTTAACAGCTTGTGAAGATGATAATACACACTTTTGCTTACATCTTACACTGTAATCTAGGACATTACTGTAGGCCACTAATAGCTTCACCTTCATGCAAAATTTCCTACCTATGGAGACAAATGAAACTTGGCCTGTGCTTTTCTTCCTTGAGCCATGACACTGAAAAGAAGAACCAATACCCAGACTGAAAATGCTTTTATTGTTGCTTGCCTTTCCTCCCTCTCATTATGTCTTCTGCATTTTGCATTCAAATTCACCCATTAATAAATAATTAGTAGCAATTTTTGCACCTGCATCTAGGCTATATTCATCTCATAAGCACCATGAGGTGTTCATTGCAGGGACTGAAAAGGAATATATAGAAACAGGAGAAGTCTGACTTGCACTGTGCAGTAGGATAGATTAGCTCAGGAATCACTGACTATGCTCCATCAATTTGTTTTATACAGATCTGAAGATTTCTCTACCAAATTTCAAATTATCTGGGGGGACTTGGACATCAAATTCATAGAATTGTCTTGCTTTAGATAGTACAAACTCTTGCCACAAACATACATCTTGCCCAGTTGTGTAATCCAAAGCTTCCACAAGCTTTTTAGCTACAGAGTTATTTATGGATTACCCTGTCTGATCTTTAATGTGGGACATATACAGCAATACCTCTCTAGAGCTGTGCACTACTGTACTGTGAAGAAGCAGCAGGCAGCTCAGAAAGAGCATCCTTAAGAAGCTTTGATAAATCATAAAAGCAATCTGTACATGGCAGGGAGACACAGCTAGTCAAAAAGAAACTTATTTTAAAACACCAGTTATAGCAACTGCAGACTCTCCCTGTCTGGATCAGTCTGGGTTAGATGTGAATATACCCAAGAACATTTTGTGGTTGTGTAACTGCATCCTGCCTCATCTCCTGAGTGGCTTTGACAAGAAAGATCTTTGGCAGGGCTAAACAGGCAGCACATCTTTGCTGCTATTCTCAGTGTTAAATCCTGAGCCCAAGCTGGCACCTGCATGTCGTGTCATTTCCTCCACAGCTGAGGAGCTGCTAACTAGTGAACCAGTGGGGTGGCATTAACAGTCCCAAATACCTGCAAACTTGTTACATACACAACAGGAAGGCCTTTGCTGCTCAAAAATTTTCAGAAGGAAAACAGGAGGTGATGATTCAGATTTTGTTACTTTTATGTTGGCTTTTCAAGCTGCAAACCATTAAGAGGTACTTTTAAAAAAATCACGGGGATTCTTAGTCCTACAGGCAGTGGACTGTCCCAAGGGAAGCCCGAGAAAGAGGTCTCTTGCCCTTGTCAGCAGCCACACGAGGTCAGTGTTGGCTCACACTAATAGAATGAGCTGTGCATTCCCTTGAATGTCATTGTGCACCTGCCAGGGCTGTGACAGGCCAAGGAAATGATCCTGGAAGTAACCCCAGGCAGGTTTAACATCATGCCCAAGCACAGAAGCAAGTGCACCGTGGAATGGTCATAAAGGCAAAGCTGTGTGTTCTTCTGATGTGCAGTGTTGCCTCTGGTAAACGATTTCTCTTTTCTAGACTACCACCATGTGTCCCGGGGGTGTATGGATCAGTTTCCTTATACTTTTTCCCATTGTTGATGACATAAATTGGAGATTCAGACCCAGCATGTGGCTTAGTGTCCATAGATTGCTTTGTGCTTTACATCATGACCTTTTTAGAAGTTGGACACTGAGTTCTCACAAATCTGTTTTCTTCTATAGGCTGGTCAGGACTCACTGTTTCTTGTTGACAAAACTGTGAGCTCAGATTTAGGATATTTCACTATCAAAAAGCATGAGGACACAGAGCCTCTTTGAATTTAATGGGAACATCTCAATAGATCAAGCTCTTAACACAGGAATTGCCATGAGGCAGAAGTCAAATACCACCTTTGCTCTTCTTACAACTTCCATTAAAATGTCCAGTGAAGCTTTGGTAATTAGAAGACCTCTCAGAAATTACAACCATCTCTTCACTGGAAGGGTTTTGAAGCATTGGGCCTGCCTGCCCAGGGGAGTGGTGGAGTCACCATCCCAAAAAACATTTGAAAAACCTGTGGATAGGGCAACTAAAAACATTGTTTAGTGGTGAAAATGGGGGTGATCCTGGGTTGATGGTTGAACTTGATGATCTTAGAAGTCTTTTCCAACCTTGATGGTTCTATGATTCCAGAAAAGAAGATTTTTT
>VXAC01003987.1:316688-350202 GCA_013399225.1 Rhipidura dahli
TTTTGTCTGAAGTTAAATGAAAACCTGGTTGTATTTTTCCACTGGAGAATATGCAAGTACTGAATTTGAAACAGAACAGGTCTATTTGGCTGGATTTCTTCCTTCAGTTTGAACATCCCTAACTATTTTAAGGAATGATGCTCTAGAGCTTGTGTTGAAAAATTTAATCCATTCTACTGGCAACATGTCAAAGCTCAGCTGAAAGCATAATCTGGGTACATTCTGGAAACCTTTTTAGGTTTTTGGGTTTCTTGTGTTCTACACTTTCTTTTCTGTGAGATGATTCATACACAGAGAAAGATTAACTCTGTATTAGGACAACTGTTTTCTCTGTTGCCATATTTTTGGTGGTATAAACACAAACAACAAAAAGACAAATCATAGTTAAATACTGTAATCCTCTTAAACCTCTTTAGCAGGAAGCCAGCTGTTGGTGGTGTTATAGTTAAGAAACAAGTTTCTATTTTAGTTTAATTTTAGATTTGCTTGTTTGGTTTTGAATATTTGTTTAAAAGTCTTGCAGTGTGGTTGTGTCTGGAAAAAAAGATGCAGCAACTGGACCTACTTTTCTCTGTTGCTCTGCTACCCCTTGGCTGTCCTGTAAGGATATCAGAACAGCTACCTATGTGCTTGCTTCTCTTTTTGTTAAAATGGATGGGAATTAATAGTTGGTACAAACACTGAGGTCTTTCCAAGCTAGGGTCCTCTTGAAGCATTCGAGAAAACCCTTGATAACCCTTCTGCTTGAGGTGGAACAAGTCAATTTGTCTACTTTCCCAGTTCAGGTCAGATTCAAGTGTCACAGTAAATAGTTCTGCTCCATTAATGAAATCCAGGGTGAAAATGTGTCAGAACCAAAGGGGAAGTGCTTCAGCCCTTCTGGCTTCCTCAGCAAATGACAGGATCGTATTATACCACTGTTCTTCTTCTTCCATTTCCTCTTAATCCCAAGGGAGGGAGGATTCAGGGCATAGACACTACTTTCTTCTTTATCCTGGGATCTAAAAGTAGAGTGAAATTACTTCTATGAGTGTGATCTTTCTTTCAACCAACCTAAAACAGTGAATGTCTCAGCCTGAAAGGCTTTCAAATGGGCTTTTTCCATAATCAAATACAAGGAAAATGGAAGTTCAAGTCATGGAAAATGTCACAATTCTCAGACATAATTCTCCTACCTTACTTTGAGCCTACTGCAATGTCATTCAGTTTCTCTTTGAAAAAAAAAAAAATCCATAATAAAGGTCCCATGTCACAAACACAAACACCAAAGCATCCCCCCAACTCTCTCTTCCTCTTTGGAATTGCTCTCACCAGCAGCACACGCTGAATGCCCCCCTGCCCAGTGAACTTCCCACTTGTTATATAGATTTTCCAGAGAGGAACTGAAGCCAACTTGAGTCTAAAAATTTTTTACTACTGAGGGGTTTATCAGTTTTACTCCCAACCTCTACCACAAGTTTATTGGAAGAAGGAGATCTAAGGAGTACAAATTCTGCATGGTGGTCCTTGGTTTGCAGAAGTCTTTGTGGTACAACTTCAGATCTGCACTGAGAAAACTCTGTTTTCCTTAAGTTCTTGGTTTTGTTCTTTGTTTGTTTGGGGTTTTTTTTAATAGGATAGTCTTGTAGGTCCAACTAAGCACACTGTCCTCAAGTGTCAGGTGCAAGCCTCCAAGTCAGATGGTAAATGGCTGAAATAAGGTATCTGAGGCCAGACCAAGCACAGTCCTAATGCAGAATTGAACACACCAAGCAGTAGAAATTAATGAAGAACAATAGATAATAATAATAATTTAAGAAAAAAATTAAAAGCCTTGTTGGACATCACTCAGTCAAGACCTTGTCAGAGGCTTTTAAAGCTTCAGACACCTTTATCAAAATTAATTTAGCTATCTCTGCAGTGCTCATCCTTCACAGAGCAAACAATGTTAGGCTGAAGTGCTAAGAGAAACAAGCAGGAACAAAACAAAGCTGACAACTGAGAGAGCCTAAAAATGCTCATATCATGTCACCATGTTTTAACCACTTGATTAATCTTCATCAGGGCAATTTTGAAGCAATATCCCTCGTAGACATGAGTGCTTATAAGTGTTGTAGTTTCGAGGCTTTTACCAGAAATTCTTCAGTGGTTCCTCAGTTAGTGAAAATATTGACCCCCTCTGAACAAGACAAAACAGAAGAGTGGAATCAGTTAAACACATCCTCTGACTGCCAGTCCAGGGAGGAGAGGTTTCCAATTGATCCTGAAGGAATGAAGAAGTATCACTGCTCCACTTGTTCTCTCAGGGTAAAGGAGTTTCAATATTCCCTCAGCTGTATTGTAGACTATTCTTGAGGAAATGATGCTTATAATGTCCTGCTAAGCATTTCAGCTGGAGTCCAATTTCATCTAAATTTGATGGGGAGATAGAATTCACTTAGGTATTAAATCCTCACTCCTGTGCACAAGAGAATGCATCAGAAAAAAAAAACAAACCACAAAGCCAAAAACAAACCAAAAACCAAAACAAGCACTGAAGTGCAAACTTGGTCTTTATTAGCTATGTTAATTTGCTCATTTAGTTTTTAGCAGCAGTGTAATTCAGCATCAGTATAGACTTTATTTATAAGGATTATTTATTGCTTTTGAAAGTAATGCCTAACGCTAAGAAATATAAAATTATTGAGTAGTTCCTGGAGTTCTTAAGTAATAAAGTTAATTCTCCTCTTACTTTCATTTTCCCCTTTAAATTTTAAAAGTGCTTTTACCCAGTCTTGCTAGTAGCCCGACAATATTTTCTTTTGCCTTCTGAAAGAAGTTCGTGTTAATAACTGAGTGGCCAGTGTGCTCATCTGAACTCTAAACCAACCTTAATCTACACTATAAATATTGAGGGGATTATAATCTCATGATATTACAAAGTTAAAATTTATGTGTCATGAGGAAAGACAGAAGAGGTGAAAGTTACAGGGAAAAGACAAGATCCAGAAATTTTCTCAGGCTGATATCCTGTATATCTGCATTCAGTCTGGGCTCACAAGTGGCTGTGTCTCACTCTAAAGTTAAAGAAAAAAAAAAGGGCAATAAAATTCACCAGGGGTCTTATTCATCCACTGCATCTTCACCAGTGGCAGAGGTGGATGATGTTCTCACTTATCAGTGTGCCACATGCACGTTGTGAGGTTGTAAACAACCACATCAAATGCAAATAGTAACAAATGATTCCCAAGGTGCCTGTCCCCCAGCACACCCACTCTCTTCACTGTAGTAGCTGTGTGTTTTCAAATACAAATATTAAATTTGTATTGGAGAAGCTGATGGAAACCAAAATCACATCTCATATCTGGTGTCACCACAGACAGGTCAGTACTGTCAGATTTATATTTCTTAGCCTGATGTATTGTCCCTTCCCACTGGGCTGAGCAGGTTTTGTCCTGGAGCCAAACCAGAGCTCAGTAACAAAACCCACTCTTGTTTTGTTGTTTGGTGGCTGTCAAACTGTAACTGATGTTTTTTGACAAAGTGCCTGTGCCTGTTAGAGCTCCCAGATGCAGAGGACTCCTGATAACTCGCAGCAATGGCATTAATGTAGTGGGCTTTTGGTTCAGCTTTCCTGGCTGTTACTTAATGCAATACCATAGTGTGATGAATAACAAATTGTCTGTGTTACCCTCTCCCTTCTGAGGCTCCTTTGTGCTTAGCAATAACTTCTCATTTTGACAGAACTAGCTGGGACTCCTCTCAAACAAAATGTTATCTGGGGGAGGATTGTAGGTGTTAGTGCCAGATCTAAATTATATGGCATGCTTGCTTCAACAGAGCAAAATTCCTGCTCTGGCCAGGAAGCAGAGTTATTTTGTCCTGTCCCTGCTGTTACAAGGACCCTGTAATAATTATAATATCTAAACTGTTCAACAATCCCAGCTGGCCCTGGCTGTCATACTGTCAAGCCTCCTTCAGTCTTAGCTTTGAATGCAGTGGGAAGTTCATAAGTCACTCAGTGTCTGAGGACGCACAAAGTGTGACTGGAGCCAACCAAACCCCAAGCACTTGCTCATTTCTGCAGTTTCCCTCTCTGGGGATTCATGTACTACATGAAATCAAACCTCTTTCTTTGTCCATGCCTGTTTAAAAGAACTATTCCAATGATTTTGACAAAGGTTTCACAGAGGGAAGGAAGGAAGAAAGAGAGGGAGAGAGGAAAGTAATGAAGAAAAGTGAGCAGATATAAAGGATTAGAGCAGATAACCAAGGGATTATAGAAACACAATGGTTTGGGTTGGAAGAGACCTTCAAGATCACCTTATTCCAACCCTTCTGCCATGGGCAGGGACACCTTCCTCTAGACCAGGTTGCTCAGAGCCCCATTCAGCCTGGCCTTGAACAATTCCTGGAATGCGGCAACCACACTTCTGTGGGCAACCTGTGCCAGGGCCTCACCACCCTCACAGTAAATTTCTTCCTAATATCTAATATAAGAAAGATTTTTCATTTTAAATTTCCTTTTGTCTGGTCACTAGATGTCCTTGCAAAAATCCCTCTCCAGCTCTCTTGCAGACACTTTAGGTACTGGAATGTTGCTATAAGGTTATCCTAGAGCCTTCTTCAGGTAAAAAATCTCCTATCCTGTGGGTATAATGTTATAAAAAAAGTCTAGAAGGATGGATATATAAAACAGTCTTTTTTGAATACTCAGGCTGGTTTTGTAACAGCATTAGGCTCTCCTTGTCCCATGGGAACAGAAAGGCAGTGGGTGAGAAGCACCTGGCCCTTCCCTCTGGTTTCTGTTCTGGGACACTGCAGAGGAGCAGGTATGAGCTGCTTGCACATTGGCCATTCATGTCTTCACATGACAGAAGCAAGTCTAGAGGCAGGGAAGTAACTTTGAATATATATACAGATCCATTCTGATAAGCATGCAATGTTTTAAAGATCAAGAATAAAGACTTTGGAGCTTTCAAAACCAAGATAAAATTCGACAGAAATAACAAAAATCCAAGACAAAAATAACACAAAAATTAATTTAAAAGATGGGGAAAATCATAGATCTTATGTGTCAGACTAGGTACCAGTGAAATCTCATTTGAAGTTGAATATACAGTATTGGCCACTCCTGTCCAATCAATGTAAAAAAATAATTAATTGACATAAGGAGATGAAAGAAAGCATAAATAGACTAATATGAAAACAGAGAAGAAGAAAAACCTTTCAAAATCTAAAGAGCTTGGCTTTAGCCTAAAAGAAATAATCATGGTTAAAGGGCAGACACCCTGCCTGTAAACAAGGAGGTAACAGGGAGAGGAAGAGAAAAATGATGGAACACAAAAAAACCCCACACCCTTATAAATTAGCTATGAATATAATTTCACTGAATGTAAAAGACTTCCAGCCATGAAACACTATGGTCTGAAACAGACTTCTGGTGGGAATAAAGGGAAGTGGAAGTTGACTTGCCTCAAGGTGTTGGTCAGTGATTTTGTAACTGAGGTTGCAGGACTCTTTTCTCTGCAAGCTAAGATATCCCTTTCAATCAAATATCATACTTTTATATAGACCTGTGTTTCCAAATAAAAATTTTATTCTCATTGTGTTTCAGAGCACTGACCTTTTCTCCTTTCAGCAAATCTTGTCCACCTCTATTAAAATAAAGGTCAAGAATAGGGAATAAAAGTGAGAGTGGAAGCTACTATTGACTATTTATGAAAATGGTCAGGGTCTGCTATGAGAGAAGAAGAAGGAACAGAAACATTCACAGCTGCAAGCATAACAAATTTCACAAGTAAATTGAAATCTGAGAGTTGCTTCAAGAGAAAAGTAGCATTTTTTTTTCCTGCAGAGATATTCATGGCTTAAGTTTACAAAATATGTGAATGATTTGGCTTAAGTTTCATCTTCAAGTAACTTGAAAATCAAAGTTCCATTTTCCTTCAAAAAGATCCAGAAGCCTATATCATTCTAAATGCCTTAAAAAGAAGAAATTTCTCATTTATGCTTCTGTTTCTAAGAGCACCTTGAATCAGGGAGGAAAAACTGTGAATAGGGCTTGAAATATTCCTAATCCTTTGCCACGAAGGAAAATTTCTATTTACACTGTTTTCAACCCATACTAAGGCAGTAAAATACACAAAGAAAAAAAATATACTGTTCTTGCTAAAAACATGTGCATACCTGCATGATACTGTTGTTTTTGTTCTGTCACTTAATGTGGACACACTGGACTTGCAAGTTTCAGTTTTACCTCATGATCTGAAAGATTAACCTCCTATTTAAATCAATCATCAGTGAAGATATAGGATTTACTGCTCAGTCATACATGCAATACCATTAAATGCAGTCTCCAAAGCTGAGTTTTGGACTCACAGTAAAATATTATACCCAGAAGGAACCATGGAGACTCTGCAGTGTATAATCTACCAACAGCAGAATTTCACTTGCTGCTGAAATGCATTATGTCCTAATTTCATCCAGCCTTGGACCACATTGTGTTAAACACTACAACTTAACAAAGTTACAAAGAATACCTGGCAGTTTCTGCCCTTGAGACCCTCGGATTTCAAAGTGTGACCGAAAGGTAACTGGGAACTTTCAGAAATGGAACAATCTGCACACTTAAACACTGTCAGGTTTCATGTGCTAGACATGCAATTGAATTACCTTCTTGAGTTTGATTTCACTTCCCTGAGACCAAAACAGAGAGAAAAGCCTCATCAGCACAACAAAATGGGAAAATAACCCTGAAAATAGTGCTGAGGTAAAAGCCCTTCCACTCCTGCTTAACCTTCCAAATGGCTGGGGGTGAGAAAGAACATGTTGCTAACTGTGTAATGAGGCACAGACTGGAAATTGCTTAAAAGCCTGTGCACAGTAACAGGGTGGATTTTACCCAGTGGCACTTCGAGAAAATTATTGTAATTGCACTTTTTAGTTATTACCAACTTGGTCTCCAGGACCTTGGTAAGTGCCATTAGACATCTGCTGTGGGACTATTCTCAGCAAGCAAAGAAGACACCAAGTCTTTAAAAAATATAAATAAGTGGGGAACACACTGGGTTGGTTGGGGTTTTTTTTTCTGTTCCTCACAAATAACGTTCTGGTTTCTTTTTTTAAACTTAAATATTATTATTACAGGTGCAGGTTGGCGTATGCTATTTGATGTAATAAGTAGTTTCCAGGTGAGTTACATAGCATGTGCTCTACTCATTTTAATACTTATAATAGCTGAACACCCAATTAAGATGAATTTTCCAAACAATTGCAGCAATTTGTGTTATAGGTTAATAGAAGTTGAATATCTCGACTCCTCACTTTCTACATTTCACAACCCATATTTGTCTTACTTCTGCCATAGCTCTTCAGGGTTACTCTTGTAAAAAGAAGGGGAAATAGAGAGAAAAGGGATTGAATCCAGGAAATAGTGGATGGATTTAAAGAGAAAAAGACAATCTATTCCTGATGTCTTCACTGTAAGAACAGAGGGAGAAACAGGAAAGGCCTTGGTGGTGTGCAGACACTGTTCAGCAATAGATGAAATGTGAATGTGCCCTCAGTAGGGGTTTAATCACAGATGCAAAGCACACCTGTGCCAGTTGCTAGGGAGGGTACCATAAACTCCAGCCCAGCCAACCCTCTGCAAACACATCCATAAGGGAGTGCTCAGAGGGTCAAGTCCTGAGTACTAGGCCTTCTGTCCCTGGAGGGCTCTCATATCCTTAGGGGAAATCCCAAAGCTATCCTGGAACCTGGACAGACCCTGGTTAGAGGTGCTGCCATCATACCTGTGGATGAACCTGTGCTACTGCAGTCATGCTGATGCCTGAAGAGCATCAATAGGAGTGCAAAATGTATGGCTGCAGAAGGAAAATTGTATGAGAGAGCACAAACTCCTAGTGAGAGTAATCAGCTGAGATGGGAGAAGTTTTCACCCCAGCTCTTGGGTTGTTTCAGTTTATTGGAGAGCCTGGGTCGGGCACAGACACAGTGGAATGGCCCAACAAGCCAGATGCATTTTCCCCCCAGCAGCCTGATCATCTGCTGTAGCTATTCAGGATTGCCAGGTGTCTGTGGCTAACAGAAATTATTCTTCCCTGAATGGACCCACCTCAGTGGAATTGGCTCCTACATGCACCCAACCTCAGCAGTCCTTAGACTTCAAATAGTTCATCAGCCCAGTGTTCAGCAAAAGACAAGGAGCCTCTCTTGCAGACTGAGTTTTCACCTTGCTATAATCACACTGCAGACAGCAGAGAGCAGGAATGGCAGGAGGATAGTGAGGGATCCATCCTTCAGAAGAGTCTTGTTCCCTCTCCATTTATGCTCTGCTTTTTGCCCAGGCAAGACAAAAAGGTAGGGCAACAGCAAATAATTGCAGAGTGATACCTGCAGGAATCCTTGCTTTGCTTTCCTCTTCTCCACATTGTCCCTGTTTTCATGTGTTAAATTAGGACACTACATGTAAACAAAGAGCTATCTCAAACTCTCTCACAGAAGCAGGCCTTCAGCCTCTTGCTTATTCCTTGCATTTTTGTTTTCCATAAGGCCTTTTCTTGGAATCAAACACAAAGCCGCTCATGTTCAGCTTTTGAATCTTGGTAAGACAAAAGGGAGAGCCTTGAAAATGAAGGTAATTACAGAGGAGCAGGCATATATTCACTTCACAGCAACCCTCTTGGGCTGTTTCCTGTGCTTTTTCTTCTCAGTTTGCCCCTGATCAAAGAGCAGGCTCCATTGCCTGCATAAGACCTGAAGCTGACATGTTTTGGCTCTGAGAGCGGGGAAGCTTTGGAGAGACATTGATGTCTGCATGTTCTGAATGGCCCTAATGGAACCCTGCCTGCCCCACACAACCTTCAAACCCCTGCTCAGGGGCAGAACTGAAGAATTACAGTTTCCTGACTTCTTTCACAAAGTTGGTCCCTTTTATATCACCCTGACTGGCCTATGTGGTGCTTAAGGAACAAGGACAAGATTGGTATAAATATGGTGAGGGATGAGAGGAGGAGGAAGAAAACTAGTTCAGTGGCACTGACAGAGATGGGTAAATACAGGGCAGTATCTCAGAGTGGAGGAAAACCATTCCCCACCACTGCACAAAGGAAAGGGATTAGCTTCCAGCACTGAAGCCATGCTTTATGCGAGGCTCCTGCATGCTTTGAAGCACAAGCCTGAGAAATTGAAAAGGAAACAATCCTTAATCCTGCTTTTTCACAATTTAGTGATAAAGCCAAATCCACTTTGCTGTAAGTAGCTCAGCTGTTTTCTAGAAGCCAAGCTATTTCCTGAGGTACAAGACTTTGCTTATACAAAGAGATCGACGCTGTTACTGGGGCAAGGGGTGCGGAGGAGCAGGCAGAGGTGTGAGGCAGAAGTTTGGATGCCCTTTGTAGAAGGCTGACTTTTTTGATTTCATTATTGGCACTGTTACTCTTTGTTTTTTGGATGATTTGGGGAGTGGTGTGTAAAGTAGGAAAAAGAAATATGAGGAAAGTAAAGTATTTTGAACATTTTTACTGAGACATTGTCCTGACATTTCATTCAACGGGTCTTTTTTTTTTTTACTTCCCATTACACAGAATGTTTTTTCAGAAAATAATAACATCTGCTGCTCACATCCTGTCCAATATGAATTATGTAGTCTTAATTACATATGACCCATCCAGCTAAAAAAGACTATCCACTTATTCCCTGAATGGCTGCTGAACACACAGGTTTTAAAAAGCATCATGCCAGTGCACTTCAAGGTCTAACACAATGAAAAAGGCTAACTGCAAAAGAATAGAAAGCTATAAAACAATTAAAATTCTGCATAAACACCATTAACAATAATGGATCTTTTAAATCAGAAAGCTTTTACTGATTCATTTTGAGACTGGAGGTTTCAATACAAGAAAAAAGAGCTTCCAGAAAATATGAAAGAAAAAGCCACTAGAATAGATACATCCCATGGTCATCCCACTCATAATTCTGTAGTTCTATTGATGACACCAGGCTTATATTAGTCATCCAAGATGACATATGAAAAATAAACTTTTTATTGGCTAAACAATATAACTTTTGTTAGTAATATCTATACAATTTTTTTAAATACAGACTGAAAAGACAGGAATTAAATGCATGGCATTTTACCTACCTGAGAGCAGTCTGCATTCAGAAATATAACAAAAGATTAAGATATAAGCCATAAATATGGACATCATGCATTTTCACATTTTGTTAAATATTCTTTATTAAAAAACCCTCACAGTTATTGTTTTCATTTTGTAATTTGCAATGACCTTGGACAAAGATTTCTTTCATAAGCAGGAAGCAAAACATTTTAAATTTTCTGAAGCACTGAGTACTGAATGACCCATCTGAATGTAATATGTAATTTCTGCACCAAACTGCACCTGACAAAGTGAAACAGCAACTTTTTACACAGCTTCATGTTACTGTTTATTGCTATCAGGAAAAGGCAGTCCAGGTTCTTTTCAGATATAGATACTACAAATATCATATTGGGGGAATGGCTTTAAGCTGAAAGAGTACATCTTTAGATTAGAAATGAGGAAAAAGTTCTTTACTGATTCTGGTGAGCCATTGGCACAGGCTTCCCAGAAAAGATGTGGGTGCCCCACCCCTGGGAGTGTTCAAGACCAGGCTGGATGAGGCTTGGAGCAACCTGGTCTTGTAGAAGGTGTCCCTGGTCATGGCAGGGGAGGTGGAATGAGATGATCTTTAATGTCTCTTCCAGCCTGAAGCATTCTTTGATTCTAGGAAATAGCAATTAATCAGCCTTCTCCAAGCCCTCTCTCAGTTTCCACCTTTGATGTTACCCTATCAAAGCACTCCTCATTTCTCCCTTCTCTCCTGCCACTATGGCACCTCAGCTCCAGGTATTTGTGAATCTCAGGGTACCTGAAAGTTCAAATGGAGCACATCATGCTCCAGGCATCTGTAGCTCAGAGCAAACCCTTTCACTGCTTTTTGCATCCCTTATGCCCAGGACAATTTTTCTTTGCAAAGTGGAGGCAACACATCACTTCTTACCCCATGGCAGGCAGGCAGATGATGCACTTTTCTCTCTTGCATTTCTTCCTCAGTACTCTGTGACCTTCTCCCAGTGTTGTTCCAGTCCTTGAATTCTCTCTAAGAGGGTGTCTTGCTTTTCTGTATACTGCCTTAAGGCAATCTGCTTGTCTTTTATTGAAGCTGTTCCTTACCCTTTGTAAAGTCACATCTTAAGAGAAGTAATCCATTGCAACTCTATAAGAAGCATATATGCCATCATAAGTAACTGGAAACTCAGCAGCAGGACTTTCAGAGACAGCACAAACATAGCAATGGAAGATCTTTATTATTTTCCTGAGAATTCCCTCTACAGTGATGGTGAAACCAACAGTGATATAACATCACAAAATTTGATTTGTCATTTGTCAAGGTTAATAAGAGGCATCCTGGACTTCTGTTTTGTCTTAGGATTAAGACTCACCCCTAGAATGACCTTTCATTACTATTTTTATTACTTTGATGGATTTACTAAATTGCCTACTTTAGGATGAGAGCTTGGTTGTACTGAGTGAAGTGTGCAGTGTCTGAAAGTCTGTCATGGAGGCTCATGAGAAATCAGGATGTGAGGTGTGCCTGAAAGTTGAGATATGTTGAACATACCAGAACATACCTGAAGAACAGTAAAACAACTACAACAAACAACAAAAGGAAGCAAACCAAAAAAACTTCTAAGTGGTAATTTCTTCCTTTTGACAGAGAAGAGAATCAAATGAACACAGAACAAAAGGGAGTGAGGGAGATGGAACTTTATTGAAAACTCAAATTGCTCAATTTCTTAGTGAGTCAGCCAAAGAGCTGAAATGAACTGAAACATGTCGATACAGTAGGTGATCTGGTGCTGTGGATGTTTCATTTCCTGAGGGACTGGGGGAAATCTATTAAAAATCAAATAGTTGAAAAAAAGGTGTTGACCAGGCTATTCCTTTTTATTTTATTGATTTTATTTGTTGTGGTGGGTTACAGAATTCTCACTAATTAAAATAAATGAGTGAGTATTGCTGAGAGAAATTTGCTAAAGAAATATTTAAAGGAAGAAGCCTTGGAAATCAGATTTCATATAATTATAGTTTGCTTTGGAAAGGCCCTTCTCAGATCATTTATGAGCAACCTCTTCCTGTGCCTCACCACTCTCACTGTAAAAAATTTCTTCCTTATGATCTAAATCTACCCTCCTTCACTTTAAAATGATTCCTCTTGTTTAATCAGTACATGTCCTTATAAAAAGTACCTCTCCAGCTCTCTTGTAGATGCCCTTTATGTACTGGAAGGTGGTAGGAGTTTTCCTTGAAATCTCCTTTTCTCCAGGCTGCACAACAACTTTCTCAGCTTGTCTTCATAAGAGAGGAGCTGAAGCCCTTTGAGCATCTTTGTGGTCTCCTCTAGCCCTGCTCTGACAGATTCATGTGTTTCTTGTGCAGGGGACTCCAGAGCTGAACACACTACTCTGAGTGGGGCATCACAGGAGTGCAGTAGTAGGGGTGAATCACCTCCCCTGACCTGCTGGACATGCTTCCTTTCCTGCAACCCAGGAAGCTCTTTTTATCCCTAATATTTGCCTCCATGATCTGTCAAGAGAAATCTTGGTAGGGGAAGGAGAAAGACAGAATTAAATAGAAAAGATAAATGAAAGTAATTAGGGAAACTCAAGTTGGACCTTAAATATAGGTCAGAGAAACCCTGTGGAGATGTGTATATTCAAAGAAAAGTAGGAGCTCTTTCATTTCACTTCCTTTTTTTCCACTGTCAGTCACCATCTTAATATAAAAAATGAGATAAGACTTAACTGCAGATGAGACCACAGTAAATACCACCCCATCAGCAGCAGTTTGTTTTATGTCTGTACTAGTCTTTGTGTTAAATTATCAGTGTCGTTGGTTTTTTACTCGAACTGTTTTTTTTCTACCCAAATCCTCCCGTCATACCTTGGCCATAGCATAGAACAGAGCTCCACCTCAGTGTATGTTCTGCCTCTCCATATCAACTTGGAGGATGTTCCAGGGCAATACTGATCTCAATTAGAAACAATCTCCTACATTTATACAGAGTTAAATACATATAAAGTTATTCAGTCATTAATAATATTTTTTCTCATACTCTGATTTAAAAGGACAAAATATATCTCCTTCAATTTTCTTTGATAACACAGAAGCCAACCAAATCTTGGGGTCAGCTTCAGGATGGTCTGAACTGAAACTGAGGTGGCAGTGGCTGATGAAAAAAAGCAAATACAGGTTGGTTATTCTGAAATAAAACTAGAATGAGATAGTTGTAATAAATATGTTGGTAGACATGCTTTATAACTGGAATGTGTTAATTTCTGAGCCAAAGAAACTTCATTAAAAACTTCTGCCACTGTCTATAGGAAAAACATGGAATCAATCACAGAGTGAGTCAAGTTGAAAGGGACCTGTAAGGGTCATCAAGTCCAAGTCCCTGCTCCTTTCAGGCCAGCCTATCACTAAGCCATGTAACTAAGAGCATCACCCAGATGATGCTTGAACCCTGGTAGGTTTGGTGCCATGGACACTTCCCTGGGGAGCCTCCTCCAGGTACCAAGCACCCTCTGAGTGAAGAAACTTTTCCTGAAGTCCAATCAGAACTTCATCTAACACAACATCACCCCACTTCTTCAAGTCCTGTTGCTGGTCACCAGAGAGAGGAGATCAGCTCCTCCTCCTCCTCCTCCTCCTTCTCCTCCACTATTCCTCTGGAGGAAGGGGCAGACTGCAACAAGGGCCCCCTCAGCCTTTCTTCTCAGGCTGAACAAACCCAATGACCTTGGCTGCTCCTCCTGTCTTGCCCTGGAGGGCTTTCACCATCCTGGTCACCCTCCTCTGGACACACTCCAAGAGCTTTATATTCTTATATTGACACACACAAAATGGCCCCAGGACTCGAGATGAGGTCACCTCAGCCCAGAGCAGACTGGGACAATCCCCTCCCCTTCCTGGCTGGTGATGCTGTGCCTGATGCCTCCAGGACAGGGTTGGCCCTTCTGGCTGCCAGGGCACTGCTGACTCACATCCAACTTTTCCATTGACCAGGATCAACAGATCTCTCTCTACAGGGCTTCTTTCCAGCCTCTCCTCCAAAAATTATGTCTTTTGTCACATATATCATTAGACTACATCATTATGTCAATATCTTCACCATTTTATACATGGAAAGTGTGCAGCGATATTTGATAAAGAAGTTTTCTCATAACTATGCAAAAAAATAAAACCATGCATTTTACAAACAGCATGGACCAAGCCTGTGACCCAATCCCTGGTCTATTCAATTAGGTCTTGGAATCTTCTTTTTAAAGGATAAAAAATCTGCAATTCAACTGAGAGCTGTATACGGCATAAAAATGCATTTTCATGGCACCTTTCATTAAGCTATAATATACTATATTTTCAGACAAGTGTCAGTACTGTGAAATGTCAAATACTTTTATTTTTTCTTTTAGAGGGCTTTTAAATATTATCACAGCAAAAATGCTGTTTAATTGAAATTCCCTTTGCTGTCACTCAAACAAACAGAAGGATTTAAACATCAATTAGGTGGTGATTCTGGCACTGTGCTACTTTGCAGAATCTGAAATTAAATGTTTAAGAATAAACTTTTGTTGAAGAAGCTGCTGAGAAACTATTTGAGGAAGCAATCCCAAACTTAATGTCTCAAAAAACTTATTTCTGAAATCTCATTTTATATGTATTTTATGAGGAAAATGAATGCTTTTTCTTCAATTTTTGAGAGTACACTTATACCAACAAAATATCATAAATTAAATAAAACAAGGAATAAAACTAAGGAACTAAGTTTTCCCCTAAAGAATCTATGCAAATTCAGGCTCTGGCCTCCAAACCAGAGCTGAAAATAGATGCTCATCTTTGCAGCTCAGCCATCCCCTGGGAGTGCAGTATAGCTGCTGGGGACAGAGGAGATGATGAATGTCCACTGCAATTTAAAGTACAATTCTTTTGCTCAGTGCATATAAATGCATGCTTTCATGCTCCATCTCAATACAGAATAGATGTGATCACTGCAGTACTGGGATGCAGAAATCCCAGCTGATACAGAAGGGAAATGAGTCTCTTCCTGACCCATGTGTGGGTACATCTGTGACAATTTAGGCACAGCTTCAGAACAGAAGATTTTCCAAGAGGTGGCTAACTCAGTGCTTGAAATGTGGCTTTTCCATTTGCTAGGCTTATGCAAGGCAGGCTTTCCAGAAATCCAGGAGGCTCAGAACCACCAACTATTCCTAAAGTTTGCTATGAATGATCTTAAAAGCTAAAAGTAGGGAAGGCTGAGGGAAGGTTTCATATTTGAGTGAGCTCCAAGACATGTAGCAAAAATTTCCTGTATTGACTGCCAGCAATGAAGAATGATCCAGTCATTCATTAAACTTTTTGTCATTGCAGTCAGGTGATGCAATAACAGGTTTTCAACACTTTTATCACAAAATCTTGGATAAAGCAGCATTTCCCCAAGTTGTCAACTGCTCTAAGCAATAACCCCTTTAGTCTGCACAGCTTTCTGGGGAGGGACTGTCACATCATGGTGGGTTCCTGATGAGGACAAAGGTCTAGTCCTTCTCTGATGGGCTGGTTCAGTGCTCTGGCTTTCCCTGATAAAGTTACCAGTGTTTCTTCTCATCTCATTGTTCCTCAGTATATATAATTTACTCAGCCTTTGGTCAGATAACATATCAGTGCAAAGTCTGAAGAAAGAACTTCTTGGGTGTTTGGTAGCCTAATGTTGTTACCAAACTGCACTCCTGGCTAATGCTGCTGGCTTGCTGCCTATTCTTATCAACTTCTTAAACAAGTTATTTCAGTGTCTGCTCTCAACTGATAAAATGTGATGAATACAAATGCATGTAGTTTCCATAATGAAGTAGCTCAGTTTCTAAGCCATTACTAATGTGCAAACATAATTAGTAAGGTAAATTTCTAATGTTTTGAAGACTGAAGACACCACCTTTTTATTGCTGTTGCCTCTTTATGAATATCTCAGGCTTGCATTGTGCTGCCTGTACTATTTCTGTGCTACACTAAAATAAATAAGAATGCTTTTCTCTAGAATTTTGCATCAACTGCTGTTCAAATTTGATAAGCACTCGCTCGTAATACAAATGCTGTGTACTGCATGGGTGACTGGAGGTATGGCAATTTTCTTCTTGCTGGAACAAAACGGTTGTATTTTTGATATGGATATGATAATAGAGGGGTAGTACCTGCAAGTTCTTCTGTGTTTTCAGTCCATCCACACTGTGTCTGGTAACTGTGAGAGAACAAATAATTTGGAAGCTTCTACCTCAATTTTCTTTGAAAAGAAACCTGCCATGGACATTTTAAACTTAAAAAAAGCCATATGCTGTAGGGTAGAGTGGCTGTAGTCAAAGACTTTAATGGCCTAAACATCTAGCAAGAGGGTTCAATTCTCAGAACCAACTGTGAGTCTGAAACAGGGGAAGATAAACAATTGGTGGGGGAGAAGATGGGCTGGGGAGGAGAGCATCCAGTCCTGTGATTCCTGTAGGGGTTTCAGTGACAAAAATAAACGAGTCACAGATGAAGCTGCAGCAGATCCTCCCTGAGGGAATGGCCAGCCCTGAGGAACTTTAAAGGAATGCATGTTGGTTTTCTTCCTTACCAACACAATTCATGTGGCAGGTATTGTGTTTCTATAGCAACACATATTTAATTCAAGAGACAATTTGCACAAAAGGAGGCCAAAAGCTCCAACTCTCTGAGTACATTGATTTGCGTGGCCATCCAGCATCTACTGCTGGGGTGGGCTGACTACCAGGTGCCCACCAAAGCTGTTCTGTCAGATGGACAAGGGAGAGAAACTATATTGAAAGGCTTGTGGGGTGAGACAAGGACAGGGAATGATCACTCATCAGTAACCATCATAGGAAACAGACTTGACTAGGGGAAATTAATTTAATTTATTACCAATCAAATCAGAAATTAAACCAAATCTTAAAAATTTTCTATCCCTCCCCAGATTCAATTTCACTCTCAAATTCTCTGCCTCTTCCTCTGCAGTGATGTAGGGGGACAGCAAATGGGGGCTGCACTCAGCTCGTCACATTTCTGCTGCTCCTTCCTCTTCAGGGGGAGAGTCCTCACAGTTCCCCTCTGCTACAGAGCAAAATCCCTCCCACAGGAGACAGTCATCCATGAACTTCTCAATGTGAGCCCTTCCCACGTGCTGTAGTTCTTGATGAGCTGCTGCAGTGGGGTCCCTCCCACGGGGTCAGTCCTTCAGGAACAGGCTGCTCCAGTGTGGGTTTCCCTCGGGGTCACAAGTCCTGCCAACAAACCTGCTCCAGCGTGGGATCCTCTGTCCATGGGTCACAGATCCTACCAGGACCCTGCTCCAGCGTGGGCCTCCCATGCGGTCACAGATCCTGCCAGGACCCTGCTCCAGCGTGGGCCTCCCATGCGGTCACAGATCCTGCCAGGACCCTGCTCCAGCGTGGGCCTCCCATGCGGTCACAGATCCTGCCAGGACCCTGCTCCAGCGTGGGCCTCCCATGCGGTCACAGATCCTGCCAGGACCCTGCTCCAGCGTGGGCCTCCCATGCGGTCACAGATCCTGCCAGGACCCTGCTCCAGCGTGGGCCTCCCATGCGGTCACAGATCCTGCCAGGACCCTGCTCCAGCGTGGGCCTCCCATGCGGTCACAGATCCTGCCAGGACCCTGCTCCAGCGTGGGCCTCCCATGCGGTCACAGATCCTGCCAGGACCCTGCTCCAGCGTGGGCCTCCCATGCGGTCACAGATCCTGCCAGGACCCTGCTCCAGCGTGGGCCTCCCATGCGGTCACAGATCCTGCCAGGACCCTGCTCCAGCGTGGGCCTCCCATGCGGTCACAGATCCTGCCAGGACCCTGCTCCAGCGTGGGCCTCCCATGCGGTCACAGATCCTGCCAGGACCCTGCTCCAGCGTGGGCCTCCCATGCGGTCACAGCCCCCTTCAGGCATCCACCTGCTCTGCCACAGGGTCCTGCAGGGGGATCTCTACAGGGTTGTTTCTTTCACATATTATCTCTTCTCTCTCTGCCTGCAAGCTCCATTGTGCAGTAACTTCACCTCTTTTTAAATACTTGATCCCAGAGGTGTTGTCACTGTGACTGAAGGGCACAGCCTTGGCCAGTGTTGGGTCCATCGTGGAGCTGTGGCATTGGCTCTGTTGGACAGGAGAGAAGCTTCTGGCAGCTTCTCACAGAAGTGGCCCTTTAGTGCTAAAACCTGCATGGAGCTGTCAGTCACTTTCAGAAAGGGCCACAGCCATGGTCACAGACAACCAGGCTCCCACGTGGTTTGTGTTCATTCTCTTTTTCTGGAACATTTTCAGCTATTTTTCAAATGACAGCAGTTGTTCTCAAGCAGAACAGGATCCCACAGCACACAAAAGTCTGAAGTTAAACAAGTACATCATTTGCTCTCTGAAAATAAACAGAATTTAACAAAAATAATTTGCTAACCTAAATTAGCAGTTACCTGTGAAAAGAGAAATAATTACCAGGCTCAGCTGAGCATAGATGATTGAAATATGTTAAATTCTGATATTTTTTGATGATTCTTTCACAAATAATGTCCCATGAAGCCATAGAAAAAAATTGATGTCAATGAGAGTTCTGCCTGCCTTCTGCTCTCGGAAATCAAGCCTTTGGCTCAATGCAGAACAAAAGCATCCATGTCTGAGGTCATCCTGAAATCCATCTACATGGCTTTGCTATTTCTTTGCCTTTTTTTTTTTTTTTTAATATGGTTTTCAATTTCATTACTTATGTTCCAGCATTCACACCAAGAACAAGCCAATAAAGGTTAGTATGAAACTACTATTCTGCACACTAAGTGGCACGTGACTGATTTTACCCCATCCCTACTGAAACAACGCTCTTGACTTGGCAAGCCATTTTTAACCTTAGGGTATTTCCAGGGTACAAGAGGGAATGGGGGTACTGATCAGAGAAGGTGTCTCCTCCTGGGGAGCTGGGTCTGCAGATGAGGCGAGAAAGAAGAAAGATATGAAGTCCTGGCTGGGTCTTTTATTATCCTTACTTTCTTTTCATGGGGTCCTAAGCCCCTTCCACTGGCTTGCTGCTTTTTCAACAGCTTGATTTTCCTTTCTAAGTGAATTATAATGAATTCTGGGTCTTCTGGTAACAACTGGCCCAATTCTGTCTACAACATGAGCCTAAATCTGTAATTGCATTAATGGTGCCCTTTTCTTTGTTCGCAATATGCTCTTTCCTTAGCTTAAAAAAAAAAAAAAAAAAAAACCACTCTCTGGAAATCCCTTCTTTTTAAACTTTATGCATTCTTTATTCTCTTTCTCTGTCTTCTTCACATTCAGTTAAATAATTAGAATTCCTACCTTCTCTGTCATTGGCTTGCTAATTCTGAGAAGCTCTCAGTGCTTTTACAGAATTTTAGCTCAGCAGTGGATGTGTTGAAGGGCATTACCATCACCTCAGTACTGCTCACACCTTTTGTAGATGCAGGTCTCTACCCTAGTTATCTCTGTTTTAAATGTCCATCATGGTCAACTTACCACTTCTTTGCTCTAAAATGAGTTTGGAAGTCCATCCTTGTAGAATCCTAAAGGTATGGTCCTGATTAATCCATGCTGCCCTACCTTGTTTAACAATATTCTCATTTGTTATGAAATTTCTTGGTGATTTCAGTGGCATCAGACTATGTTCTGAAATGCCAGTTCCACTCAAATAAATGGAAAGTATATTCTGTCCTAGGGAATCATGTTATGCTTGGCAATTTTTATTATTTTTCTCCACTTACCTGATCTTTTGTTTCAATTTCCCTGTATCAACAGCTTTCTGTGGTGAAATAATTTGAACTTGATGATCTTTTTTTCCCATTGTTCTTCTCTTCGTCTCTGTCTTTTATTTTATACTGTCTGAGGACTCAAGGAATAGAGTGTCCTTTACCATCCCAGCACAAGATTCTAGGAGAGATGTGTAGGTTTGAATCCCGTAGTGTCACTGTCATTTCATGTGTGTTTGTGCACAATGCACTGTGCATATCATACTGTTCTTCAAGGAAGGATGGGAAATGAAAAACCCAAATTGCTCATTTCAGTTTACATGGACGGTTTAAAGATATTTTGCCCTAAAAGCATCTCTAGTCTGTAACAGATTAAAAAAAAAAAAACCAGCTTAACTGGGCACAGGCACAGGTTTCCCAGAGAACTTGTGGATAATCCATTCCTGGAAGTGTTCAGAGCCAGTTTGGATGGGGCTTGAAGCAACCTGGTCTAGTGGAAGGTGTCCCTGCCTATGGCAGGGGGGTTGGAATGAGATAATATTTGAAGTCCCTTCCAACACAAACCATTCCATGGTTCTAATAGTAAATATTAAGTTCTTTTTCTGCATTTGTGATCCATATCAGTTCCCACCACTGCCCTCCATTAAGTTCTGTGCACGTCCTTCCAAGCTGCTGGGACAGAGCTTGAGTCAGGGCAGCTGCAACCCTGCTCAGCTGTGATTCACTCTGGCAGCATAGCTGAAAATGAGGGTAAGAGTCTTATAAAAAGCAAGACTTATGTTTGTAAATGCTCTCTTTCATGAGCTATCAAAGGATAAAGAAATTGTGATATTTGTAGTATTTTTTTAGTTCTGGGCTGAAGGTTTTTTCCTACAAATGTAGGCAGGAGCAGACAAGGAGATAAGGTATTGATGGTGTGAATATGTAAAAATCAGAATGTGCCACATATTCCAAGTAGATCTCTTTCATTTTATTTTCCCCAAAGACTAAGCAAAAGTATGTTTTGTAATTGTAATGGCACATACAACCTTAATGAACTCAAACAAAGGCAGCAACCTTTCAGAATGTATTCTCCTCTGAATAAGAGGGGGATGTGATAAACCCACTACTAATCAGACCAACTACATTCATCTGAAATGGCTCCAAAGAGGGTTTATTTTCAAAAACTGGATTTGATAATCCAAAGATACTGCATTATTGAAAGGATCATTATACTTCTACTCATAAAAACACATTCTGTGTTTACTCAGGTCTTTACTTATTTACAATTCTACTTTATTTTTATTTTTTTTTTTTTGGTGACATTCTTGCTCCCTCTGAAGTAAATGGGAAAAGATGAGTCTCAGCATTGTGATACATTTGTACATATGTTATATACACCTCAACCTCTCCATAAGGCATGGGAGGCAGTTGCATGAACTAAAAATTGTCCTGCCTAGAGCCTTCTAATTTAAATATTTGGACTCTTAGGTATGGTTGCTGGATGACTGTGAAGAGTGTGTGGTGTTCTTCTCACCCAACACAGAACCACAGAATGATTTGTGTTGGAAGGAACCCTAAAACCACCTGGTTCCAATCCTTTACCCTCAGAGAGACCCACAGGACACGGAGCACTGGTGGTAACCCCAGGCGCAGACAGGGGTGGGAACATCTGGGTTTGAGTTTTGGCCTTTGAGGTGCTTCACTGCTTTATTCTCCCCTCAGCATGAGCCAAGCAGGGCACTGTTGTATGGCCTGGAGTGTGCAGAGAGATCACATTCAGTCTCCTATATTTTGATAGATACAGAAGGCAACAGGCCAAAGCACAGGCGTGGAGGAATCAAGTGCTCTGTGCTTTACAGGAGTGACTTCATCTCTGTAGACATGTTTCACAGCCACTACTCCAAACAAGAGTCTCATCTCCCTCAGTCCCATGACAGCACATCCCTCTTTTGAAACATGACACAAGTACTTAGAGACAGGCAGGGAACAACATTTCCTGAGCTCATATGCACACTGAGGGATGAGAGCAACGTGTGGCACAGAGATGACATGATACAGGCTGTGCCTACCAACCTACTAGTCTGATACTCTTTTTGAAGAGCAAACAGAAGGTGAAAACATGTCAAAGAACCCCAGATAACTCCAAATCTCCTGACATAATGGATTTGCCAAAGAGCTCAAAAAAAAAACAAACAAAAAACCCCAAAACAAAACAAAAAAAAAAAAAGACAACACCAAAAAAAAAACCAGATGGAAATTGGGGAATGGAGCTTTTGGGGAGCAGGGGATAGAGTCTGGTTCTCAATTTAGACTTCAGATGAAAAAATGAGCTACAAAAATCTGCAGGAAATACAGGCAGATGTTTATCCTTTCATTTAAGTGTTCAAGGCCAGATTGGCTGGGGTTTTGAGGAAACTGGTCTATCAGAGGGGATTGGAACTAAAATGCCCTAAGGTCCCCTCCAACCCAAACATTCTGTGGTTCCCTGTGACCTGTTCACTGGGGACAGATGCAATGCTGATCCATTCTGGGAAGGGAAAGAGAAGGCAATGGGTGCATGTGTCACTGCATGGCCTTTGCCACGGCCCACAGCACCACAGCACCTCATGCAGATGTAATCCCAAACACATTCCCACAAAAGAAAAAGTCAGGAAACACATATCCAAAGGCTGCAGAAAAGCCAGATATAAAAATCCCAGATACGAGTGTGGGATCTACCTTCTCTGCTCTGCAAAGGCAAACTAAATCCTGCCTGACATCTCCATGTCATGGCAGGTCACCCTGTTCATAATTTGCTCTAATTGGCACAGGGATGCACTTCACCTGCAGGCAAATGGCAACTCAGAATGGTGTGAAATCCTCTGCCCCTTCTGACAAAACATCAGAGCTTTCAAACTGATCTCTGCATCCAAAAGACCCACTGATCAGGATAATTGAGAGGCATTTCTTTTGGGTACACACAGCTGTTAAAACCCAAGCCCCCTGTGTAACAAATTACATGCATCAGTGTGTGTGAAGGTTCTTCTGCAAGATCCTTAGAGGCTGCAGGACTCTGCTTTGTCTTTATGTGCCACATATATACATAATTTCCCTGCCTGAATGTGAAAAGAACACTTTGACCCTGCAGCTCCTCACTGAGCCATGTGCTGTTCCTCAGACGAGCCTTTCAGACAGAGTCTTCCAGGAGTACAGAATTTCTGCAATTTGGGGCAATGAATGGTGAAGGGAGAAATCAAGTCCCTGGATATATATCTCCAGGCTTTCTTTGATCATATCCTAGTTTTGCAACTTGATTTGAAGCTAGATGCTGCAGCTGTTTTAAGATTTAAAGAAAACTATGCCCCCAAAAAATAATAGGAAAGGAAAACAATTTTAGGAGTACAAAGTGACTTGTGGGGTCATAAGTCCAGTCCTCAAACTCACAAGAAACAATGCAATTAATGTTTAGTCAGCAAAACATGTTTCAAACCCTGGGGCAAAAAACACTTTAAAAGAGTCTACGTGAAACTTAAATTTTACAGTGTGAGACCAAAATCTCCAAACATGAAATGTCAAAGAAAAAGGCTGAGAGAGATGTTGGGTATTGCCAGTGTACTCACCTCCTGCAAAACCAGCAATGATTTAGAAAAAAATTAAATAAGCAGACCATATTTTACAGGTCTGCAGAGCTTTGTCCCACAAATTGCCTTCTGTCTTCAGCCTGAAAAACATTTCAGCCCTGAGTGCGTGTTGAAGAATTGCCATCCAGATTCTGGAGGAAATTCTGTTTCACTCCTGTCACCAACATATCCCACCCTGCACCCCTGGGTAAACTCTCACATGTCAGAATAAAACAAGGAAACAAACAGACAAACACCAAATAGAAACAGAAATAAATAATGAGCAGGGAAAGAAAAATAATCAGATTTTTTTTTTTTATCCCAACTACTGGAAGTCACTAAGGGAAACTGCAAAACATGAAGTACATAATAAACACAAGGCAAGTAAAGAGCAGCCAGGCCTCCTTTTAGACCTTTGACACAAGCATGTTGGTTCAAGTCCCTGGAAACCTTTCAAGACTCACTTTTCCTCTCTTTTATTCAGGAAACTTAGAACAACTTTTACTTCTTTCATTCCCTCAGTTGTAAGTAGGCACAGAAATGTATCATCCAGCATCCTCCTGCAGCAGCTGGAGTAAAAGATTTGCTTGGAATCTGGCTGCATAATAGTGCTTTGCCTTCTCATTAAAATATATCACACAAAGTGTTGTCATTGTGTGCTCTGGGCTTAAACAGAACCCCTCAGGTCCTTCATATCTGAAGGGACAGGCATGAAGGCAAGCTCTGAAAGGCACACAGAACACAGGAAAAGGTTCACAAAGGGAGTGAGAATAAACTTTCATTGTACCTACTTTTGGAAATTCAACATCTGGGGTGTATCAAAGAGTCCCTGAGATTTTAAATGCAGTTGATTAATTTTCCATAGTGAAAAACATCTAATGATCATGCATTTGGGATTGGCTATGCTGTGTATGTGTCCACCTGTCTTTTTCCCCCTATTTGGGATAGAATAATGAAATACAGCCTCTGAGAATGGGGCTGCTAAATTTTGAGGATTCAACAGATACTTATATATGCCACAGGGAAGAAGCTTCTATTTACAGATAGATGCATCTATTAATATTTTGTGTATCAATATATCTATATCTGTGTGTGTTGAAGATATGTATGTGTGGAATATAAGTGCATATACATGCCAGAAATATTCAAGAGCATCACAGTACCATATTTTTTACCTTCTCCCCTTCTTGTATTTGCTATGCAAATATCCTAAAACCTCACATACAGATCTCAGTGGGTTTTCTTTTTTTCCCCCAGGCTCTGGGTACTGACTCCTAACCTTTGCTCCCACCTCCAGGGCAGCTGTTAGCAGTGTGTGGGACTCTGCCTGCTTCTGGCACAGATCACCCTGAGATATTATTAAGTATTACACGAGATGTTTTATTCCTGGGGAAGCCCTGGAGCCCTGAAGCTCTGCCTGGTGGCTCTGACACACATTGCCTCCCACATCACTAGATGGCACTGTTAACTTAAAATCATGGCACGCTTAACCGGGAACCCGTCCCCATGGAAAAGAAATAGCAAAGGATGTCCCTGCGGGAGGAAAGGGAGGCAGAGTGGAGGCTGTTAACAAAATACCTGCAATTTTAATTTTGCCAGGTTCAAAAACAGTTGCACTTCTGAAAAAGGTCCAGGGCACTAAAAACAACGTGAGAAAAAGCCCCAGGCTAATTTGGCTAACTTGGATCTACTCACAGAAAGGTCTAAGTGGCATCCTGAATCCTGGGTGGGCTGACTCCTTTCTCAGCTCCTGCCCCAGAGCGGTGGAGTGCTTGCACCTGCGGTGGGAGGATAAACACGATGGAAGTTGCCTCATTAAGTTGTTACTGTCCTTAAAGCCTCGAAGCCTATGGGATCAGCCCTGGGTCATTACTTCATGGTAACGAAAAAGAAAAAAAAAAAAAAAGGTGCTTGTTGGGAAAATCACAGTTAATTAAATTATGATCTGAAAGCGGCAGCAGTTTTCTGTCCTTTAGTGAGCTGATACTATTTGCCTCTTAGTGTTTGTTGGTGGGAGAAATTACATGCTGTTTGTTGCAGGATCCTTTCCAGTTTGGGTCAAAAAGCAAGGGGATGCACCAATCTGGTTCTGTAATTACACTGTCTGCTGCTGCTCCCCCTCCGTCTGTGGCACGTTCAGTCTCTCCTGCCCACTCTGTAGTGTTGGGCTGGTGCTGCAGTCAGTGCAGCTGTGAAATGGGTTTGAGAGTCCCCTTCTGGCCCCTGGGCTGGAAGTTTCTCAGCACTGAGCACAGGGCCAGTACAAGATGTTCCAGGCACACACAAAGGCAGCAGCAAAACTCATTGCTTACCTCTGGGAGCCCAGAAAAGGCAGGCTGATGCTGGTACCCCCTTAGAATGGTGCTGGTGGTGTTAGCAAGGGTTTGACCCACATTCCTGGGAAGCTTTGAGTTGAGTCCCATGCTCAATGCCTTCTTCTGGCAGGCACTGATGTCTGAGATGGCCACCAAAAAAGAGAGACTAGACAAGAATATGGGAATAAAAGTAGGTATTTTTTCAAAGGGCCTTCAAAGGTACCCCCTGGGCAGGCCAAAGGCTACCCTGGATGGACCCTGGGTCATGGGCTCTTCACACCTTTATAAGTTTGGTTCATTTGCATATCAGGGTTAATTGTCTAATTATAACTTCAATTCGTGATGTAATTACCCCAAGTTTGCCCCCCTTTCAGAGGCTTTTAGTTCACACATTTTGGGGCCTGTTGTCTTTGAGGTGGAAACCTAGAGAGGTTTGTTATGTGTAACCAGCATGAGAAAACAGCAGCTAACAGGCCACACGGAACTTCAGAGTCACACACTAAGCAGTACAGGATCTGAAAAATATGAAAGTTAAAACCTGAGGCATCACACCAGGATCAGACAGGTTCTCTTTTCCTGGTACTGCCAAAAAGCAGTAAAACTCTGCCAGAAATTATGGATAAGCAAGTATATTGTACAGCAATATATACTTCTGGTACCTGCTGAAGCCTTAGCAATGATTAAATTGCTGTGTATTCCTGGCGAGGGCAGAGCAAAGGTGGAATCACTCCTCCAGGATTCTGCACAAAGAAAAGAAAACTGGACACCTAAGAGACTCAGTTTCTCTAGCTCCTAAATTAATTCATGAGCCTGATGGGGATGCTTGGATTCCCTGTGTAACTAGTCTGGAAGCTGGAGGATAAACCCCCTGTTGCTCCTTAAATGCTGAAATCAGACCTCCAGGAAAACCCCTGATGGTCTGTCTCACTGCTGCACCCCTGCACAGTGAAGATGAAGAGTTAGCAACGTGATAATGGGACCTGCAAAAGACATTATCTTGAACAGAGTGTAGCAAATGCCGAGTGCTGAAAAAGGGCCTGAAAATACAGTTCCCTCAAAGATTTTGGAGTTTAAGTTTGGGCTCCCCTGAGACTTCAATTTCTTCTCAGGGTTCATTTCTTTTGGCAATTCAGTGTTCCAAATCCTCCAACACACTGCAAGGAATGCTCAGTTCTCCTCGTTTCCATGCCTAGCAGATAAGACACCAGGAATTCCAGGAATTCTGCTATGGCCTCTCATGGAGAGAGAGAGAGACCTTTACAACAGTGTTGAGACTCACCTTGTGAAAGGGGGAATGCAAATTCAATTACTGTGTAAATATTTTGACATAAAATGCAAGAAATGAAACAACAGATTTGCCCATGTCCTCCTCTCTTCTCCCCCTCTCTTTCCTTCAGGATACTTCATTGCCTGATGATTAATCTTAGGAGATGAAAGATGGGATATTGAAATATATTTAGTCCTTCTCCATCCAAACTATGATAATGTCTGAGTGAAGAACACTGTGTGACAGTGAAATTCTTATTGGGGGGGGGATATGAATGGTATTATATGAAGGGCTTTATTTGCTTTTTTGTTATTAGTTTTTCTTTTCTCAGAGAAAGCTCTTTGATTCTGAGATGCTGGAGGTTTTGTGCTATTTCTGTTGCAAGCTGCAGACCACAGCCAGAGCAAACTGAAGAAATGAGTGTATGAGGGAATGAATAATCAAAAACCAAGAAGATTAAATAAAATGGGAAAATATTGACATGGTAAAGGCAGGAACTCAATAATGGACAATGCATGATTGATGATGCGTGCTGTGTTGGTAAGCACTAATTCTGAGATCTCACTGTGAGGGAAAAACACTTTTCTTACAAGACACCAGGTGTGTGAGGAGTAAGTTTTCAAAAGTCATGTTTAAAGAAAAGGTTTAAGCAGAAGGAAGTTTCTTTTCAGTTGCTCTCCATCCCTTGTATGCACATGCACACACATCCACAAAGCTGTGGTGAAAACAAAAACTGTGTTATCCTCCCGTTTCTAACTCCCTTACAGATTTTCCCCACTTCTTTTTCTGCTGTTATTGCAGCCAAAGCCTTCTGACACTTTTGTATTGCTGTAATACCTGCCAGGAGAGGGGAGAAAAGAACAAATCCTGCCTTTCCCTTCCACAGACCTCGTGTCAGTTTTTGCTTTAGAAGAGCACAGCTGCTGCTTGTATGGCAGGGCAGATCAGCCTGTTTTACCTTCCTCCTTGAGAAGAAGCCACCCTGATCAGAGCAGTGATGTCTGCTTTCAAGACTAGGTTGACTTTTGGGTATGTTTTTCTTCGAAGTGGGTTAGGGGTGGTAATTTTGTAGAGGAAGAAGCCACTGCAGAAGGTGAAATGCATGAATGCCCTGGGTCTGTTGTCAGCCCTGAATGTTTTCTTGAACTTTGTTTTACCGAAGAAGAGTGGATTACACTTCACTTTTGTGTTTGACTGAAGATTGGTCTAATGAAGCAGCTGCATCTATGATTGGGCCAGTTAATTTTCTCACAGTCCTCACAGAAAGTTTTTGAGCAAAAAAGAAAAAGAGGAAAAAACAAAGAGAGGAAAAAAGCCCCAGCTGCATGTCCAGATTCACATTCCAGTCCTGCATCATTTAGCAGAACTTTATTGAGGGATCTCTGTTTGGGGTTGTTTGTAACTACTTTGACTCATATCTCACTAAATTTACAATAACTGTGTGGCAGTTTCTTTCTACAGATCCTCAGCTGAGAGCTTACAACAGGATTTGCAGGTAGAATAGACAGTGCAGCTCGTACACACACACCTGGGAGGGAGGGAGTGAAGGGAGGAATGGAGGGAAGCAAGTGGGGGAGAGAAATGAAAAAAGAAAGGCTGATTTATTTAGTAGAGTAGAATTATCTGTACACTCAATACAAGAGTAGACGTTTGTTTCTGGGAAATGATGAATCAAGTCAGATCTGGTGCTTGTGCAAGGGTGACAGCCTGGCTTTCCTCAGGCAGGAGAACAAAATGGAAAGCAGCAGCTGCTAATCCTCCTCTGGAAGGCATCCAGCTGATACGATGACAGGGCTGGCAGAGACCCTGTGGAAAGGAGAAGGGAATAGCCCTGGGGAAAGTGTGCCCAGAGGATACAGTGCAGCACCAGTAGAGGTTTCTCACCACGCTTTAGCTAAGCTTTTATTTCCACCCACAGCACTAAAGTCCACTGGAGCAATAAGTAAGAGTTTCATGTGGTCTGGGTTTTATGTTAAAGGAAGGCATCAAAGCCACCTTTTCAGAGTCAGTAAGCTTAATGTTCTAGGAGTGAGGCTCACTGAGCCATGGAAATGTTTAACTTTTATGTTTCTTGCCATGTAGGGGAAGGCATGAACTAGGCATTGGAGGCCTAAAATTGCCCTACAGTGGGGGAAGAACAAAGTCAGTTAATAGGAAATAGTGATGAGAACATGCAGGAAAGCCATCTTTCCTGTATATAAGGTATCTTTGACTTAAAATTTATCAGAAATTCCTTGTGGGGGCATCAGGATGGGGATGCCTAGTGTATTAATCTGAATTCCAGAGCTGGGAACAGCCTATGCTCAGCTCAGCTCAGCCAAGGTGGAAACAGTTCTGGGGCAAGTGTGACAAACCATGGCCAAGCACAAAGTGGTTGGGATGGGACCAATCTTGATCCATGGCCTGGACTTTGACTCCAGGTTGACATCTCCATCTGTATCTTGCACTCCTTTGGGACAGGTGTATGAGAGGGAGAATGTGAAGTCTCCTGGGAATGTTACAGCTCTTCTTTTAGACCAGCCTAAGTGCTGGTGTCTAAAGGTCAAGTCATAGACACACATGAAAATCTGGCACCATGAGGAACCACCACTCCCACGTTTTCTCAAAGGCAACCAAGGCACAGACTGACTTCAAACAGGTTTTGGAAACCTCCTAGCTAAACCCTGCTCTGCATGAAAGAGAGAAGACCCAAATCCAAGAAAATCTGCCTTTAAACATGTTATCATATTAGCTTATGTTATTATTGACTAAAAGGAAAAGAACGCCCAACATTGTGCTCCCATTCCAGTGGAACTTTATACAAGGTAAATCAGAGACCACTTCCATGACATGGTGGAAAAAGGATGAAGAAGGGGAAAAAGAAAGAATGGGAAGAGAGGAAGCAAAGAGAAATTAAGCCACATTGCAAAGTGGTTTTACCTTCAGAAGAGGCAACATTCAGAATTACCTTGAAAAAGTTTGAATTTTATCAGATGGGTTTTGTTCTGTTGACTGGGGATATTTAAGAAAAAAACCAACTGAACAGATTTCAAATTTTTCAAAAGAATTTTAAAAGCTTTTCCATAGTAGAAGTTTGATTTTATCTTGCACTGGGTTTTTGGTGTTTAAGGAAAGCCCTGTGTTTGTGTGCAGTGACAGATGCTGCTACACCGTTATACAAAAACATGAACTCCTTTTAACACCTGTTAGCTGTGTCAGGGTGCTCTGCCATGCAGCTATGAATGGAAAAGTGGTGATCCAGCAAAACACACATTCCTCTCACACTACAAAAAGCTCCCCCACTGCACCAGGAGTGCTAATGGAAGGAGCTACATTTGTTATGGCCACATGGGAAATCCTTTTAACCAGAAATCAGTTTATATAAAATCCTGAAATAAGCTATTGTTTACACAAAACAGATTTGTTGGGTAAATTGCTACTTGTGAGTTGTTTTTCTCTTTTTTCTCCAGCAAACCCCATCTGATACTATTTAAATCACTAAAACATCACTTCAGTATCAATTTCCCCTGTGAAGGAAGCTGAATCTGGGAGAAAGACTGAGAACTGTAGCATGAATATCACATCATCCTCTCCAAGGGGTGTTAGTATAATTTCCTGCCTTGAAATCAAGGAAATAAAAATGTTATATTGATTACAGAAAATGACAGTAACTTGTCTGGAAACAGTAAAACAAAAGCAAAACAGATAAAACCAAACATGGTACTACAAAAATGATCACCTCCTCTATTATTCTGGTATGGCCCCCTACTCTCAAACTGGGGACCAGAGATGTCATAGGATATGATGGCCTCTCCTCCCCAGGAACAAGCAATAGGACAAGAGGAAATGGCCTCAGGTTAAGCCAAGGGAGGTTTAGAGTGGATATTAGGAAATGTTTTTTTAGTGAAAGAGTTGTCAAGTGTTGGAACAGGCTGACAGTGGTTGAGTCAACAGCCTGGAGGTATTTCCAAGGTGTGTAGATGTGGGGCACTTGGGGACATGTTTTAGTGATGGGCTCTGGTAGTGCTGGGTTAATGGCTGAACTTGGTGATCTTAGAGGTCCTTTCCACCCTAAACAATTCTGAGATTCTGTGATTGACTGATCACAGTGTCTCATTTCAAGACTTCTATAGCCAGTGTCCAGTGTCTTTTGTTCTTGCTGCAGACTTTGGGACTGTGCAGGGAGGGGGGGGGATTTTTCAGAAGGCTCACCAGAAATCCTCTGAAGGGAATCAGTTTATAATACTGCAACCATCCATCCTGTGGAGGGCTGCATCCCACAGGCAAACATAATGGCAAAGTGTAACCTCCCTAAATTAGAATACACTTTGATTTAACTGAGAAAACCGTCTGGTTTTAAATTAGAAAAGAGGAATACAACCTGATTGTTCTCTAAATCTTAACTTCTTTGGGGGAGAAACAAGTGATCTTATAAAGAGCTGTTAAACGAAACCAGAGTGAGAGATGGTTTGGTACTAATTCAAAGACTTAACAGCTGATTGTTTTCATTTTAGAGGTAAGAAGAGCTAAATGAGCCAGTATAAAATATAGTTTTCCAGAAGCCTAAATGAGACCAAACTGATCTGTGCCCTCCTTCACTTTGTCAGAAAAGTGGTGCTTTCAGAAGATGGCTCATTTCCTCCAAAGGAAGATCTCATCTGCCTGTGGAACATCATAGCATCATCAGATCTCATTTTTCTGCTCTGGTGTTTTGCCTCAAGCCAAACGCAGATGTGAATTTAATTTGGATTGTGCAATTACATGTTATGCACACTGCAGTTTTTTGTTGTTTTCCGTGGCTACACTACTATATCTGAAGAATCATAATATTGCTCACTTAAAAATGTCTTATGAAGTAAATTTGTTTTCATCTCATGGTTGCAGGGATGCAGTTGTAGCAAATTGCTGGCAGTGAGTTTGGTGGGTGTGATGGGAAGGATCTTGCCTTCCAGTGGAATGGCTCAAGATGGAAGATCATCTCAGATGACACCAACAGGGAATAAAATACTCAGTGTTTCATTTTGGTAATGACAATTTTGGTAATGGTTTGTTTTTACCACACAAGCAGACAGCTGCAAACAAAAAAAGCCTTGTGGAGCCACAACATTTAACTGTATGGATCTCCACTGAGAAAAATATTTTAATATCTGCAAAGCCACTTGCAGGGATTTTTACAAAGCTGCATTATTGAGACAATCACCTGATTGGTAATGAGTGTTTAAAAGCCATCAACACTCCTTCTCCACTACTTCCATTTGTATCTACCCATGGCCTTTCAACTAAAAGATACTTGTCATCTATGACTAAAAAATGTAGAAAAAACCTCCTCTTTTGAAAAGAGATATCTGTGTTTCCCCTTCAAGAAGTCTTCCAAGCTCATGTTGCAAACCCCTGTAAGAGAAGCATGGACTTCAGTGCATCCAGAAGATCTTAGCTCTCATTTTTTCTCAGAGTCCCCATCTTTCCAATGCAGCTGAGGTTGTTGAGGAATATATCTGGTCCAGGTAGCTCAACTCACAAGATGCAGATTGAGACAAGAGTCCCTGGACTGTTTGGGATAACAAAGGGCATGGAGATGGGTGATGCCAGCCAGAGGAATAGAAGCTGGGAGCTCAGCAGGAGCAGGAATTGCTGATCTCTTGGATAAAAACTGAGATGAAGACTGGTAATGCCAGTGAGGTGCACAGACATAGAAAGGGGACAGGAGCTGAAGACTTGGGAGGAAGAGTGAGAGTTGTGCTGGGAGACTGTGAGGACATAAAAGCCCAAGGGTTCCTTTGTTGGACACCCTCCTTGGAAGCACCCAGACTGAACTGTTTCTGTGTTATTGCACCATGATTAAATGGTTTTATGGAATGAGACATCTGAGACTAATTTGGGAAACCAGGAGTTGGACTGATAAGGAAATTTGCTCTGGCGGAGTGAGGGTGATTTGGAGGGAGTCAAGCAGGGATCTGGGGGCTCACTAGAGCTGCCTACTGATGAATGGGCTTTGGTCCCAACAGTTAAAGTCTCTGGCATTGGGAATGGGACTGCCAGAGAGCCTTGTGAATGGGCAGGCTGCCAAGTTTCCTTAACAACATCAATACCATATGATAAAGACAATTTCTGATTTTCCTTGGTTTTAATTTGTTTGCTTCATTTTTGAAGCAACATGGATTTGAAAGCAAACCTTAAAACAAACCTGACCCAGCTTTTTATTCCCTATATTCCAAAGTCATTTTGATCTGTGTTGTCCACACCAACAAGAAAAATTGTCCAAAATGCAGCAATGCTGAGGTGACCAGGTTATTGTCAGGCAACTAACAGAGGTAAATTAGTTTTCTTTGTATTTTAGATTCCCTTGGAAAAAAAAAAATTCCCAAACTATAGGAAAGGCACTTTGAACATCCTATACTGCTGAGATCTATTGTTCTCGTTTGTTTTCTCTCTTAACTTCTACTATTAGCTCTATTAGGCAATAAAATCATACACCCATTAGATGGCACTGTTAGTTTCCACTTTTCCCTCCATCACACCTGATGAGTTTTTAGAAAGAAGTGGGTCAAAAAAAAAAAAAA
>VXAC01003987.1:350241-375026 GCA_013399225.1 Rhipidura dahli
AGGAAAAAAAAGAGAGAGAGAGAGAGAGAGGGAGAAGAGCTAAACTGAAACAGATTTGGGCTGTGTGCAAGTCCTTTGGAGTCAGGGACAAACAGACCAGTCTGCACCGAGCTGATTTGCACAGATGCTTTGGGTTCCCCTGGCTGGAGCTGGGACCATCCACACATCCAATAATAACCCCCTGTGATTGTCACTTCTGTCTGGGAGCTGTTTAGCTGGACAAACACGTAATTTCAATGGCAATTTCTGCACTCCTGGATGTACAGACATCTGGCATTTCCCAGGTACAGAATGTACGATACAGACAGCTCTTAGCTGGACTCAGTGGGATTATTGCTGCATTTTTCTATCACTTCCCTCTATGTGTGGCTGCCTTATATGAAAGGACAGTTGTCATAGAGTGTGCTTAAGAAGATATGAGCAATTTCCTGCTCTGTCCCTGACCCCCCCACATCCCCCCACCCCATGTCCCCACACAAATAGACAATAGAAATCCAGTCTCAATGCCTCTTTTTTTCCACAGGAAATTTTGCCAAATACTGCCAATACATAACTTCGTGAAGGAAAATTGGTGGGTTAGAACAAACCTCCAAAATACACAAAAGCAGATTGAACAGGGATATTTTTGGCAGCTGTGTGGAGGTAGAGTGGGCTCCGTGACAGCTGATTTTAAAAGCACTAGAGTTAAGTACAAACAACTAAATGATCAAAAATAGATGGCCATCAGTTCTCAACTTTTTTCACAGAGGAAGAGAAATTCCTTTCCCTTACACTTCTAAACATTTTTCCTTTATTTTTTGTCTTTCCCTTTCCTTTTTTTTTTTTTTACTATATTCACCAGAAAAAAAAAAAAAAGGAGGAAAATAAAGAAACATAATAGTCTAGACATGCTGCTTTGCCATACAAAATCAAACAAACAGCTCCAGTAGTTTTGGAGTTGCAGAGTTAATCAGTTTGTCAGCTGATCAACCATTTAATGATAAAGAGTTTCTTCTCATGTATGTCAACCCCTTAATGTAGAGCTTGATTTTAAATCCAGGCTGCTATGTTTGATTACAGAAATTTGCACATGAGAGTTTTTAGAAACAAAATTATGAATATTTGAACTGCCTTCTTTGCTCAGATTGTTAGTTTTGTGTAACTTGTAGGAAAGTGAATATCTTTGTGATCTGCATTTCTCAAGCATTGGAGCAGGCTGCCCAGGAAAGTGGTGGAGTCACCATTCCTGGAAGTATTTAAAAGCCTTGTAGGTGAGGCCCTTGGGGACATGGCTTAGTGGTGGATTTGGCAGTGCTGGTTTAATAGTTGGACTCAATGACTTTAGAGATCTTTCCCCACCTAAATGATTCTATGATTCTTTTGAGGTGAAAAAAAAAAAGGCAGAAGAAGAGAAAAGGGACATGGTCTACTCAAGTGAGGCCTGGTAGAGCTTCCTAATCTAAGCAAATAGTTATTGCTATTATTCCAGCAGGTAACATTGCTTTTTCACATTTCTAGATCTGTCGTAGGGCTTAGAAAACCCCTTTCTAGTATGTTTTGTAAATGTTGATGAGATGTCTTTCCCTTTTTTTTTCTTCGGTCTTTCCACTCAACAACCTTGCTCATGCAAAAAGCAATGCTGCCTCATTCAATACAATCTAAAATATTGCTCTTTCTACACACTTGAATTGCTAGTAACCCAGGAAGTATGAACTCTTACCAAACCTTTTCTTTCCATATGGGCATTTAGAAATTTTTGTGTTTTATCCTCAGCTCCCAGTAAGACTTGTAGGACTACAGACATTCATGAATCCTGTACCCTTTCAGTCAAGTTAGATGCCTTCAGCCATTACTCTTTACATTATTGCTGAGATGAGACTGAAGGCACACATACTCTTTAAGTCAGGGCCATGTAAGCAGCTAAAACCTTCCATTTAAACCACACACGAGCTTGAAGTGAAATGTTAGAGTGAAGTTGAGGAAATTTTCACTACCTTCATGCTCATTCATCCCTCATCAGTGAAGTTTTTCCCTTCCTGAAAACCACATTTAACTCCATGGTCCTCCTGACGAGAGTCAGAATTTAGACATTCAGGCATAATTCTCCCTCCATGCAGTTTCAATCAAGCTCTTTTGGGTGAATCTTTAGAGGATTCTTAAATTTAACTCTGTCTACATCCACTGTGTAATATCTCTTCCTGCAGCAGCTGCTGCAGTAATGGACCCTCTTCAGGGACATCTTGAGACAACAGCATCCTCAGAACTGCGAGGTTGGTTTAAATGATATGTTTTGATTTCCTGAGCAGCTCTGTGACGTTCAGGATGGAAATTTCAGTATTCCCAGTCTAATTTCACAGAGAGCAATTGTTGCAGCCTTAGAGATAGGACCAGATATCTTTATAACTGCTTTCCCAGCTCCTGTAATCACCCTGGTGGTCAAATCTGGCCCTGTCTGGGGAATTTTCAAGCACAAACACACAGAGTCACAAACGTATGCATAAGAAAATATATGAGAAAACACAATATATTACTAAGATAACTCCAAGAAATTAATATAGGTACATTTAGGGGCACTGGGAATATGGAAATATTCACTGTAATTGCTTTTCACTTCAAATTCATTTCAGGAAGATGAGAAGTTTGAAATGAACTGCTCTTGTAAAGAGCCTGTTCACTGGGAGTAAAAATGCTAATTTTGTAGTAGTGTCTCATCATCACACTTTCTGTCTTTTATTTATTTATTTATTTATTTATTTAATTATTTTGTGGTCAAGGAAAATACAGTGAAAATTCCCAGAACAATCTCATGATTCCTTTTTCCATTTTCTGTAAAATAAGCATGGAGGATCCATGTATGATGCATATGTGGCACTGCTCCACAAGAAACTATGCACCTCTACTGGCTTTTAAAACAAAACAAGTAGCCATCATTTTGGAAACAGCAATAAACAAGATGCTTCACTGTTCCTTACTCTGGTGATGAAAAAGCAGGTTTAAAGTAAGTTGTGGGGCTGCTGATTCAAATGCTATTTCATTCAGGCAGATATGTATATGGCATGCAAAGACAGACACACAAAACCTGTGGCCACCTCAGAAACTCCCACACTTCTCCAATTACAGTAAGTAATTGAAATTGATCTGGTGGTGAAGCTTTCAAGCACCCGTGGCCACTTTTAATGTCATCTCAGTCAGACAGAGAGAACCTTAATTCAGGAATCTGCTTGTTTAAAGCTAAGCATTTGCTGTTATCCTTAATATGATGGACTTAAACCAAACGAACTCATTATCTCCTTTCATGGAATAATTCACAGGGACTTAATTCCTTTCACAAACTCTTCATCTTTGTGCAGATTTAATTATTTATGGCTATTCCTGAAGTACTGGCATTCATAGAACGGTGCAGAAATCTGGGAGGAACACAGGAAAATGAACTCAGTGAGCAGCATTAGGATCAAGGTTTTGTTACTGTGTGGAGCAACATGCACACATTCTCCTTGGGAAGATAAGACACTTGTAGTTCAAGGACTGGGGAGTTCCCTCTTCGATTTATACCTTTAACATAATTCTCCCAAGACTTTTGTGTTGCGACCGAGGAGAGCGACGGAGGGAGTTGCACACTCAGATGAGTTCGGCAAGGCTCAATTTCATTTCACAATCATTTTTTCTTTTATACAACCCTTAATTAGCTCATGCATAATGCAAAACTAAAGCTCATGATTGGCTCAAGTCTGAGATGGTGCAGTCCCTCTTTGTTTACTTTCTTGCTGTCCTGCTATCTCGTTCTTCAGACCGCTTCTCTCCCGATTTAGAATAGCTTACAGTTCTGTAACCTTGACGAATTCCTGAGGTCTCTGATAGTGTTAGCTAAAGACAACTTGGCTGGGGCCCGTAACAGGATTCAAATGCTTCCCAACACTTTTGAATCATGGCATGGACATCCCCAGCCCGTGTGGACAACTCCTCAGACATAGGCATGATCTTTAGGTGCTCTTCACCCACATCCATGAAGAATGGGCTGTCGTGTCTTAGAAGGTGTAAAAAGCCAATAAAGACCCTCAAAGTGCCCCCAGACTCATTTCTGAGGCTTTCCACCAGAGGACTGAAAGATCCCCCTCCTCAGGGGAGGTACCTGGGCATTCCCACTGAGCCTGAGCATATTTTAACCCATCAGACTTTATGTTTTTCCCCTTGTCCTGATGCATCAAGACCATCAAGCCAACAGTCAATTAAATTGCAGCAATTAAGACACATACTGAGATCCACAGGTGATGATATGTTTTTATTCTTCAGGAATTTGATCAGCTGTCTTAGCCTTGGGAGCCCTGGAGGTATGTGTGGATTTTCCTAAATTGTGTCCTCTGAGTCATGCAGTGGAGGGGTCCAAATCTTTCAAACAATTATAGAAGGAGTCAAAGCCCCAGCATTTCTAAGGCACTGATTTAATCTAAAACAGTCTGAACTTGTATTTCTGCATTCTTTTGAAATACTGTATTTCCTTGAAAAGTTAAGCCGCCACTTCAGACACCACCCTTGTCCCTTCAAATTAATAACAATCATACACTCCTTTTCAGTGAGCAGAGATACAGAGATACAGTACCTCCCTGAAGGTGGAGTACAGCTCCATCTTCATTTTTCCTCTCTGAACATGAAGAACAGATACCTAATTATTATCCACTGAGGAGGAATGGAGATCTCAAATATCTAGAGACACAATATGACAGTAGATGACTGGGGACAGCTTGGTACAAATGTTCACTCACTAACTAACTGATAAAATTACAGAAAATTGTGTGCTCAGTTTTCACAGTGAGACTACAGTTTGCTGATACTTCTGGAGAGAGTTCTTACTGCTTGGAGATATTTAAGCAACTACTTGGTGTGAGGTGCAGCACAGCTTTGTTGCCATACTGTGGCTGTAATTAGTTATTCTGATAGTGCTTGAGTGGAGATGAAGGGATTGACACACTAATAGGTTATATTTGTTCCTGCATTTGTGCTGAAAAATTTCATAAAAGGAACATGAAAAAGCAAATTACCACCTCTTGTGCTTGCCATTTGAGGATGCAGGTACAGCAAGAGATGGAACAGCAGATCAATTCCTTCAAGAAAAACCCTTTTTTAAAATTTTGTTGTGAAACATGATTTCATTTTCATTTCATCTTTGGACAAATTTAAAAAAAAAGCCCCAGAAAACTAAACTCAATGAAAAGTAGTCAGTGTTGCTTCTTATTGACTTTAATTGTATCCCTTGACAACTTTATAGAGATAACATGTAATTGGAGTGAGTTCCTACTGGGTATAAACTTTAACATGGAAGTGGTGCAAGTTCTGAGATTTTTGCTCAAATCTGCATCCTCTTGGTTGTATGATGGTATGTCAGGAGACTAAGAAGGTTATTCTGCTCAAGGAATCAGTAGATCTTTGGGCTTTTAGGTTCAGACATCCTATATGCTGGAATTTTGTCCTACCTAGAGAGTCCCACAGAAGCCTATGTGTGTGAGTCATAGAAACATGGAATCGTTAAGGCTGGAAAAGACCTTTAAGATCATGAAGTCCAACCATCAACCCAGGACCTGGACCACGTTCACCATTAAACTGTGTCCTAAACTGCCACATCTACACACTGTTTGAACACTTCCAGGGATGATGACTCCACCAATTCCCTGGCCAGTCTGCTCCAATGATTTACAGCCCTTTCCATGAAAAAAAGGTTTCCTAATATCTTTTCTACACCTCCTGTGGTGAGATATTTACAAAGTGACAGGGGCATTGCAAAAAGGAGTGAGATCAAGGAAATGACCCAGTCCTTATTGATAGCCCTGGGATCACCAAATAGAGTAATAGAATTGTGATCACAAAGGCCAAGTGCTGATGTCCCTACAATTTCATACACAGCCCATTCCTTTGTTTAGTGTTGATGAAAAATGTGAAGATTGTTTTGTAAAAGGTCCTTTTTCACCCTACCTTAGGTGCACGGAAGTTATTTCAGGGGAGGATTTGAATCCTTCCAAATACAGGTTTGTATCCTCATTTTTCATCACCTGCTCACATTTTCCTGTTTATAAAACATTTGCTGTGCAGGTGTAACAAAATCAATTTGTAATCTGTATTTTCTGTTAGGATAAATAAATCCATAGGAATTACTGAAAAAGCCAAGAGCTTGGCATATTCCTGAGCTCTTAGGCCCAAGAGCAGGATTCTGCTCATAGTTACACCACCACAGTGCTGAGTAACCAAATCAGGATTCAGTATGCTGTCATCTAAACCCTACCAACAAGACAGTGCAATCATGGGTTACTATTATGTGCTCAGTTAGAGTGATTATGTGTGGGACTGAGTCCAGTTGAACAGCCAAGGCCAGATTTTGTTTATTTGCTTGTAAAGCTTCTAGCACATTTCAGTCATGGTATAAAGAAGAACCATCACCATTCCATTAAAGAAGTCTGACAGTAAAAAACCCCTGTGCAAATTGAAAGTGATATGATTGCTACAGCATTAGATTGTTCCAAAGTCCACAAATACATCTACCAAAAAAAAAAAAAAAAAAGGACAAAATAAAAGATAAGAGAAAGTCAATAGTGAAATGAACTTCAAACCCTCAAAGTACTTGTTATAAATCCATGACATCCCTACTTATTAAAACAAAGGAGGATGCTAAAAGTACAAAATTATGACATGTCAGCTCATCTGGCAAACACCTGCATAATCTTTTCAAATTCCTTGCTACATACAGATTTCTGTGACTGAATCAAGAGCAAAGAAAAACCATCAGGAGCACAAGTATATGAATCTATTAACAAATTAAGGACATATCTGAAGCAATAAACAAGAGAACATATGTGTTTTCAAACTGGTGAGCACAAGTTCCTGGGAAAAGAAAAAGAGTGGAAGGAAGAAAAGCGAGTCAGCAAGTGATCTGAGTTGCTGGGAGATATAGAGATTAAAGGAAAGAAGTATGCAAGCAATCTCATATTAATTTTAGCAGATTCGGTTTGAAGTATGTTTTTAGCCTCTCAGGAGAATGGCTGGAATTTCAAAGGTGCTTCAGTGATAGTTCTGGCTGACCCACAGTTTGGAATATTAAGCTGTGGGCTTATTATTTGCACAATTATATGTATTCATCACGGTCCTCAAAATAAGCTCCCAAAAAACAACAACAGCCTAATGACCACCAATAAAGTCCAAACCCCAAAACTGATTATTGTGCTGCAGCACTTATTATCAACCCATGTCTCCACCTCTGAATCCTTTCTCAGACCTTCTCTGCATTTTCATTTGACTGCTTCTTGAGCCCACCTATGTCTTTAACCTATACTGGAAATTTCTTTGAGTGAAGGCTCTTTCTTCATAGTTGCTTTCTCTATTGAAGAAATCTCTTTATTTCTGGAATGCTGTGGTTCCTGTCTCTCCTTCCTGAGCAGTTGTTGGACTTGGATTAACTTTTTGATTTTGAGTGGGAAGTTTCTAGCAATCGGTATGCTCTGTGAACCACAGTGCATCCATTCTTCCATTTTATTTAAATCCAGCTGGGAAAAAGTTTGTTATATTACTTAAAATGCCATGTATTGCTTCCATTAGTGAATATGCAGGTAGCATTGGAAAATAAGTCCTCCACTCTCCTGATGCTCTTTCACACAAAGAAAAATACATTGAGACAGAATTTGTGTGTGATATCTGTGTAAATTTTAGTATAAGGTGTTAGTAAAGCCTGTTCATTCTTGAGGATTTATGAACAGTGGTACTCAGAAAACTCTGTCAGAGATAATGGGATATGACTTCTCTACAAAGGTAAGTAACACATGCCTGAAAGCAGCAAGATTTTTCAGTTAAATTGAGAAGTCTTTGGGGCATCTGCTGACTGAAGTCTGAACACTGTTCTGCTGCAAGTACAGATGGCAATCTATCTAATTCACAGTGCAGAGAGAAAGTAATCAGCTAAAACAGATGAAATTTCTTTAAAAGCTTTCTGTTTTTCCCCCAGAGACAAATTTTCTTAGCATATCCTTACAAATCACCTATCATTCTGAATATACCAATTCAACATTTAAATCCCTTTTCATGTCATCCTTGCTTTAATTCTGCTGTATTTTCAGCTGAAGTGTCTGAGCTCAGAGTTGCACAGTGCTACTGGAGGCAAATAGGCAAGAAAAAGTTATCCAGAGAAGCTGGGGATGTCCCATCCCTGGAAGTGTTCAAGGCCAGGCTGGATGGGGCTCTGAGCAATCTGCTCTAGTGGAAGGTGTCCCTGTCCATGTCAGGGGGTTGGAACTAGGTGATCTTGAATGTCCCTTCCAATCCTTTCTATGTTTTTATGGAACATGAAGCCTGTTGCAGTCCTATGGAAGTGGAAGGTGGCTGCTAAGCACAAACAGGTCCTTCCTAACATTTCTTGGACAGCAAACCCTTGAAGACAAAACATATAGATCATGGTGATGGAATTCGTTCCAAAATTCAAACAATTTAGGTGGCTGGAAAGATTTGTGAACGATTCTGTTAGTGACTGAGCATACAAATCCTGTAGATGCTACGAGTGTTGCCACCATGGTAATGAGAATGAAGTTGTGTCATTGTGAAGCACTTGAGTGCCTGGCCAGGGGCATTTCATTAAACAAGATATGTTTTAATACACCAGACTGAAAGGTCAGAGTTGAGAAGCAAGAAGTTTGGGTAATTCTTACTGCACGAGTAAGTACAAGGCAAATTTCAACACAGCAATTCTTCATTTTGAGACTAAATTAAAGAACATTAAAATTATCTTTTGTCATAAAGCATACCCACCAGGTGTTTTTCTCCTTCTTTCTTCTTCCCAACAAGTAGTTTTCAGTGATACACAGGTTCAAAACTGCTCACAAGGGATTCTTCCTCCTCAAGCCTCTTGCTGTGGAGGCTTTTCCTACCACAGTCCTTTCACTTTCTGCATTTGTGTCGCAGACCTCTTGAAGGTCTCTTTCATTCCTTCTCTGCTCAGCAATTCTCCAACTGTTCCAAGGGAAAATTTTCTCCCTCCTTCCAGCAGTTTTTGCAGCAAGCAGAATAGAGACCCCAGCAGTGTTGCCTCCTCCTTCCAGGCACTACCTTTTAACAGACTACGTGTTGTATTCGCTGTACAAAATCACTTGATAACAAATTAAACAGACCACTCACAACCACTGTCTAGAAGGTCACTCGTTTTCTGGAATCTTCTAATGCCTACACGTACTGTAGGCATTAGAAGAACTGTAAATGGTTTGGAAGGTGAAATTGCTTGTCTATCAATGCAGGGTCCCTTCTGGTCTTGAGAGCACTTATTCAAGATATCTCAGTGAGCACTTATTCAAGATATCTTGCCTACATGGATGTAAGGTCAATCAAATCAAGATAGGGACAAATATTTTGCAGTGTGAGCTTGCAGTTACAGCATTTTCTTTTTAAGTGTCTCTTCAATTCTCTACACTTCACTCCTCCCTGCTTACTGAAATATGAATATTAATACTTTTGTTCATTTTTACCTGGCACACGTACTGCAAAAAATCAATGTTCTACTTAGGGCGATTATTCAGCAGGTGTTAATGCTTCTTCATACAGCTCATATCCATTTTCTGTTGGATTTTTTTTTCATTTATAAATTGAAAATCAGTAGGAAAGTGTTACAACTTCAATCACAGTTAACTACAATGTTCAAAAAAGGAGAGAGGAAAAAAAGAAGGAATTGAATTGCAATAATTGAAATCTGAGTGCATGAAGTGCTGAAGGCAAAATTGGGCAGGGTGTTGTGTGTCTGTGTGGGGAAATCAAACTGGTGTTGTTGTAAGGCACTTTGCCTCTGTTACTTAAATGGGACAAGGTGATAGAAAGAGAAAAGTGTAAGTTGTAGTTCTTCCAAGCAAAATAAACGCCCTTCAGAGCTCAGTGAAGCCACAGTGGATCTTTGAAATGCTTACATGAGACTCCTTTTCTTCAAGCATAACATGCTTCCATTTCAGCATAACATGAGCAGTAAACAGTACAACATGTAGCTTAAAACAAAGAACACTCCTAGAGCAGGGATCAGTATGACACCTGTGAGAGCAGACAATATCACCTACCAAGAGAAGAAGTCTGTCTCTGCTCTCAAGATGATAAATTTGAATGCCAGCACTTAAGCTTCATTGTTTAAAATTTTGTCTCATCATAAAAGTGCAGACTGCTGCTCCTTTTTAAGAATTGGACAGTAGTGATGTTGCAAATCTTTGCCCTCTGACATTATTTCTTAGGCCAAAAAAATAATTCTGGTGTGCCTTCTTAGAAAACAGAGGGCGTGTCAAATCACCGAGACCTAAAGGTGATGTCTTAAATCTCTAAATCTAGGATTTCTTGAACTGCTCTTTTCTTCCCAAAAGAGCACTATGCTTTACAATCATCTTTTCAAGGAGACAGGACATTTGTCATGGAAGAGACAAAAAGACTGGGATAAGTTCTTTCTGCAAACTTCAAGCAGATGCAGTCTACTCTAGGTAGCACAAGAAGTAAACTAAGCCACGCAAAACAAGAGTTATGCACAGAAGATTTTTGTCAGCATTTTAACTGATATTTGGTTAGCAGGAAGTCCAAGATATTTTTTTTCTGTCTGTTTCCACTCCAAAAGTCTTGTCTAGTTCTAGTCTCTCTGAAATGGCCAGAATAATTCTTTTCATAGGTGTCTAGTACATAATATACAGCTTTCCTACTCATCCTCAATTCCTGTCCTGCAATTTATTTATATAATCCAGACTAAAACTACATTGCCTAGGTCAATAGCAATTAATTCAGGATGTTCTTGCATTTGAAAGATGCATATCAATGTCTAACACAACATCTATTACTTTTAGATCTTCTGTTAGGTATGATAAAGTCTCTGACTGCTACAGCAGGTGGGGATTAGGCTCAACATGGAGGTTACAAAACTAAAAGAAAAGGACATAAATCTATATAAAAAGCCCATCATTCTTTCTCCTCCTAAAATTTCCCATTGGGAATGAAAACACAGCTTCCAGCTACTCATTAACATGTATAATTTCCTAAGTGGAAATCAGAGAAAAAAACCCCATCACTTTCGTCAGAGAGAAAATTCCTGGTCATTCATCTAAATGTTTCTAATTTTAAAGCCTAGATTGACCATTTAAATACAGACAAGCTAGAGTCATTTTTTTTGTATAAAAAGCATTCTAGGCTTTCGTGATCAAAAACAAATGATGAAACAATTTATCTCCTAGACTACAAACCCCTTATTTATAAACTAATCCCAAAGTATAGTACATTAGTACTAATGACTGTTAATAATTTGTACCAGCACAAATTGTTAGGAGAGGCCTACACTGAGGCATGTTATTATAAAATGTTTTGGCTTTCTTCCCTAATTTTAGAAATACTGTATACCCTGTCTTCTGTATTCCACATGTTGAAATAACTTAATATAGCTACAGATTAGTTGGCATTGGTGATGAAGGACTCATTGCAACAGTGTCCTACAGGCCTCTGATATGTACATCTAGTGGAAGGGCAATTATACAGCAAGTTAGAGAGAAAAATCCTGTATCTTTTCTAGCATGACTCTGTGACAAGTTTCTCCACTCATGGCTTCCTCTCCCTGCCTTCCTTCTCCTTGGTTCCCCTTGGGCCATAAGCCTCAGGAGCACTTAGTTGTTAATAAGATTTTGGAATTGCAACCTGCTCTAACTGAGGAGGATTTGGTGGTTACCATCCCCTTCAGGTACCTCAGCTACTACCTACAACCTTCTTAAACAGGCAAACAAAATAATCCTCCTTAATTACTGAATCACAGAATGATAGAATTATTTGGGTTGGAAAGGATCTTTAACTAGTTCCAACCCCCACGCCATGGGCAGGGACAGCAGCCCACACTGGTGCACATGATGGTACAGGCTGCTGACAGGAAGCAGACATTGCTGACCAAACAAGTCTTCAGTGTAGAGAAATGAAATACAAAATATTTCTCGAAGTGATGTTTGAGACAGCCACTTAAAAACAGAGACTACACAAGAATAAGGGAATAAAGGTAGGGGTTTATTTGAAGGGCTTTCAAAGGTACACCCTGGGCACTCAACAGGCTACTCCCAAGATGGACCCTGGGTCCTGAGTTCTTCACACTTTTATAAGTTTGGTCTATTTGCATATCAGGATCAATTCTCCAATTACAGCCTTAGTTAATGATGTAACTACCCCAAGTTTGCCCTCCTCTTCAGAGGTCTTAGTTTACAAGGCCTCTTGTAAATCTAGGGACAATCTAGGTGTCTTTGAAGAGCAAACCTAGAGAGGTTTGTTATGTCTAACCAGCATGAGAGAACAGCAGCTAACAGGCTACAAGAAACTTCAGATTTACACACTAGGCACTACAGGATTTGAAAAATATAAAAGTTAAAACCTAAGGCATCAATAGTTGTATTCCTTTGAATGTGAACAACCCCGATGTCAGTAGTGTGTTCCAAAAGAGAGCAAAACCCCAGCCTGGACATGCCCAGGTGCTAAAATATATGTAATCTGAGGGATGTAGATAAATGTGGATAATTGTGTGGGGAGAAGGACATCAGTGTGTGAAGCTGGGGAATGATGGAGGAATTTGAATAAGTATTGTGGTAAAAGGGAAATCTTCGAAGAAATCTACAATTTGGTTAATCAGAATAAATTGAGAGAAGAAGAGGAAGATCAGAGCAATAGATTTGTTGGCACATCCATACACAGGATAAACTTCTGGAACCAGCTGTCTTGTTTCACAAGAGATGTGTTTGCCGTTTACTCATTATGCCATAGAAAAGCTAATTCTGGGATATGCTGAGGAAAGCAGATTAAATCTTCATTGTCACTGTCTGCCTGTCCCAAGAAACAACTGCCTTGACCAATATCACACTTTGGGAACAGCAGAGGAACATCCGGCACTGTCCTTAATGAAGTCTTGGTTTTCTTTACAAATAAAAGCAAGAAGTGACTTTGCTGAACTCAGTTCTGCTTTTTATTAATTACCATTATTTACTTCTTGGCACAATACATAATAGGAAGAAAAGCATTTTCTTTGCTTAAATGAGTTCAGAATTGTATTATCTTGTGTGGCAAGAAAGAAAGCAGCACATTGAAAGTGTGTAATTAACTTGTACCATGAATGATGTGGTGGAAAACAAAGGCCAGTGTACAGCTAATGTGCTGGATGCAAAATAATGTGTTCTCCTGCACAGCATTCCAGAGGTGTACATTATTCCCACCAGTCATTGTTTCCTGAGTCATGGTGTTATTTGGAAAATAATTTGAGCCAAAACAAAAACCAAGCCTAAATCATACGCTTTTGTGCAGGGGAAAAAAAAAAATCTCAGTGAAAAGGCAAATAGCGTTGTCTCCACCCTCCCTTCTTTGTCTAGCAGTGCAAGGAATGTCAAGGATCACAGCAGAGCAAACAGCCCATTTGCAGCTTAACTGCTTGACAATCCCAGGAGCCGCTTCGGAGCCTTCAGCACAACCACTCCGGCTGCATCCCATTGGTGATGTTTAGCCCAGTCACTTTGTGTTAAGGATGTCACTCACGTTGTGCAGCAGGTCAGACGAAGCATGATGCTTTATGTCATGTGAAGGAGCTGACAGAAAATGTTCCGTGCTGATTTTGTTCTTTCTTTACGTATCTCAAACTAAAATATCCTCCCCATATAGCCTTTTATTTTTGTTTGGGTTTTTTTTTTCCCCCTGAGGATTCCTGTGGCAGTTGTCAACTCTGGCCGTGAAGGAATCCCTGCACTCATCCATTTAATGCATGTCTGGGATGGAGAGTGGCAGACAAGAGGCAGCAACAGCACGGGAGTTGGAGAAGGAATGCTGGGACAAGGACACCAGGGCAGCTCTCTGCAGAGTTACTTTCTACAGAAGAATTCAAAATAGCCTGTGATAAATAGAGTTTTTTCCTCTTCTAATGCTTATCCAGAGGGACTAACTCATTTTCTACAGAATATTGGAATGGGAAAAGCCAGCCAGTTATATATACAAAATATTTGAAACTTTGAGACTTTCAGTCTGATAAATACCTTCTGTCCTCACACCCTTTATCTGTATATATCCACTTCTGTTAAACGAAGTGCCTCATTTGCATGTGAATGGTGACTACACAGAGAGACAAACTACCAATTTCATAATGTTTCTTATTAAAGCGTTGTTCAAAAAAACATTAAAAAGCAGCCAGAAAATATTATTCAGACACTGACAGGAGTCTCCAGGGTCTATATGACCCAGAAGACCCACACCAGAAAGAAAGTGAAAAACTGCAACTTGCCTATCTCATTACCAAAATACTCCCTGGGGCCATCAATACCAAGTATAAACAACAGTGAGAACTGGGCCATCCAAAATAAAAAGCAGCTGATTTATTAGGATACAAGATCAAATAAAAGAGGAAAAAAGAAAGATAACTCTCCTTTTCTCCTTTCTTTCCTTTTTTATAAGAATAGCAGTAAGGTTGTACCTGCCTCATCTGCTGTGAAGACATTTGAGGTGGAGCAGAGATAACCCTGAGCTGGTTTCTTCTCTCCAATTCTTACTCAACAACACTTTTTTGTTTCTGAGACCAGAGGTTCTTAGTATAAAACCACTGGTACTCTGCTGTTATAAATAAAATCCAAGCCCCAAAAAGGAAAGGGTCTGTCCTTCCTGTCATACTAGATTTGTGCTATGGAAGACATTACTTTGATGAATAAAGGCAGTTCTGTGTTAGAAATTCAACAAAAATGACAACTTGCACACTGAACCATTATCAAAATACCCCTTCAGGTGTGGAAAAAACCCAACAAACCAAAAAAAAACCCCAAAACCCCAAACCAAAGCTAAACAAAACAGATTCCCCAAAACTAAGCAGCCGATTTTTTTCATTGAGCCAGACTTTGTTTGCATTTTTCATTTGCAACAGAAAGTAGAAGAAAAGGAGAAACATAAGAGGAAGCCCAACATGGCCATCCTCATTAAGAGTATGTATCCATTTTCTGGGGGAAAAAGCTGGCCGTTTGGGCCCATACTTTTCCAGTCTTTTCTTTTGAAACTGTCAAGGACTGACAGACTTTTGAGATCACAGCCACAGCAGCAGGGCAATTTTGCTCTTAGCTTTCTTGAGAAGCAGCCGAGGGTTTTCCTTCATAATCTACCTCAGGCTGTGGGTCAGGTAAACCTCAAAAAAGTCAATAATTTTTGTTTACTGGGGGGCTGGCTGAAGTAAAAGAAGCATTGGGCTTAGCCCATTTTTTATCAGCACATATTTAGGGCAGCACACATCTCTAACACATGGCAGAAAATACAGGAAAATGCATCCAGGTTTCTTTTGTATATTATGACCTTAACTTGTAGTCTGGATTTAAAAAGTGGGCCTGAAAACCTGTACACAGACATGCAGTCTCTCACCTTCTTCAGATAACTTAGAAAATACTTGTTCCTTACAACCTGGAATGAGTTTTTTAGCATCAATTTTTTCAAAGAATTAACTGTCCTCACTCTGGAAATTTGGATTGCTGTAAGAAGCTGAGTAGAATTAAAATTTTGAAGTCCATCTCTCTCTTTCTTTCTCATAAAAATGTACATTATCTATGAAAAGATCTGTGATCCAGACAGTTCATTTTTCTTCCATTTTCATTACTAAATACTTGGAATAAGACAGTCTCAAAACCTCAAATGCAAAGAAACTTATTGCTTATCAATCCCTATACATTAGAACAGATTTTAATGTCCAGACAAACAGTCCTCTGGCATTTTTAGATGCAAAATGGAGTGTGAGTTTGAGTAAAAAAGAGCCTTTGCCTGAAGGATTGCATTTGGACTGCCTGCTAATGCTACTTTGCATTTACTTCATTACCAGCAGGCACAAATTGGGTCACAGACTGTGTGTCAGTACAGCACACTGCTGGCACAGCATGTCCTGGCTGCTTTGTTTTCTTCTCCATCAAGTCACACCTTTCCCTCTCCTCTCAGTGGCTGGGTAACCAAGCAAAAAACCTGCATAGAAAAGGAGCAGGGTGGAAGAATGTGCCCTTCTTAACTATGGTTGAGTTATTACCCATGTTTTCTCCACGGCTTATAATGAGTATTTGTCCAGACTAGAAGACTGGCATTTTGTTTTGCCAAAAATTTGAATATCTAATCATACAATATGAGTTAGAAGATATGCTGATTTTGGGTCCTTCTTTAGCCAATGAAGGAGTGATTCCTCCAGAAACATTTTCTTCCCTTTGACTGTAAAAGGAGCCTTATGTTGTTCACTCAAGTAAATATAATAAAAGTTCTTTGGGAGAAACCTCTGGAGGTCTTTAACACAACTCTTCCATCAAAGAAAGTCTAACTCCAAAGTTAAGTTGATTTCAGACAATCTTTTCCAGGCTGCTCCCAAAAGCTCCAAAGATGGAGACACACCATTCATCATTCTCCTGGGGGAAAATGTTTTCCTCATTTCCAGTCAGAATTTCCTTTCTTGAAGGAAGACTGCTGTCCCTAATCTTCCTTAATACCTCTAAGAGTTTGGATCTGTGTTCTTTAAAAACTTCTTTTTGTTTAATGATGGGAGGCCTTACAGCCACCTTTACCTTTCTCTTCCCTGGGCTGAGTAATTCCATTCCCTCAGCCTGACTTTATGTACAATGCTCTGTAGATCCTGATCACTTTAGTGGCCCTCCACTGGTTTATTCACAAAAATAATGATAATAAGTAACTTGAGAGGACCCCAAAGATATCAGCATTACTCAGCAACTCCCATATACGCAGGCAAGTTCAATGGTACACAGGGAAATTAGCATTTGCAATTGTGCACTTTCTTCCATTTCTAAGCTACAGCTCGGTGCTGATCAAGTTCTGTGAAAATCACTGCTTTTCAGAACCACACTAAGGCAGTCTTGCTGAGACCATCTAGTTTATACTCCAGCAAAATTATGCCTTAAAATTTACATAATTATTCTTGCTAAAACCAAAATACAATCCAACTAAGAACGAGGTAACCTGTTTTAAGAATATCTGCAAAGTGCAACAGAGCTGAAGAACTCTAAACATTGACTTTTGAATAAATCCTTTGTGCATATCTAATTTGACTTTTTACCATAGGTATACTTGTACAACCAGTGAGTAGTAGGTTTGCAAAGCATGACAAATCAAGAAAAAATCCCTACATCTGCATAAGAATTTTCTAGTTGCTTCTTAAGTAAGGCAGAAGAAGCCCCCCTCAAAACATATGACCAAGCAAACTCTTTTCCTTCCTGGGTCTAGTCTCACAGTCATGGCTACCTAAGCAAACTTTACTTATCCATCCTGTTTCACTGCATTTAATAGACTTAAATACATAAGAATGAGTCAATACGGGAAGAAATACAGGTTATGATACTGAAGATTTGTTTAAGATGGAAAGTAATTCCTCAGTAAAATCAAACAACTATACTTAGTAATAGAAATAGAATCATTCATGAGGAAAAGTGCATTGCAAAAAAGGAAAGCTACCAGATTATCCAGTTCTACATATTTTTATTTCTTATCTTGCTGAAGGAGGCTGTCTCATATGTATATGTATATATATTATCTCTCTAATTTGAAATAGAAAGCATGCTGTAAACTCTTTACAGTACTTTGAAGGGAGACTAATACCCAATCTTTTTATCTCTTTATACGACTTGTGAGTAGTGATTCTCAGCATATTTTTTATTATTTTCACATGAGAGAATAGTTTTACATATGGTTTTGAGCTATAAACATCCAAACATGCACTGACATAGACACGCATGTGCATAAAGACAAAGAACTGAATACATTCCATTATCTTCTCCAATCTTTTGGATTTCAGTGTCAACAAATAGAAACTCAATTATTAATATGCAGACAAATTTCCCTAAATTACACCTTTAGCTATTTTTACGACAGTGCTGACAGTGTTATTACTGAGTAGAAGAGAACACCCTGTTGAACAGTATTTTCCTGCTTTTAGTATGAAACAAAGACAAAAGCTAGGGGGAAAAGAAGAGCTTCTTTTTTTTTCTATATTTCTTGGGTGGTGTGCCTTTTATGCAAATATCTCATAGTTTTCTACAGTAATGGTACCATTAAATGCCTTGAGATTATTTGTAAGAAAAAAGCATTACCTTGAGATTAAGACATAAAGTACTAAGTGCGTTTTTAGGAACAGAGAAGATTTCTCTGTAAAGAAGTTAATGTTCCAGAGAAAGCTTTGTTTATTTGAAAGGTTTTATGGTTGTGCTGTTTTCTTCACTTAGCACCTTAATTCTCATGAACCATACGGCTGTCCAGATGTTTAAAATAAAAAGCCCATTTGGGTATTATCAGAGATTACTGAGAAGAGATATACAGACATGATGTTTAGCCATGCAACATAAATTCTCGGAGCATGTAGTACCCAATAAACACCCTATCCTAGATCTGATGAAACTGAACACATAAATCATAAAAACTAGGGAAAGGTCTCGTAATAGTATTTACCTCTAGCCAGATGCTTTCTGAAAAGAATCTACTAGCCAGGGTGATAATCCCTTTCTATTTTCCTATTTATTTTTATTTCTTCTCACCAAGGCATTATGGGGAAATGTGCTTACCAGGGGTGAATATGTTTCTGCCCAACCCAGATGCACTTTTCAGATGTTCTTGTTGCTTGTAATGCCTTGAGAATAGGGTTGCCTAACATCTAAAATACATACATTGTCCTTATTGCCCAAATCTTTCATCTCCCCTCCTCTGGGGTTGCCTAATATGCTCACCAAGCTATTATTGTTTTGCTTCAGATAGCTTGGCTCTCTTGCCGAGTTTCATTTGCTGTCACGCAGTCACAAATTACAGCATTTACTTCACGCTACCTCCATTCCAAACTATCAGTTTGTGCTTGCTGAAGTGGAGAACATGATGGATCAAGGCACATTTGCGCTAATCCATTGCAAGTTGATTCTCCAAAGAATGAAACACGGTAGTAGTCTCTGGCATTTTCTTTCCATTTTAATTTGCTTATGCTGTTTTCTAGTAATTGTTTGCTATCCCTGGCTTGGTTTTTTTTTTTTTTTTTCAGTCACAGCAGTTTGCTCTCACTTTTCTTCTTTGGCTTTTGACAGATCATAAAAAATAAGTAAAGAAAAGAAAGAAGGAAAAGAGACGGAAAAGTGATTTTTGTTTTTTTTTATTTTCTTTTTACCTTCATAAACAAACCTTTAAATCTAGCCAGCCTTTCTGCAGGTGTAAATCACTCTGGCTCCATTGTGCACACCATTTAATGCCAGCTGAGGCTGCAATACAGTACTTTGAAAATGCCAGTGCTGTAGCTGTTTTCTAGACTTGAGTTTCAAACGTAGATGAGGATCTCCTAAAGGAATCAATTACACCACTTTATCTATATTTCCTGACAAATTGCATCTTCTGTTTCAAATCCTTTCAAAAATATTACCTCCTTCATGTATGAGAATTCAATGTTAAAATGGTCAATCAATGGACATTACATGAAAATCAGCCAGTATGTGTTCCAAGACCAGTTCAGTAGGAAAATCCTGAATGAATGGGTTGGCATTTATATATTTCCTTGGTGGACCAGGGCCTGACTTATGGACTACACTCCCACTCTGCAACTGCTGGGTCTTCACAGGACAACAGGATAGCTCTCCCTTCTTGAAGAATCCATTTTGAACGCTAAATTAACATTAGGAATATTCAGTCAAACAAACATAGGTAAATGTCGGGTCCTGCACCTGGGGAAGAATGACCCCAAGTACCAGGATAGGTTGGAGGCTGACTTACAATAGAGCAGGTCTGCTGAGAAGGACCTGGGAGTCTTGGTGGGTGACAAGGTGACCACAAGCTGGCAGTGCCCTGGTGACTAGGATGGTGTCCTGGGGTGCATTGCAAAGAGTGTGGCCAGCAGTCTGAGGGAGGTGATCCTTTCCCTTGACTTGGCCCTAATGAGGCCATTTCTGGGCTTTAAAGATCATTCAGTTCCAAGCCCCTGACATAGGAAACTACACCTTCCGCTAGAGCAGGTTACTCAGAGTCCCATTCAACCAGGCCTTGAAACGCCAGGGATGGGGACCCCATAGCCTCTCTGGGCAACCTATTCCAGTGCCTCACCACCCTCACAGTAAAGGATTTTGTTCTTAATACCTAATTTAAATTTACCCTCCTTCAGCTTAAGGCCATTCCCCCTTGTCCTATCACCACATGCACTTGTGTACATGCCATTCAATCCGTTCAAAATTCAAAAGTTATTTACCCAGAATCACCTGTATTATCACATGTAACTTAGCTCTTTATGCTTGGCCTACAGTCCCTGAGGTCTATCTTAGAAATGCAAAATGTGTAAGAGGGGACTGTGTTTCTGCTGGCAGGGTAGCATTAATTTGGATTTGCTGGACATTTTGTGTGGTTCTCTCAAGTCCTCTTTTACTGAAGCATTTACACTGGATTCTACAGAAGTATCTTACCAAGTTGAACTGATCAAGAATTTCAATTACTGTTCTTAATGAATAACAATCATAAGAATGTATCATTTAACCAGTTAAATATTTAGGGAGGTTTTTTTGGTTTTTTTTTTTTTTTTACAAATGGCAATAACTACAAAATCATCCACTGGACAATATAAAAATGAGAGATAGAATAGAATAAATTCTGTTAATTGTAGGAGAGGTTGATAAAAGGACACTGGGAGTTATGATGTAAAAAGAAGTTAATTATTCTGGAAGTGAAGAAGATGACAAAATAAATAGAAATGGTTTGCTTTAGTTTGAACAAGGTTCAAGTACATACACAAAAATAGCAGGATGTGTGGTTCAATTAGCAAACAAATTAGTTGCCTCTTCAGATCAATCAGATAGTTTCACATAGGTTTGAGTTTGAAAAGAATAATTCCCAGCACTGAATGAAAGAAACAAACACTGTATGAAACTTTAAAACTTCCCGAGTCTTTGAATGCTGTGTGATCGACAGGGGGGTGGGTACTGAGTGCTGGACCTGCCATGTACGTCCAGGACACAACAGGCCAAATTTCTTTACTTCTCTGGCCAAGATTCATCCTATCATCAGAGGAAGGAGGATGATAATGTCTCAGAAAGGCATTCAGACCAGAGGAGATCTAAGCTGGCTTCTGTAAAGCCATGTCCACCTCATTGACTACAGAGAAATTGAACAGCCATTATAGCACTAATTTAGACTTGTTGGGTAACAACATTTCAGTGAAATAGGCTGGGGCCTCTGTATCTAAACTGTGCAGTGCTCACACACAAAGCTGTGTCTGTGGGAGTAGGGTAGGTCATGGGTAGTCTGGGGAAGATGAATAGGAAATGGTTTCCTTTTCTGTCTTCTCAGCACAAATTCTGCAAATCACCAAATGCAATAATTGTCAGATTCAAAGCAAACAAGAGGTGGTTCTCTTGTGTGATTCTTCACACAAGGTGAAGTTGAACTTTACCTTCAGAAGTTTTACTCTAGGTCTGGAGGCATCTAAATGCCACAGGAACTTTATTTACACATTTACCCAAGATTTTTCTAGTTGCTCAAAGTTTCTCTTTAACTTCACAGATTACTTCTGTGCTGGTAGGGCTGTGATATTTTCTACCCAGGCCATTCTGCTTAATCAGGATCCTTCCTGGAGAAATGTGGTACATTAAAGATTCCCAGAGAACGTCTCACAATGCGAAAATTTGGAATGTCATTGATGCTTTCTCTCCTTGAGAAGAAAAAAGCCTTGAGCTTTTTTTTTTTTTTTTTTAAATGTAATGACTGTCCTATAAGGTGGGAGAGTGCAGGTTGATATTCAGCTCTACCTGTACAGATTCATTCCCACTTCTCTCATTTTCTGAATAAGCTACTTTGGCAGTCTAGACATAGAACAGAGAGGGAGAATGAGGGCATTTGTGAATATTTCTCATCCTTTACTCCCCCCTGAGGATAGTAATCTACTAGATAGCAAAATAATTTGAGATTCATGAAACCCAGCAGAGTGCAAGTGGCAGTGTAAGTCTGTAGTCTAGTGATTACGACCCCCTGGAGACCTAATTTACTCCTCTAACAATACGACTGAATGTAAAAATTGTTACAGAATAAACCACAAATATTCACTTATTTTTTATTCTGCCCAAAACGTCCAGGTGTGATGTCCTTTCCTAAGAATGATTTTTTGATCAGACAATGGCCATGCACAGAGACGATTTAACAGGATTGGGGTCTAACACAATGGTTTGTTGCAATAGATTCTGGTAGTTGCTAAAGCAACTTTTGCTCACACAACTTTTGTTCTTTTCAGTAGTGAAAGAGCTTGTTCTGGACTTTACTCAAATCAGAAAGTTACGCTTGATCTTACCAAACACCTCAAAATGGTCAAGTAGTAAGGAGATTCCATGACCTGCTGAATGGGCTAGGTTATGAAGATTTCCAAATAAAAAGAGCAGCAGCTTTTTAAAGAAGGCTCCTTTAAAAGTAAGTTCTCAGCATTAACATATTTTGGGAAATATAGCATTTCCCCTTCCAAGCAGTTAACTGGGACAGCTGGCAGACACAACAATTCGTACAGAAATACTGAAATATGGAGATGTCTGTCCCTTGGCTAAGTGTATCTTTGTGGCATCTTTCTTTTGTAAAGCTCCTTATGTTATAAAGACCCCAAACCTCCTCCAGGAAAGTTAACGGTGGCAACAGTCCATCACCGAATTGAAGATTAGACTAAATGACCTGAAGAGATCCTTTCAAAATGGTATTCTCATGACTACATGAAACCCGTTCCACTGTTTTGAGTTTTGCCCAGAAATCTAAGCTTAATCTTTATAAAACGGAGGTTGGTATTTCTTATCATGTCCTACATGGATATTTCTTTCCTGTTTTCAGCAGCACATTGCCTACATGATAGCTGTTACCAGTATGCTTCCAGTCTTTTCTTCTTTTGACTGAATTGTTTGATTTGTATTTCAGTCTTTCCTAAAATTTCACTCTTTTCAGATATGTGATCACTCTCACTCCCGTCCTCTGGCTTTTGTCCATTGCTCTCTTTGATATGTTGTTCTAGAAGTGGCCTCCCCAGTGCTGAATAAATTGAAGGGAAAATGGCATATGGGACTGAAGGTTATGCTATTGGTTTTACAGTCATGATGGAGGAAGGGTGTTGGAGGAGGATGACTGCTCACTTATGACCCACTATAACTCCTAAACACTTCTCTGTGTAACGGCTGCTCAAGCAGCTGGTCCCCATTCCGAATTTTTACAGCTGATTATGCCTGTGAAGTGTTATATTTTGCGTGAGTCCCTAATGAATTTCAGCATAGTTTTTCCAACCGTATCTCCTGTGTCTCAGCATAATTTTGAATTCCAGTCTTGTTCTTGAACTTCTTGAAGCTTGTTGTCACCTGCAGATTTAATAAGTATACTTTGCATTCCATCATCTGGATCATTAGCAAAAGTACTGAAGAGCTCCAAAATGAAGGCAGACGCCTGTTGGATCCTGCCCAGCACTTCCCTCTGTTTTGACTATGAACCACTGACAAATAATCCCTGAGTACAGCTTCCAAATTGTCTTTCCACCTACTCTGTGGTAGTTTCATCTAGTCCAGATTTCTCAGGCTTATTTGGGAAAATAACCACTCAGCCCATGTTGGAAGTCTTTTTTGACCAAAGTCAAAAGTTGGAAGTCTTTATTTACCAAAATAAAAATATGACACTACCAGCTTCTGCTCAATCCACATACAATTAAATAAAGCAAAAAAAAAAAAAAGAATTGGTTTGATATGTCTTGCTCATTACAAATATTGACTCTCTGTGGCTCTCTGATATTTCCAAGGTACTTGGAAAGAATTTGTTCGATTTTACAGTTCTTTTTCACTGCACAAATCACAGTCACAAACTATTGCTTATCATTTCATATGTTCTTTAACCAAAGCAGTATTAGCTTTTTAAAGATGACAGTGATAAATTTTGTCTTAAAGTTATGTTGCAATGCACACTGCCTCCAAGCTAATCATGCTTTAGTCTTTTGTTGGGAGAAAGAGCTATTCCACATAAATATATAAATTTATGGAGATGCAAATCATATTTTGTATCTATGCACATATAGTACCTCAAAGAAATATGCCTGGCAGAACTGCAGGCATCTTTCAGTTATAGAGTCCATTGACTGAAAAAAAGGGGAGGGATGCAAATGCCCCATGGGTGTTCAGCTGAGGTGCTGACCTGTTAGAATGAGTCCAGAGGAAGCCACCACCATGGGGACAGTCTGAGACAGCTGGGGCTGGAGAAACAAGAGTTCCAGGGAGACCTTAGAGCACCTTACAGTACCTAATGGTGGCCTCCAAAAAGGCTGGAGAAGGACTTTTCATGAGGTCATGTAGTGATAGGACAAGGGAGAATGACTTGAGCTGAAGGAGGGTAGGTTTAGATTAGGTATTGGAAAGAAATTCATTGCTATGAGAGTGGTGAGACACTAGGCAAGTTGTCCAGAGAGGTGGAGGCTGCCCCATCTCTGGAAAGACCAGGTTGGATGGGGCTTGGAGCAACCTGGTCTGGTGGAAGGTGTCCCTGTCCATAGTGGGGGCATTTGGAACGAGGTGATTGTTAAGGTCCAACGTAAACCATTCTATTCTATGGTTCTGATTGTGGTGGATGACCTTGGCTGGATGACAGGTAGCCACCAAGCTGTTCTATCACCCCGCTTCCCAGCTGGACAGGGGAGAGAAAATAAGAATGGAAACAACTCGCAGGTTGTGTTGTGACCCACCCCTGAAGGCAAGGGCAACCCAGGTTGTCATTAATAGATCCTATGGGGTAGATTAGAGTGAAACAGCACTGACTGACTGGGTTTCATAAATTTATGTGTATATATATATACATAT